>NTPY01000323.1:389128-399798 GCA_002922825.1 Brachionus calyciflorus
TAAAAATAAATTATCCAAAGCATTAACAAGTAATTAACGCCTACCCCAAATAAAAAAAAAAAATTTAATTTTTCTTTTTGTTAAGGCGAGGCACATTTTTTGGAAGCTGATGTAATTTATAATGAAAAAATACATCAACATCCATTTATGGGTCATTCTATACAAGATCCCTGTGATCTCTCATTCGAATCTTTTATAGATATTTCGAAAAATTCCAAACGAGGAATTAAATTAGACTTTAAGACCCATGAATCTCTTGAACCGTGTCTCAAACACTTAAAAAAATTACAAAATGAAATTAAAATGCCTGTCATTTTAAATGCTGACGTATTTCAAGGTGTTAATTGTGACAAGGCTTTAATAGATTCGAATTATTTTGTACAAATTTGCAAAGAGTATTTTCCACGAGGTATTTTGTCACTTGGTTGGACAACAAAGCCATGTTCTACGACTAAGTATACATTAGAAAATGTTCAAGAGGCCTCAAATCTATATAAAATGTTTAATCTACAAGACAATGTACACTTTGCCATTCGTTTATCATGGTCTACTCGTTCAATAGAAGAACTTATTCATTTATACGAATTGACAAAATGTTCATTTACTTTATGGTCACATAAAACAGACACTCTAAGTTCTGTGGAATCGATTTTATTATTTCGTCATTTTTTTCCACATAATAAAATTTATTACGACTTGGCAGATGAAAACATGTATAATTATTTAAATAAGTATAAAGTTAATTATGAGAATGTTTTACTTAATTCAAGTGATTACTTAATAAAATCCTATTTAAACTAAAATAAAAAATCAATAAAAAAAATGGCAAACAAAAAAAAATCATATGATTTTTTTTAATTATAATTAATTCAATTTTAGTATTTTGTCGAAGGTAATTTTTGTAAATAGAGCAAATTTAATTTTTTTTTGTTCAAAATAATTCTGGTCGTAGATTTAGTCTCTTCTTAAAGCCCCCCCAAAAAAAGAGCCTAAAAACATGTTAAAATATATTTCACCTATAAAAACGAAATTATTTTATTTTTTTGTTTTATAGATGAATCTGAAAACTTATGGCTAAATTCATTCAAGCGATTAGTTTTGTTTGTTGTTTCTAAAGTGGGAAAAAAAGAGAGATTCTTTAGTGCGATAAAAAAACACACACACACACGAATAAGAGTTGCTATGGCCACGTTGTTAACCTATTTTAACACTCATAGAATAAAAATAAACGAAACAGAAGAAAACTGTAATTATCTACAAAAATAATAATATAATTTTACTTTAAAGCTTTGAATAAACACTTTTTTTTTCTCTTCAAATCATCTGTTTTATTTTTGTATTTCCTAAGAATTTTTATTTTTTTTAGATATGCAAGCTTTTTTCTTATTTTATTTTGTTGAAGTTTATTTCAAAATAAGAAGAGAAAAAAAACAGCTGTCGAAAAAATTATGGGTTAAATTTTTGAGTTTTTCGTTTTAAAATTCGTTCAAGTTTTGGAATAATATAAATTTTTTATTTAGAGAAAAAAAAAAAACAATTTAAAAAGAGTATGTTAAAAAAAGAGAATTTTTTCAATGAATTATTAATGTATTTTGTTGTTGTTGTTGCTGGAAATTAAACAGCTTTAGAATTTTTAATTATTAATGCTAAGACTGTAACCCGCAACAAGCTATTAAATTTCAAATTGTTAGATTTTAAGGAGAAAAAGTTCAAAACAAAAATCAATGAGTAAAATAAGGTACCCCAAGTCATTAATATTAGTATCTTTAAATTTTGTTCCTCAATTAATAAACGATTCCGGAAGTTTTCTAAATAAAATTTTAAATATATAACTATAATATCTAGCGAAGATGGTTCGGATTTTTTAGAAAACTATTTTATTTTGAAGTATTTTTGTAAAAAAAAAATATATTTTCGAAATATTTTTATCGGAATAGACATGAGTAATTAAGGCTCAAAAACAGCCAAATCTTAACTAAGGTTTATCATTTGGTGCACCTTAAAAATGCCACTACAAACTACAGTCAAACGTCGGTTAAATCACTACGCATTTATTTCAAGCTTCAGTTACATCAACAAATAGTTTCAGAACAAACGGCAACTAATACGTTTCAATGTAAAATTTAATCACTTTTATCAAGTTCATTTCAAGCATGGTATTTGTTTAGACAAATAGCATTAGCATTTCAAATATATGGCAACTTTTTTTTTTAATGAAACTTTTTTTTTTCAAAGTTTGAATTTGATTAACCAAGGAACCCTTATTGAATAAAATTTAGAAAATTAGAGCCAAATAAATTAATAAGATTAATCTATAGTTATGAACTAAATTTTAATTTGGCAAATCCAGTGATCATTATAGTTCCTTGAAATTGGGAAAATCTCTGTTAAGTTTAATTTGAAATTTTCCAAATATTTTTGTCTAAAATTTTTATTAAAAGAAGATAGAAACTTTTTGAAAAGCACAATTTGAGTATCTTTAATAGCAATCAAAATAAACTCTTTTTTTAAAAAAAAATTTTTCTAAATCTACCATTTGGAATTTGGAGAAAAATATGACCGTTTTTTTTCAAAAAATTCGATTTTAATTCGAGGAATTACATTCAGTAAAAATCATTATATAAGGCTTAAATTTTTTTTTTTAAATTCTTATATAATTTTTTTGGGCTATTTTGATTTAAACTTAAAAAGAAAAAAGCTTTATTAAAAAAAAAGGTATAATATCATTTTAGGACTTTATATAATTTAGGACTTATTTATTTTTAGACATAATCAAAATAGGTTTTATCATTTTAGGACTTTTTATAAACAGGTTTTTTCATTTTAGGACTTTAAAAAAAAGGTTTTTAATATTTTAAGACTTTTAATTTATATTTTGAAACTTGATTGTTTGATAAAAATACTCTTAAATTTCGTTATTTAATTTGTTACATTTACTAATGTTTTGCTATGAATCTATCATTTCGACATAATTTTGTTTAAATTGTCTAACCACTGAATTAAAAAAAAATGGCAATCTGCACGTATGTTTTCAAATAAATTAATGCTTGAGTAAAGACAATTAAATTAAGTTGTATCAGTTGTTTATAAATATATAGAAAGTTAAGTTTTTGAATGTTTTTTATGGATTAAGCAGCCTCAAGTATAAATTTGACTATTCAAGTTATTTGTTCTCATTCAAAAATTTTAAAAATAAATTTTTTAATATAACTAACTTATATTGCACTTTTGTATTGTCAAACTTGTTAAAATTTTGGTCAAAAAAAAATTTTAGCATTATGGTTCACCCGTTTTCAACTTTATTTTAAAAACAAAAAATTTTTTCAAGTCCTTAATTTTAAAGGCATTTACAAAAATCCTATTTTTACATTATTTAAAAAGTCATAAAAAAATAAAATCCTAAAATAATATTCTTTTAAAAGACCCAAAATAATAAAGTCCTTTAATTTATAAAATCTAGGAATCCTAAAAAAAAATAAGTCCTAAATATATTAAAGTCCTAAAATGATACTAATTCAAAAAAAAGTTTCCATATCATGTTTTTGGTTTTCTTATTTTTTCAATAAAACAAAAGTTCACACAAAAATTTGATAAAAGAAAAAAATGAAAAATAAACTAAACAATTATCAAATTGAAAATAATTTGACACCTAATCGTAAATGAATTTTTATTTTTTTTATTTATTTATTTATTTAAAGGTCGCTTATCCGACCACTGTTTTGGGTGCACCGTGAAATAAGATGCAGCCCTACAAATACATAAAAATTAAAAATAATTTTTTTTTTTTACAATTTACAAATACTTAAGATAATAAAAAAAGTGAAAACTTAAAATAAAATCAATCTAAATTCTCTAAATCATGAATGCTTTAATCTATGAATTATTTTAAAATCTGATTTGAAGAGTTTGTTAGGATAAGAACAAGGTCTTTAAGCTCACCATGATTATTCTCGATTGAATTGTTTATCTCAGTCACATTATCATTGATTTTCCGAATATTTCCATGTAACTCACCAATTTTTTCTCTGACTCCGATCAAATCATTGTCTATCTTGGATACATTGTTTTTCAACTTGTTTATTTCCGATTCATTATTTTTCATCCTCGATTTATAGAGTTAATTTTTTCTTCATACTGAATAAGCTTTTTGTACAAAAATTCTTCTACAATTTCGGTCAACTTGTGTTTTTTTATATTCGAGGTGTCGATTTCTATCATTTTTTGGCAGCTTTTTAAACAATCTTCGTCATTTGAGTTAATCTCGACTTTGTTTGCTTTTTCGATGGTTATTTCGGTTTTAACATTTGATCTCGATTCTGCCTTATATTTTATTTCATTCGTTTTATTGTTTGGACTCAATCTAGACTGGAGTATGTTCGATTGAAGTGTTTTTTCGTTGTTTGAGAGATGTTTGACTTCGTGATGGCTAGTACGAATATTTAATATTTCTTGTTTTACATGTTTTTTGTTGTAAACTTCAGCTCTTTTTAAGGCGTCGATTTGTTCTTGGGTGCATTCCATTCGCTTTTGTATAGTTTTTGCCAATTTCATTACTTTATTGTGTGCTATATGATCCTGTTGTAGTTTGTATTCTAATAGTTGGATGTATTCGAACGTTTGTTTTTCTTGTGTAGTATTGTTTATCATTGTTACAGTTTTAGCGTTTGTAAAATATGTCAATGACTCCATGAAATAGTGAATTTCAAAAATCGTAACACAATTTTATCGCTTATTTTAGATTAATACGTCGAAATTCGTATGAAGGTAACGGTTTTAGAAATTTTCAATTTTTTCAAATTTATGTTAATTTTTCAAATTTTCTTAAATTTTCGTAAACGAATTTATTGAATAAAATTAACCTTCATTTTTGGAGAAGTAAATAAAAAATTAAATTAAGTTAATGTAGCGTTTCAACGACCAAAAGCTGGGTTATATATATGTTTTACTCAATATAACACCAGGAGATAATTTAGGAGCTCAATTAGATTTTTTTTGGGTTGTGCCTAAAAAGCGGAAAGCGGATTGCCAATCCGTAGCGGATTTTTTAAAAAATTTTTAAAATTTTTGTCCTCTGTTTGCAGAATCCGCAATTTGAAATGCCTAAAAAGTGGAAATCCGCCTTTTCAATTATATTGCGTAAATTGCAGGCGGATTGATAAAAAAAGCGGATTTAAAAAAAAATAAAAAATTTTTTTTAACGATAAATTACCATCTTTTCCCAAAAAAAATAAAAGCCAATATCAATTTTTTACATTACTTTGAAGATAAATTTTATGCTTTATTAAAAATGTTATTTTTTTTATCTGTGTCACATTTAATGCCCTTAAAAAAGCCTCAGTCCTAATTTGATAGAAATATGCCTATTTTAAAAATATTTACCTCTTTTTTAATAAAATATTACCTAAATTAAAAGAAAATATCTAATTCGAAATTTTATTACCTTTTTGAGAAATTTTATTACATTGTGTGAGATGATTAAAATGAACCCTAAGGACTCATTAAGCCTTAAAAACTCGGTCTACTCAGTTTTCAATAAATTTTGAGCCCCAAAAACATTTTTTTATGAGGCGCTAAATCCAAGTTTTCGAGCTTTTAGTGCGACGTTAAAAAACAAATATTTACGGTAATTATATTCTAATTTCCCAGGTTGTTGTTAGATGATGTAAAATTTTCAAATTCCCATAACTTTATAATAAATAAAATTATCAACAACATTGGTGTTTTCTTTATGTAAAAGATTCAAATAGAAGCCCGTTATTCTTTTATTCAAATATAATAGCGATTCGATCTTGTATTTGAGGAAATACGGTATTTAATCATTAATTATTACCGTAATTCATTATTAAAAAAACTTAAAATTTAATTTACATACAAATACAAATTGTAAACAATAAACAATAAAAAAAAATTTTAGTTACCGTAAACTCTTGCCTAGAACTCTTAGAGTAATGTAAAAAATTGAAATTGGCTTTTATTTTTTTTGGGAAAAGATGGTAATTTATCGTTAAAAAAAATTTTTTATTTTTTTTTAAATCCGCTTTTTTTATCAATCCGCCTGTAATTTCCGCAATATAATTGAAAAGGCGGATTTCCACTTTTTAGGCATTTCAAATTGCGGATTCTGCAAACAGAGGAAAAAAATTTTAAAAATTTTTTAAAAAATCGGCAGTCCGCTTTCCGCTTTTTAGGCACAACCTTTTTTTTGACTCGCACAGAATTTGTACTCTCGACCTTCTGCTTGGACGCCCATGACGGTACCAACTGAGCTATCTCCCACCATTTCCAACTGAGAAAGTAAGTATTAACTTTACTCGATTAAAAAGAAATAAAAGAACTTAAATAGTCTTATTACAGTATTAATTGAATATATTATTACTGTGAAAAATTGGACTTTATTTCAAAAAATTTTTTTATAAGTTTTTTCAATTATACTAAGCTTCATTTATATCACGTTAGACCCTTTCGGACAAATAGGATGATATAACCGGGGTACGACTGTAATTGTAAATTTGTTTCGCGACATAAAGACAGATTTCAACTCATTTTTAATTCAATTGAAAAAATCAAATTTTTAAAATACAAAAAGACTTTTATAAAATCGTTTCATAGAAAACAGTCAAGCAGAAGGTCAAGAGTATAAATAATTTTTTTTGAAATTGTTTTGTTATTTTTGGAATATTAACATAAAAACTTATTCTAAAAAAATAATTAATGCTAAAATCAAATGTTTGAAAAATGGAAAAAAAAATTTAAAAAAGGGCGAAATCATTACGCAATCGAATAGAAACGTGTAAAAAACATCTTGACTGCTGTGAACTTCACAACGAAAGACTGACTCATCAAATAGTATTGCAATCGAAAAATAGCTAGACGAATCTTGCTCAAATTACTTTTATCTGTTTCCAAACTATTATCACTTAGAAGCTTCGAGATGCTGACAACAGCATTTTAGAGCTTTCTATCTATATAAGAAATGCCAACAATGAGCATTTACGTAATAGTATAAGTAAGGATTCTATTCTTTATAACTTCAGATCTCTCCAACAGAGTACTTAATAAAAATTTACAATATATATTTTATCTTTAATATAAGCCAGTCACATTTGGTAGCAGCGATAAAAAAAGATAAAAAATAAACTCAAGATATAAATGATTTTTTGGTATGATACCTATTTCAAAAGAATACATGGAACACTAAGCGTAGTTCAATTGATGCTCGCAATTAGGACTCAGAATAGTTCCTTTGGAAGTGAATTCCACATTTTTAACGAGAAAAATAAGCTGAAGAGTTACTCAGAGACAGAGCAAAATTTACAATATATATGAGCCAGTCACATATAAGAAACATAATTTTAAAATATTTTCAAATCCATTATTAAAAATGAATCAATACAGTTGAAAAATGAATTTATTTTTTTGTTGAAATTGTTTATTTATTTTTGGAATATTAACATAAAAACTTATTCTAAAAAAAATAACTAATTTTTAAACTGACTTAAAATCTTAATTTTTCTAGTTAATGCACGCTGTTGTTAATCTGAAGTTTTTGATCAATTCGCTTGATTCGCTCAATTAAAAAGTTTTAAATTTTAATGCAATTGAAAAATTACATGTACTCCATTGTTTTGTATTAAAATAACTTTGTCTTTTTGTTTTGAATTGAGCGAATCGAGCGAATTGATCAAAAAATTCAGTTAAACCACACTATTTTATTTTCAATCTTCTTAAAAATAAGTCAGGTGATTTTTTTATTATTTCCTTTTGCTTTACTACAAAATAATTTCGAAACTTTAATAATTAGATCACGAGCTCACGCATTCTCATTTTTTTATTCGAAATAATAAATAAAAAATTAAAATAAAAAATAAATTAAAATTTAAGAGTTTTAAAAATGAAACAGAATTTTATTTTTAAATAAATGATTAAACTCAGGTTTAATTACCACCATGAATAAGTTTTTATTCTCAAATTCTTCAAAATTTTTAAGACTTTTAATAAAGTAATATCTATTTAGCGAAGTATTTAAATAACTTTATAAGCAAAAGTTTGTTTTTCTTTTGCTTAAAAATGATATTTAAATGTTTTATTCTTTCTCTCAATATGTTTTGCAAAAATTCTGCCTATTATTAAAAACTTGATATTTATTGTATAAATTTGACACGTGTGTTAAATTAGAGTAAAAACCATATCTCCCTCTTACTTTACAGAAAAAAAGAATAAAAAATTTCAATAACACAGATAATTGTCAAATCTTAAATAGCAATTTGACAATTACACACCCAAAAATTTTTAATACTACATTTCATTTCAAAGTCATGTTTTTTTCGACTTTTTTAGTCATCTTTATCTAAAAAATTTTAATTATATTATTCTTGAATAAACATAAAAATGTCAACTTTAAAAAGACATTTAAAAAGACGTAAAAGCAATCAACTTGACATTTTCTAAAACTAAAAAACCGGATATTATAATTATTCATAAATATTTTATTTAAAAACTCAAAAATATGTTCTTTCTAAGAAAATATTTATAAACATGTTCAAAATTTTATTTTTATTTTTTAGCTTTTTAATATCCAATCAACTGGCTCTTGAATGTCCTCCCGGCGTTCCAATTGCCATGTGCTTTGCTGATCCTTGTGCTATGGCAGCTACTAAAGGCTGTGCAGCATACCCAAAAGCCATTTGTAAATCTAACTTTTGTGGTGGTTGCAATGCTGAATGGTTTTTTAATGGAACTAAAGTGGACTGTAATTTGAAAGAAAAGGCTGATAAATTAAAACTCAGTTGTTTGTTTCCAGTTAATTGTTTTGTTGAACCATGCAGATTTGCCACTTGTCCAACTCATCCAAATGCTGTTTGTGTTAACAATTACTGTGGTGGATGTAATGCATTTTTCTATGAAAATGGCGTCAGAGTTACTTGCTAAATAATTTTTTTAAAAATTTTTCAACAAATTTAATTTTAAATTTTTTAATTATTTTAATTATTCGTTCTGATTAATAATTAATTAAAAAATGAAGTTAAATTTTAGCAGTTTTTTGAAATATATTTCAGAAACTATCACATATAAAAACAACATTGGATAGAAAAATATTCAAAATTAGTTAAAATTAAAATTTAATTTAAATTTTTTACAAAATTCTTTTGAAAGAAAAACTAACAAAAGAAGTTAGATAAATGTGCATCCATAATCTCATTTATTTTTATGTCAATTTTTTTAGCATTTATTTCAAAAAAGGAAGTTTTTTTATTTTAGGACTTTGAAAAAAAGGATTTTTTTTGAGACTTTTTGTTTGCATTTTGAAGCTTGAAAAAAAAACTTCTATTAACAGAAGAATACACCTACAGTTTGTCTAGAAAATTGAGAACATTTAAATTTTTTTTATAAAGGGTTTGTTTTTAGAAATGTTTTATTGGAAAAGTACAAAAACTAGGATATATTAAAAAAATCAAAATGAAAAATTCGCAAAAAAAAGAGTTAGATTTGATTTTTAACAAAAAAAAGTCTACAAAATTTAGAACATATTATTTTTTCAACATTTAAAATGACCGCCTTTAGCTTTAATACTCTTAGCCACTCGTTTTGGCATAGATTCATGTTCTTTACTAATTCACTAGAAATTTTCAAACATTCATAAAAAAGAACGCTTTTTAAATGCTCAACTGACTTAATCTTTTTATTGACCATTTTATGGTAGATGACAATAAACTATTTGATTAATATTAGGTTATCTTGAGCATCAAGAGAGGACAGATATTTTTTTTTCTTGAAGCCAGTTTCGAACCGAATGAGTATTATGTGAACTAGCCCCATCTTGCTGACAAATCCAATCTTGACTATGATCAAAAAAATTTCCGCTGATGCTAAAAAGTGATTTTACAGGGTATCCATGTGCACATACTGTTTTATTCTGCCTGTATAAATAGTGCAACATACAGTGCCTTTATGATTAATACATCCCCAAATTCTAATCGAACCTCCACCATTCTGCAACTTTGGTAAACAAAACTTACTTTGAAACTTTTCATTTTCGAAACTTTTTAGGAACACTCTTGACTTTCTGTTTAATACTTGAAATTAGATTGATCACTTAAAATTACTTTTGATCAGTCTTTAACAGTCCATCTTTTTGATTCTTTACACCATTTGAACCTTTTAAACCGGTCAAATGCAGTCAAAAGAGGCTTTTTTATAGCAGTACAGTGGTGGTGATTAATTTGTAACGTGACGTCATCTGACGCCATATGACGGTATATGACGCCATATGACGGTATATGACGCCATATGACGGTATATGACGCCATATGACGTCATCTGACGGTCAAAAACCTATAAAATCTGACGTCATCTGACGTCAGCCGTCATATCGCGTCATCTAAAAACAGCTATAAATCACGTCAAATGACGTCATCTGACGTTACGTTACAAATTAATCACCACCACTGTAACTTTAAATTTTTCTCTCATAGCTTTTTTATTTACTTACACTAACATTTGCAAACTTAGAATTTTAGTCAAATGATAGCTCTCTATTTTATAGGTAGGTTTGATTCTGACCTTTCTAAAAATATAAGATTCATCTCTACTGGTGAGCTATATTGTCTCTCATGCCTTGGTAATTCTTTGGTCTTTTAAGTCATTTCATAATTACACTTAGTTGAAAACAC
>NTPY01000323.1:400119-461579 GCA_002922825.1 Brachionus calyciflorus
GTCATCTGAAGTCAGCCGTCATATCGCGTCATCTAAAAACAGCTATAAATCACGTCATATGACGTCATCTGACGTTACGTTACAAATTAATCACCACCACTGTAACTTTAAATTTTTCTCTCAAAGCTTTTTTATTTACTTACACTAACATTTGCAAACTTAGAATTTTAGTCAAATGATAGCTCTCTATTTTTTAGGTAGGTTTGATTCTGACCTTTCTAAAAATATAAGATTCATCTCTACTGGTGAGCTATATTGTCTCTCATGCCTTGGTAATTCTTTGGTCTTTTAAGTCATTTCATAATTACACCTAGTTGAAAACACACATTTTGGCTCTGTACAGAAAATTCAAATTGGTCATTTCAATTCATGCTCAATCTAATAACTTTTGAATGATAAGTGATAAAATTATTCTGTAAATTGCTACAAAATGTAATAATTTTGCTACACCCAAAATATAGCTCTGCAAAAACGTTGCAGATTGCATTTAAAAGTTTCAATAGCGTGCAAAATTTGCATTGTTACAGATTTTTTGCAGATCAAAATTTTTGGGTGTAGCAAAATTGTTACATTTTTTAGCAATTTAGAGAATAATTTTATCACTTATCATTTAAAAATTATTAGCATGAACATGAATTGAAATTTCCTGTACAGAGCCCAGGTATTCTGAATACTACTACTAGACCAGCTATTTCTTTATGAGATTTTATGTTGTCTTTCAATAGTCCAATTATTTGCCACCTTGTAGTGTGGTAAAATTTTTAGAAAAATTTTAATGTTCTAAACTTTCTAGACCAATTTTTTTTATTAAATTTTTTCTAAGTATTTTTTAAAAGATTTCTGGTGTGTTCACAAATTTTTTTTTTGGACAATTTTGATATTAAAAGAA
The DNA here is from genome assembly GCA_002922825.1 of Brachionus calyciflorus. Taxonomy (NCBI): domain Eukaryota; kingdom Metazoa; phylum Rotifera; class Eurotatoria; order Ploima; family Brachionidae; genus Brachionus; species Brachionus calyciflorus. The sequence continues at coordinate 401,009 of NTPY01000323.1, forward strand.
AACTAAAAAGATAATCTTTAAGATGATGTAGTTAGTATTCCAAAAAAATCGCTTTTTATTTTAAATTTTCAATTGTTAAAAAAATTTTGAATAATTTTTTGAGATGTTCTAAATTTTCTAGACATACTGTATTAAAAACTACGATTTGCATCAAAAAAAGTTTCTTATAACCGATTTTATTAGAAAAGCCTATAAAAAGTAAAATTTTATATTTTACCTAATTTTTATTCAATTAAGTAGATAAAAAATAAATTAAAAGATCAGATATGATTATGATTATTTTTTAATTATATTTCATAATACCGTAATACCTTGTACTGTGATGCATTGCATTAAAATCCAAAATTTTGAATTTAAATGCTGCTTCAAACACGTAAAAATGAATTTTTTTTTTAAAAGATAAATGAGGCATTAAAACTGCAATTTAAAAAAAATTTTGAAGAAAAATCAAAGTTCATCAGATGATCTTTGATTTTACTTCAAAAAAATGATTCAAAAATGATGAATTTAAAAACCATTTTTTTTATTTTAAAAACTATAATTTTCTTCGAGTTTTCTTTATTTTATAATTATGCGTTTCACTTAATAAATATTTCAAATAATTTTAACCAATAAAATTAAAGGTTAAAAGTTAAACGACATTCAACTCGTGCTTATTTTTTTTATTTCTAAAATCAAGTATAAATAAGAGTAATAAATTCTAAATTTACAAGTCAAAATTTTATATAAAATTATTGACAAATATCTTTTGAGCTGAATCGGCTCCCTAAAAAAGTTTTTTTAGGTGATTGATGTAAAATCGATCAAAGATATATAATTAGCCTAACATAGATAAAGTAAACATTTATTCCGTTTACTTTTATCATGCGGCTTCTTCTAAATTACACCTGTAAGGTGTGAAATATGAAATTTTTATAATTCTTATCTGATAATACCACTTTTAAATTTATTAAATTAAAAAAAACTTGATTAAAGAAAAAAAGATGAAAATACTCTATCATTCATCGAAGATCATCGATGAATGGCTGGCTATTCCTTCGAATTTTCAACGATGATTATCTTTCAAAATTCTTCGATGATCCATCAAAATTGAGTTGCCTGGGTACGTATGGCAAAACTCGAAATATCGAATTTAAACGCCGCATTTCTTTGCAAGGTAATACGATAATTTTTTTCTGCCATAATTTGTTTCAAAGATAAAAAGTAATCCTCATGTAAAAGCGTTATTATCATTTTTTTATAAAAATAAATAATAATCTACACTGTTAACTTGATATGTAAGAAATCTAAAAGAATTGCCAAGATAAAGGTTAGTTTTTATTTTTTTGTCTGTACGTATACAAATACCATCCAACATTTAAGTTGGCAATTCTTTTTGATTTCTTACATATCTTATTAACAGTGTATGATAATAATAATAAATAATAAATGTTTGACAATAGAATTTAGACTTTTAACGCATATTTTTGAACTGGAGTGAAGTTTTGACTTGAGTTATTTAATTACTTGAGTTAGTTAACTAAATAACTCAATGAACTTTTTTTTTAACTCAAGACTATTCTAAAACTAATTCAAGTCATTTTTATTTATTTTATTTTAACTTGAGTTAATAAACTTGATTAATTAAAAAATAAATTTAAAAAGCATTGAGTTAGTTAATTGATTACCTTATAGAACTTAAAATGAAATATTTATGCATAATAGTAGTTGATAATCTTTAAATGTCGTTGGCAAACAGAAAATGTATTTTTATCTATTTAATATCTGATTAGGTCACTGAATCAAAAATTGGTAATAACTAAAATTAACTAGAGATACCGCAATTTCAAATTATTTCTTAATGTTTTATTAAGGAAAAAAACCTACATAACTTAACCGTCAAAAGGCTGCATTGGTTTAGTATTTTACTTCTCCAGATTTGCATTTAACTTTATTTATTTGACTTAGTTATAGAAATAAAAATAATATGATTGCTTTTGTTACCCTTTTTTAAAATAAATTCTGTGGTAAAAACATCTAATTCAGTGACCTAATCAGATATTAAATAGATAAAAATACATTTTCTGTTTGCCAACGACATTTAAAGATTATCAACTACTATTATGCATAAATATTTCATTTTAAGTTCTATAAGGTAATCAATTAACTAACTCAATGCTTTTTAAATTTATTTTTTAATTAATCAAGTTTATTAACTCAAGTTAAAATAAAATAAATAAAAATGACTTGAATTAGTTTTTGAATAGTCTTGAGTTAAAAAAAAAGTTCATGGAGAGTTATTTAGTTAACTTCCTCAAGCAATTAAATAACTCAAGTCAAAACTTCACTCCAGTTATTTATGATGACTTTTTTACAACTAATTTCAACTTATCATTTCAACTGGATTTTTGCAGATCGATGTTTTTGAGTGTAGCAAAATTCTTACACTTTATTTACAGGATAATTTTATCACTTAGCATTCAAAATTTTTTTGATTTTGCATGAATTGAAATGACGAATTGAAATTTTTCATGTACAGAGCTTACAACAATAGCTTCAATTATTTATTTCTTGTAATATTTTTGACTTTTTTTTGCTTCTTTTGTTTAAATTTCTTATAAAAATAAAATTATCATTATATTTGTTTTCTTAAGAGTTTCTTATACTTAAATAGTTCTTACGTATTTCTTTTCGAAAAATTTTAGATGAGCATTGCTCTGAGTTTAGTTTTTTTATAGAAAATGGCATTTTTTTTTTCTCTTTTAACAAAATTATAAAAAAATTAAAAAGTTAAAAAGCCAAATGAAAATTGATCAAAAAAATAATATTTTTTATATAAAAATTTAGGTCTAAAAGTTCTTTATTAGAATTAAGAATCGCAGCTTGAATAAATAAATCACATGATGCCCTTTTTGCCAAATAAAAAAAGGCAATAATATTTTTGAAAAAAAATTTTTCACTTTTTGATGCTCAAAGTTAGATAAAAATTACCAAGCGAATATTGAACTGATTTCCTTTAATTTTTGAATATAACTTAATTTATATTGGGAATATGTATTCCTTGTTTTATTTTTTTCCAATTCTCTACCGTTTTTAAGAAATCAATATTTTAAATTGAGCATTTTCTATTCTTTTTTGATGAGAATTAAAAAATATTTATTTTGTAACACCAATCCTTCCGAAAAAACAGTATAATTTTAGTTTTTATTTATTTTTAAGTGCATTCTGTAATTATTTACACAGTTTTTGCAGAGCTTCAAATAAAATTTAGCATGTTTTTTTGCATAATTTAGCATTTTGCAGAACTTAAAAATCTATTTCCATTTAAAAGTTATTAAGAAAATAAACTATTGAGCATGAGCAGATGTGCAAGAAGTTCTCTTTGCCGATTTGGATACATTTTTTTTCGAATTGAACGAAATTAGCCAAGAAAAGTGAATTAAGTTATGAAAAAATTTTATAGTTTTTCCAATATGTGACAAAAGTAAGTAAGTATTTCTAACTAAAGTAAAATTTTCTAAGCCTATTTCCTAATTATATTTAGTAGAAGTATGAACTATTTCATTTAAACAAAAATAAAACTTAAATTTTGTCTTTTTTTTTACTTTTATACTCATAGAATTTAAGTATTTTAAGTTTAAATAAGTGCATCTACACTTAGTAATTTTTAATTTATTTTTAATCACTTAGTAAAAATGAACGAAATATGCCTATTAAAAAATTTATTTTATTTGTAAAGTATAATCTCTGTTTGAAATTTTAAAAATTTGAATAAGTTAAGAATATTCTGTGTTTATTTTAAGTTAAAATATGTTTGGAAAAAAATTACTAATGTTTCGAATGATAAAATTTTTGTTTGAGTAAAATAGAGAGCCTTAATTAAATTGCCGCTATTATTCTCGCTTTTGGTATTTTGATTTCTCATAGCCAATATTGCAAAAATATTGATCTGCAAAAAGATTGCAGACTGCATAAAAAAACCGTTTTCAATTGCTTGTAAAATTTGCTGTACATAGCCTCAAAAGTTACACCAATTTTAATAAATTGAAATGACGAATGGAAATTTACTATACAGAGCTTTTACTTCCTGAACCAAATCTTCCATATTTTAATCGAAGCCCTAGGTGAATTTTTTTTTTCAAGTAGTATTTTTCGTCTCTTCTTGCCTTGCACTGAAACCATTCATCAAAAAAACTCATCAAGAAAAAATTTTAAATAATTACAATTCAAGCAAAAAATATAAATTTTTGAAATTATCTAAACAAAAAAAAAATGTTTATTAAATGGTAGACATATATTTTTATTTTTTAGCTATCTAGTTGCCCATTAAAAAAAATTAAAGTCTAATTTTTAATCATGCTTCGTTGCTTTCTAAAAGAAATAAATTCAATCGAGAAACTTTACAAATTAAAAATTTATTTTTCAAAAAAACTTTTCGTTAATTTTTATGTAAAAATAAAAAATTATTTTCAATTTATTTAAACTTTTTTTATTCAATCGGGTCACATACTAGTATCTCTTAGAATCGACCAAATCCGTTTATTAAACAAATAAAATTTTAAATCAACAAAATAGAGAAGAATCAGTAATAAAATATTTATTTTAACAAAAAAAAAATTATTTTAGATGAAACGATGATAACAACTTTTTTTTTTGTGATTTTAGCTGTTTTACTAATAGTTTTGTTTCTTTTTTTAAATACAAACAATCAGACAAATACATATCCAGCTTATCTTCTAAGGTTTCAAAGCAAAATTAATCAATCTAATGGATCAACTCATAGGACTAATATTTTAGATTGTAGAGAATTTTCCGATTTAACTTCTTATTGTCTTTACGAGAATGTGTGTCTTGAAAATAATGAATTTCTTTTTGTAACATATAAACCCGATATTAATCAAGCATTTGAATTTAATGGTAGATTAAAAGATTGGGATCATTATGAACCAGTTGATCATGGTGGAACAGTTATTGATCGTCAAGTTAATAATCCATTACCTTATAGATCTTTTATAAATGGAAGATATGTTTCATCATCTTATAAGAAAGACGTGATAAATTTTCAAAACGGTTGTCATTCAATTTTATCATTTGACTTTGTTGGTCATAATATTTTCCATTGGTCTATGAAAGTTTCTCCTTTATTTCTCTATCAACATTATAACAAATTCAATAATGATAATAAATGTAAAAATTTTACGTCGATTCGTTTAGTCGATCGAAAATTGTCTGATATTAACGAATGGCAAAAGAGATTTTTAGAAATTTCAACTGGTTTAAAAGTCGAAGGTAATAATTATGACTTTACGAATGAGCCAAATAGAAAACAAGAAACAATTCAATGTTTTAAATATTTTTTAGTACCAGGCACAGCGATTTATTTGTTTACAGGGCCAAGAGAGGCTATTGATTTTAGAAAACGTGTTTCTCAAGAACTTAATTTAAATTTTGTACGAGAAAGAATTGTTTTAGTTAAGCGAAAAAGTCGCTTAATTAAAAATCAAAATGAATTAGAAGATTTTATTGGATCGAAATTCGATAATAGTAGTATTGACATTATTTTTCTAGAAGAATTGAATTTTACTCAACAAGTTGAAAAAATGTCCAAAGCCAAACTTTTAATAGCTGTTCACGGTGCTGGACTAACCAATGCGATTTTTTTACCATCTACCTCAGCAGTTATTGAAATAACTGCTCCACATTTTTACTATCCACTTTACGAACGTATTTCAGTTCAAAGTGGACATTTTTATTTTAAATTTGTAACTCAATATGATCCGACCTTACATTCCGATAAATATTCAAATAGAAATTCGAGAACGTGTATGCTCGATGGAAATTGTGTTGTTCATTGGAAAGATGCCACTATTAAAGTTGATATTAATAAATTTTCAATAATGTTTGAACAAGTGATGGAAATTTTGTAGCATAAAATTCTGTAGTAATTTGATTTGTAATTTTTATTAATAAAAATACTATTTCAATATACTAGATTGAATAATAATTTTCAGTATGCTTTAATTTTTAGTCTATTTTGTTTTCAAGTCAAAAATTAACTGTAAATTAACTTTAAAATTTAGCATTTATTATGCAATTTTGACATAAATATAATGTGCAAACATTTATTTTATAAAATCAAAGATTTAAAAAAATGAAAAATAATTAAATTAATAAATCTAAAGAATTTTTTGGAATGCTTTATTAAAAATAAAAATATTTATTTAAAACAGTTTAATTATATTTTAATTTATGAGTTTTCTTGAATGCTGAAACGTTAATTTAAAAAAAAATTCTTAAAATGCTTGTAAATTATATGAACCAATACCACAGGTACTTTTTCCTTTTTCAAGTCTTATATAACCACCCTCACCCCAATCAGTACCCCATGAATTTTTAATAACCCAATATGGTGGTATTGCCGTATTGTTGAAACCAACAGCCAAAACTGCATGATTTAAACTAGTACCACATGCGGTCGGTGGTAAAACACCACTTGAATATGATCCCCAATTATTTGATGCTTCTACTAATACAGAAATCGGACCAGAATTAATCAAAGCCTATAAACATAAATAATTAATATTAGTTAAAATTTGTTTTTAGTTTTTGTGCAATATTATTAAATTGATTATTTTATCTAATTTGTTATACAAATAACAATATTTAGATATTAGCTCTTTAAAGAATCAAGAAGCTTCGAAATTCTGACAACTATATTCTTGAATGCTTATCAGGAGGCAAAGAGAAATTCTTGCTCATCTGCTCATGCTCAATTAATTATTTTTTTAGTAACTTTTAAATGGAAATAGATTTTTAAGTTCTGCTAAATGCTAAATTATGCAACAAACATGCTAAATTTTTTTTTAAGCTCTGCAAAAACTGTGCAAATTAGTACAGAATGCACTTAATGTAAAAGTATCGAAATAAACTGCGTTATTAAATTACACAGTTTTTGCAGAGCTTCAAAAAAAAATTTAGCATGTTTGTTGCATAATTTAGCATTTAGCAGAACTTAAAAATCTATTTCCATTTAAAAGTTATTAAGAAAATAAACTATTGAGCATGAGCAGATGAGCAAGAAGTTCTCTTTGCCTATCAGGAATCTTATCTTTGATGATAAACACATTTGATTCATCTCATGTGTCTTACCAATAACTAACACGACTTTAAAATAATTAGATTTTTCAAATTTTTTCTTAGGAATAATTGTGGGTTCTGGATCGATTAGGATTTTTGAATTAATAAATCTTTGATAAATTATTAGAGAGCAATTTTCTTCCTCAATTTATTTTAAAAAATTAATATAAAGAAATAGTCTCTTTCAGAACCTCTCGCTACGGAGTTACCGCCGTAAATTCAAAAAATATGTCAGATTACTTTTTTTACGATAGAGCAGCGGATAAACCGAATTTATAAATATAATTAATTGTGCGAAAATAAAAAATTGATCATCACTTTTTTTGATTTTTAAAAAATAAACTTTTTTTTTAACTTATAAAAACGGTTCATTTGTTTTTGAAGTTTACGTTCTGATTGGTTCCAGTATATTACAGATAAAATTCCTTTAACAAGAACTATAACATAAATGAAACATAAGTTATCATTATTAATACAGTGTTATGAAATCGACTGGGATATGCTTTCATATTTCAAAAAAATTTTGATTTTATGTTGAATAGACTTTTAAATTTCATCTGAACAATTTAAAAATAATTTTTCCCGAAAAATCTCGAAATTCCTTACAAACTTTTGACAGATCGGAGTAAGGAAGAATTTTTTTTACAAGAAAAAAAGGCTGGTCAATGTTTTCAGCAAAAAAAAAGCAATTTAAACATTGCACTGATGGAAAAAAAATTCATTAGCTAATAAAATAATTATAACTTACATCTTCTAAAGCTGCCTCAGTTCCAGCTAATCTATAATATCCATTTATTTTAGCAGCGACTTTAGTCAAACTAAATTGACATGTACCCTTAACTGCTGTGTACTATTTTCAATTAAAGAAAAATTGATAAAATAAACACTTTTTTTCTGTTATTTATTTTTACTTACTGGATTAGCAGTCTCATTCATTAAACCATTATTTTTGGCATATGTGAAAACGTCTTCAACATACCAGCCATCACATGGATAAGTCGTAATACAATCAACGGCATTTTGTTCTGCCAAATCAAGAAATTGATTTTTGTTTTTGGCATAAAAACTTTCAATTGCACCAACAGCTGAAAATGCCCAACAAGATCCACAATAACCTTGATCCTTTGGAGGTGTAACTACATTTAATGTTCTCCAATCAAGAGCTTGTGGACGAACATAAGAAGTAGTTGTTGGTGATCTTGTTGAATCACTTGAAGTCGTTGGAGATCTTGTTGTAGAAGTAGTATCTGTTGGCGATTTAGTTGAAGCACTAGTTGAAGTTGGAGCTCTTGTTGTCGACGTAGTGGTTGTTGATGATGTGGTTAATTTTATGGTTGTTTTTGTAGTTGATTTTGTCGTTGTAGCTGGATATTTTTTAGCACGAGCTCGAACAAGTATTTCTTGAGTGATATTTTTGTCTGTGAATTTATTCTGACCAAAATTACAATATTTACCAAATTTTTTATTTTGATCATTGATTAAATCATAATTTCTTTTGAAATGTTCGAATCTCTCTTTGTCTGGTTTATTTGTTTTATTAAATTTTTGTTTGTATTTCTCAAACTCTTTTTGATAATTGTTTGCATTTATTACAACTGTCAAAACAGTTGCTAAGATTGTTAAAATGAATATTTTCATTTTTTTTTTGTTGAATTTTAAGAAACTTTTTTGACGCTAATTTATATGGGTTTGAATTCTAATTTTTAATGTCTAAGTAAAGTACGTAAAATCAATGACAAAACAATGGATGTGAATTAAAAACGAGCATCCTACGTAATTTGTTATTTTCTCCAGGAACATAGACGTCTTTTTGTTTTTGTTTAGATTTTAGGGTATCCACAAATTGAATCATGAAGAAAATTAGAAATAAATAAATAAAAGAATGAAAAAAGAAATTTGAATTTACCTGTGAATCATTTTTAATTGAGCTAAATCAAAATTGTTTCTCTTGTTATTAATTTTTTTAACAAAAAAATCTTTTTAAAAAATTGAGAAGAAACTCCATTTAAATGTTTAGTTGCGGCGTGATTTACTTTTTATTAATTCGTTTTAAAAAAATTTTATAACGACAATTAAACACAAAAAATAAATTCACTTATTAGAAGTAGTTCACAAAGAAATATTCATTTCGAAAAACAGCAAAGAACTCCTGTTTATTTTATAATTACATTTTACATTACAAGTAAAACTTGACAGAAATTATTCGAATAATTTAAAAACGAGGAATTAAAAAATATCTCAATTCGGACGTAGCCAGAGGTGGGATCAGAAGGCGACCTTCCTACTATCTGAAAAATAAGATGGGGCGCTGTCCTAATTTCTTTGACCATGGGTTATTAAACAAATAGTATTAAATTAATAAAAAAGCAGATGACTCAATTTAAAGAAAAAAAAATTTATTTTTTCAGTTGAGTTTCGGTACCTTAGCCTGACGCCACTGTCTCAACTTTTGAGAAAAATTTCAGCTTAAAAAACGAAATAAATAATATTTCAAAACAAAGCTCACTTTCAAGAACTCCAGTTTCAAGCTATAAAAAACGGTTGAGCAATGTTGATACAGTTCAACCTCGGTAATCCGGCTCAGAAGATTAATATTATTAAAATTTCAACAAGTTTTACAAAAAATTTAAATATTAAAATAGCCGGCATGAATGAAGAATAACGCGGAAACGGTCTTTTTTTAAGATATTACATATGTTCTTTTTATATTCTGAATCCTCTCGACGAGCTGAGCTAGAATCTTAAGTCGGTTATAACATAACTCCGCCGACTTTGGTAAAAATGTCTTTTTTTGGGGCTGATAAATTTTATGACCAGCTGGACTTAAAATTAACGTAAGAAAAAAACAAATTTAATTTTATGAACAAAAATTTAGTTTTTTGAATTTTTGTATTGGTCATATATTTTATCTAAGAATAAAATGGACTTACTAAAAAAATACATGCATATGCTTTTATTTTGATTAAATTGTTCGATTTTTTTCAAATTCTATAATCATAAAAATTCAATTTCTAGGGTAATTTAGTCCAAGGAATTCGATTTTAAAATTAGTTTTTTGATTGGACTTCATCTTCGAGGTCAAAAAAAGGCATTTTTACCAAAGTCGAAAATGGGCGGAGTTATGTTATAACCGACTTTAGATTCTAGCTCAGCTCGTCGAGAGGATTCAGAATATAAAAAGAACATATGAAATATCTTGAAAAAGACCGTTTCTGCGTTATTTTTCACTTATGCCAATTTATAAATCATCTAATTTGCATGTTAAAGGTTTTTTAAAAAGAAAAAAATTTTGAGATTTTGAGATATTTTTAAAAAAAAATTTTAATAAACTTAATAAATTAAATAATTCATTAAACAGAAAATAAAATTTGGAAAAAGTAAAACAAATTTTAAAATTCAATTACATGCATTTCCAAAATTAAATATTTTTTATTAGAAAAATTTAAAAAATAACATCATTATTAAAAAGTGTTTTTTATTTACAATTTGTTTTTTTTTCGTAATTAAACAAATAATTTGATTTATTAAAAAAAAATATTTTTTAAACAATCCATGTACTAAATTCAAAATATTTCTATTTGTGTTTCACAAAATTATATTTTAAAGATCAAGTATTTACGGCTATTCTACTGGTCTTGAAATCAAATAGGAATAAATAATTAATTAATAATAAACAATAAAGTTTGCTTCACTATATTTTATTTAATAACTTGGCCGCTTCTAGCCACAAACAAAATAATAATAATAAATGAAAAACAAAATAATAATAATAATAATAATAAATTAATGATAATAATGTTTTTTTATGAAATAAACACTGTGATTTTATACTTAAAAATTTAAAAAGTTGTAGACTGTTTAGCTTAAAAGTATAAACACAGCTAAATTAAATGTATTTATGAAGAGTAGTTGAAGTCATAAGTGAGGACTACAACATACCTCCCCCTGATTTAGAGCCTTTAGGCGTGCCTAACAAAAACTTTAAAAAAAATAACAAAAAAAAAAAACAACAACAACAAACAAAAATATTAAATTGATATTTCTTTTATTCACCATCATCACTGTGGTCTGATAGTTCTTTAGCCATTTGGAGTTTGACGGCACTATTTAACTTATTGTTCTCTTTTCTTAAAGAGTTTATTTCTCATTTTGAACTAATTTTCGAGGCCAACTCTTTAACCGCTTTGTCACGCTCATTTAAAATCCTTGAATTATCATTTTGTAGTTGTTCTAGTTGATTTTGAAGAGCCTGAACTCTCTCGTTTCCACGACCGGTTATTATTTCATTTGCCGATTTGATATACTTAAGCTTCTCTTCATGATAATACATTCTTTGATTATCGAAAAATTTGTATTCATTATTGGCACGTTACCACTGGCCATCTTCAGAGCTAATATTGTTGACTCAAGCCACCAATTTTCGACCATTAAAAATCAATGAATTTAAATATGTCGCAGCATTACTGTGACGGTTTGGTTTTTCAAGGCGAATAGATCCCACGATAGTATTTCCATCGTAGTCCTCGCAATATTTAGGAATTTTTAGTAATGCTGTGAGGCCGAAAATTTCATCATAATTATTTGATTTGATTTGCTTATCTATGAATATTTTCAGCATATTTATGGTGTTAACCCGATCGTTTAATATGTCACGGTTTGTTTTTACGATCGAAATATTTGAGAGATAAATGTCATAGAAAGGATCGCACTCAGCAATAGTTTTATTTTTTAATCAGCTTAATTTAAAAAAATTCTCTCTTCTTTAAAAAATTCTCTTTAAAATTGAAATTTGAATTGAAATATTAATTTTAATAACGTGATATTTTTGTACAAAAAAAATTTTTCCTCACTCTTTTTTTTATTAAAAAAATTAAAATTTAAACTGAAATAAAATTCAATTTTTAATCACGTGACATTCGAAACATAAATTTTTTGTCTTATCAAAAATATTAATTTTTTATTTTATTATTTTAAACGAACCTCACTGTGGAACGATAGTGACCCAAGTTATGATGGGACAAAACAAAAAAAATTTTTTTTTCTTTTTACAATTTTAAAATATATACAAGAAAATTTGAATATTAAAACGATTGATTACAATACAAAAAAATTATTTAAAATAAAAAAAAATTATTTTTTATAAACCAATCGTTCTGGTTGGCTTACTAACCTTAAAGACCTCCTAGGCTGCATAATTTGCATATTTTTATTCGTCTTCTTTTTAAAGACAGACTTCTTTTTTCTAGGCATAATTTTTTAATCGTCGGAGAGTGATGATGTATCTGTATTTTGAGGCTTAAAAGAGTCCACAGTGACTATATTTTGGTCTACTTCAGTTGAATTAGACAAACTAGACAAGGACTCAGAATCAGTTTCGTCTACTGACAAAATTCCTTTTGTTTTTTGCCACCTTGGGTTATTCGGACACTTAACGTATTTACGTTTACTTTTTGGTTCTGTTTGGTCATTAATTTCGACTGGTTCATCCTTAATAATGTTAAATGGTACTCCACCGTGATAATAAATTTTTAGCCGATTTTTGTGCACCTGTTTTATTTTTGATCTCGGACTAGATGCAAGTCGAAAAAGATAGTCACATTTATTATCGTTAATGCCAACGATTAAATATGGACAATAATATTTGTGCGCTAGACCATGTGAATTTTCTATTTTTAATTTTGGGGTGGTCTGTCACAAGATCACCTATATTATATTCGTATTTACGAATTTTTCTGTCATGGTCTATTTTAGCTTTTTCCATGTGGCAGTTTCGGTTTCTAGTTATAACACGAAAAGAAATCTCAAGTTTTTCTTTTAAGTCGTTTAAATAATTTTGAGACACAGCTGGGACAACTTTTTCATAATCCTCCATCACTGTGATTTCGACTAATTTATATTCTTAAAATTGGAGTACGATTTAATGTATCCAAATTAGGAAAAATAATATCGATTGGTATTCTTGGTCTTCGACCAAACATCATTTCAAAAGGGGTTTAATTGGTTACACTATGCACGGCGGAATTATATGCAAAAGAGAATTTATTTAAATGTAAATCCCAATCTGATTGTTCGGAATCTACAAATGCACGAATCATTGATTTTAAGGTTCTGATTTTACGTTCACTTTGACCATCACATTCAGGATGATATGGTGTTTTTTTCAATTTTTGTAAATCTAAATAGTCATAGACAAGTTCTAATAACTTTGATTGGTATTGTTTACTTCCATCTGATAAAATTGAGTGTGGGATACCAAATTTACAACACCACTCATTCACAGTGTTGGCCGTTGAATTTCCTAATGCGTAAAATTGCACAAATTTAGTAAAGTGCAAGAAATTCAAAACCAAAGTGCTATCTGAATTTCATATTTTCGACTCAAAATTCGTAATCTACGTCCTAAAAAACCCCAGAAAAAAAATTTTTTTAGGGGGGGGGGTAAAAAAAAAAATTTTACACCCAGGGGTCCAAAAAAAACTGATCCTTTATAGAGTTGTTGCTCTTTAAGACACAAAAACTCAAAAATGGGACTAAAATATATGAAAAAAGTATATATATTCTGAAAGAGCATAAAATTTTCTACAATTTAGTAAAATAAAAAAAAATTAAAAAAGGATGTGGCGACTTTGAAAATCAAAAAAAAGGTAAAAAATGCCTTTTTTTTCGGTTAAATTGTATCTCCTCCGTGAGATCACCTATGACCCCACTTTTTTTTTTTTTTAAAAACTAGAAAAAATTCTGTACAAATCTAGGTTTTAGTTTTTTTGTTTATTGCTTAATTTTTTTTGAAAATTGACTTCAAATCAAATGATTTGTAATATTTTTTTTAGATTATGATTATTTTTATTTAAATTTTCAATTTTTAACTTAAAAAATATTTTAATAAAGAATTTGATATTTTTAGGTGCTCCGCTACGTTTTCTTTTGATTTTCCAGAAAAATATGCTTTCAGAACTTGACCGTATGTCGCACCATTATTGTAAGCCAATAAACATCTCCAAAATCGTCTAATTAATTTTTTTGATAGCTCAGAACTCAAATACTTTTCTCTCGCTTCTGTTAATAGCTCAATCATTCTTGGAAATTTCTGATTTGTCCTGGCTCTAATATGCTGTTTTAAATAACACCAAAGACCTTCAATTGGATTGAGCTCACAATGAAATTTAGGTAAAAAAACAATCTTAACCCCATATTTCTTGGCTAAAATTTCTAGATTGCTTTCTGAGTGGAAAGCTGGATGCTTTGATAAAATCTGTTTTAATTCTTTCAATCTTATTTTGGGATCGATGTCATAGCCAAGTTCTAACGCTATTTGTCTTAAGCCTTTACTTTCTCCTTTCAGAGGACCATCTTGAAAAAAACATGATAAACTGAACTCATTTAATCGATCATCAACCCATCTTATCTCGTCATAAGGGCAGTGTCTACCAGATGATAATCTTTAAGATAAATCTTTAGCATTTAGAGGATATTTTTATAAGTTATTTACAAATTACCTAAAATGCTCTATGTTTATGTTTTGAGCTGTATGCGTTCTAGCGTTGTCAACAACTATTTCAAACTCATGTTTTATCGGAAAATTGAATTCTTTTTTAAATTGGAGCATTTGAAAAAGTCTTTCGAATTGATTTAATATTGATTTATTGTCGTAATAACCATCTTGTCCTGGTACAATTGATCCTATGTATGATCTGTCTTCATATTTTATCCCATGAGATTCAAGTAAAGAAGGATATTTCTTGGTTGCGTCTTTCCATTCTTCTTCATTCAAATAGAAAAATGGACATGAAGGGTGAGCAATCAAAAAATCTGAAACGATTAAACTCTTTCCCTTTCTATTAAAAAAACTTAAGAGAAAATAAAATTAATTTATTTTTCATAAAAGGCAAACCCTTTGCTAATAAATGGATATTGGTCTCTTTTCCTCCATCTTGAATGAGATTGTTCGTTACTTCTAAAAGTTGATTCATCATGAAATATCAAAATAGAAGGCTTTTCAATCGGCTTTTTCCATTCAAGTGAATCATTGCCAATATAATAATAATGGTCTTTTCGTTTTAAAAAATAGGAAATGAATTCTTTTCTGTGTTCTACAACATCAGACCTTTCGTGACCCTCAAAAAACGGCTTCTTTGTGTTACGATTGAAATCAATAGCCCATCGTCTTAAATCAAAACCCATCATTCTTTCCGAACGAATTAGGTTATTATCAGTTTTTGTTTCTCCAGTTATTTCTAAATATTTTTCGTTAATAAATAAATAGAGCCATTTTTTTCAAATTAAAATCGCATTCTTTTTTAGAAGCTTGTTGGTCAACATAAATTTTTGCTTCAGTTTCCAATTCTGGGTAATAATCATAGATACAAGGTTTTCTTTTACCTTAAATGATTTTTTTAAAATTCATTCGGCAAAATGTATAAACAAAATAATTTACCACCACGTCCGTCCACTAATAAATCAGTTAAATTTTTATTTTTAAAATTGACAAGTTGCTGAGAACAAGCGCTAGATGCTAATAGGTTGATCTGTGAAAGAAATAGATCAATATCACTAAATGAGATATTAAACTGTCTTAAATAAAAAAAAATTAATTTTGTTCTTAATAAGCTTATTTTTAATTTTTATTTACCTCAGAACACCATAGACCAAAACACTAATCCAACGTTTAGTAGGCTTACTATTTTGTATGAATTCAACCAACTGAGAAATAAGTGAAATATCAACCGTCACCATTTCTTCTTCTGGAAAAAAGTCGTCGAAATCTGATTCATCAGATTCAGAATCAGATGAAAAAAAAATTTCTTGATGATTATTATTTAAATCCGGTTCAACGTCTAATTCTATCATATCCTCTTTTTCCTCTTCATTAATTTTTTTTTGACCAAAAACTCCTAGGTTATTAACTCGGGATAAATTATATTTTGAGGTTTTTGGCATTTTTAACAATTTAAAAAAAATTGAGATTTATAATAAGTTTTTAGAAATTTTTATCATAATAAGTCTCAATAGAGTATAAATTTTCAAATAAAATTACAAATCATATGATTTGAAGTCAATTTTCAAGAAAAAATAAAGCAATAAACAAAAAAACTAAAACCATAGATTTGTACAGAATTTTTTCTAGTTTTTAAAAAAAAAAAAAAAAGTGGGGTCATAGGTGATCTCACGGAGGAGATACAATTTAACCGAAAAAAAAGGCATTTTTTACCTTTTTTTTGATTTTCAAAGTCGCCACATCCTTTTTTAATTTTTTTTTATTTTACTAAATTGTAGAAAATTTTATGCTCTTTCAGAATATATATACTTTTTTCATATATTTTAGTCCCATTTTTGAGTTTTTGTGTCTTAAAGAGCAACAACTCTATAAAGGATCAGTTTTTTTTGGACCCCTGGGTGTAAAATTTTTTTTTTTACCCCCCCCTAAAAAAATTTTTTTTCTGGGGTTTTTTAGGACGTAGATTACGAATTTTGAGTCGAAAATATGAAATTCAGATAGCACTTTGGTTTTAATTTCTTGCACTTTAAAATGGTCAATAATTGCTTGAATATAAATTTTTCCACGGGCAGTTGTTTTAAACGGACCAGTGATATCCGTTGTGATCATTTCATTTGGTCGGCTTGGGGTTAAGTAAATTAACTCAGCATGTCTTTTAAGTTGTGTACTTTTTATTTTTTGGCACACATCACAGTGTTTAACGAAAATTTTTATTTCTTCTTTTAACATCGCACTATAAAATCGGTCAGTAGTTTTATTAGAGGTTTTTATTCTACCTAAATGACCATTGAAAACCGAGGAGTGAATTTGTTTAATTACCTGCGTAGTTATATGTTTAGGCAAGACAAATAATGTAATTTTATAACCATTTTTATCCTCGCTATTTCTATATAAGAGACCCTCGACCAGTATTAAATTTTCATACTGTTTGTAGAAAATTCGTCGAGTCACATTTTCAAAAAAAGAAATTTTAGGTTTTTTATCACCGTGGGTAAAAATTAAATTTTTTATCCATTGACTATCTTCGTCTTTTGATTGCTCTTCACTAAGACTTTGAAATTCATTTACATTTTTTGAGCTGGGGTTATCAACAATTGTTGAAACATTAGCCTCTTCCCCCTGAGAATTTAAATTTTCATCTACCTCACTGTTCTTGCTACAACATTGTCAAATAATCATTCGCTTCTTGATCGCATAAATCTTGGTCAGGGATTCTTGATAGCCAATCTGGGACAACATTTTCTTTGCCAGGCTTGTATTCAATCTCTAAATCATAAAGACCAAAACGTAGAAACCAACGTTCTAAACGAGCTTGTACTTTTTTTTTAGTTGCCAACCAAGTTAAAGGCAAATGATCTATTTTCACCTTGAATTTAAGACCATATAAAAATTGGTTAAAATATTCTACAGCCATCACGAGGGCTAATAACTCTTTCTCAGATGTGCTGTATTTTTTTGTGTTGGTGTATAGTTGGGAGAAAAAAATGCTATTGGCCGTAATTGGTTATCTATTAACTGTTCAAGGACTGCACCATAACCATGCTCACTAGCATCAGTGCTTAAAATAAATGGTTCATCAAAATTAGGTAAGGAGAACACTAAATCACTTGTTAATGTTTCCTTTAATTTTTCAAAGTTGATTTCAGCTTGAGGGTTTTAACTAATTAAAACCTTTTTTCCATTTAAAGCCCCATTTTTTTTGCGAAGACTTTTTGGAACATCTTTGAGCTGAAGCATTTCATAAAGTGGCTTTGCTAATTCTGCATAATTTGGAATGAATTTGCGATATTGATTCGATGCACCTAACTATGATTGTAGATCATTCACTGTGATCGGTCTTGGTCCCGATTCAATGCATTTTGCGGGCTCTGAATTAGGCTTAATTTTGTTTTTTGAAATTATGTGGCCAAAAAGATGGATTTCTTTTGTCAACGGCACACTTTTTCCAAGGGAAATTTTTAGATTTTTTTCTTTAATGTATTGATGACTTCCGTCAATAAATTTTTTTTGAGCGTTTTTTCTATTGTTCTTTGAAAACAGGCTGGAGCCTTTTTAATACCCATAGTCATACAAACATATGGCAAGTTTTTTTTTTAATTAGATTTTTTTTATGTACAATTTATTCAAAAAAGGCCAAAAAATGGAACTTATGTTCCCAATAAATTTTGCTGCAAATAAAGCCTAAACAAGTCCTTTACTTAAATTCGGAGTTAAAAGCTGTTTATCTTTTTTTATTCCAGCTTAATTTAGGCATCTTTTACTTATCGTTTGAAAAAAATAAAATTTTGTTTTTTTTACTAATTTAGAAGACAAGTATAAATTACTTAAAAACACATGATTCAGCAATGTTAGCCTTTTGTCTTCTAAATAAGTAAAAAAAAAGCAAAAATTTGAATTTTCTAAACCAAATGATTCGTTGATTCGAGTCAAAAATTTAGTTAAAAAAAAAGAGATAAACAGCTTTTAACTCCGAATTTAAGTAAAGGACTAGTTTAGGCTTTATTTGCAGCAAAATTTATTGGGAACATAAGTTCTATTCTTTGGCCTTTTTTGAATAAAATTGTACATAAAAAAAATCTAATTAAAAAAAAAACTTGCCATATTCATAAACTCTAAATTCACAAATAAAAGCAGTTACTTCCATTGAATCTTAATGGACCGGAATTTGGTGAAAAGCTGAAATAAGGTCTGCTTTAGTGAAAGTATCGGAATTGGTTTATTTGTTAAACATATATAGATGCTTATAGATGGGAGCGGATAATTATCATCTTTAATCACCTTGTTTAACTCTTTGTAGTCAACGGTGATACGAATTGTACCATCGGTTTTATCTACGACACGGATTGAAGAACACCATTCACACTTGCTTGGGCGTATAATACCGGCTCTGAGGAGTTTCTGGATTTCTATTCGAACTTTTTCTTTTAAATTATAAGGAAGCGGTCGGCATTTACATTTTATTGGCTGTTGGTTTTCATTTTTGAATTCTATTTTGAATTTCTCATCTTGATTCTCACTTGGCTTCAAATCCATTACTGAATCAGCGGAAATTTCCTTAAACTTATTTAAAATAAACTCCTCAGCTTCAACAAAGCTGGGTTGTTCTTGTTGAACAATATTCACAAAATTATTTTGTTTTTGAATCGCCATCACAGTGAGTCTGGTTCAAATAAGAGTTTATTTCAGGTTTTATATCCTAATTATTTACTTGATTTTTTGATTCACAAGAATAAGGCAACTCACTTTTAATTTCTTTTTTAATCTCCTGCGAGAATTCTTGACTAATTTCAGGTTTAACACTATTTTGAGAAACTGTTTTTTAAGGAAAATAATTTTCTTTTTTTTGTGGAGTTAAGTCAAGTTGTTGGCTGTTTACTCGTTGATTTAGATCACAGTGAAAATTTTGATTTCGACAACGTTTTTTCTTCATTTCATCGCGGAAAACTATAAAACACCTGTGGAATATTCATGAAAAACGGATTTGATCGAATCAATTCGTTGTTTTAAAACGGGTATTCGATTAAAAATCGCTCTACCAAGAAGACATTGATGACCAGAACAATTATTGGTGACTATTACATTAGTATTACTTAGTGAAATTCCTGGTGCAATTAAACATCTGTTTAGTCGCAATAATCCATAAATATAGACTTCACCTGAGGCTGAGTACAATTTACCACCGCGATATTCCTCTAAATTGGACTCCGGTGCATGACGTTTAATTAACGAATATGTTTTAAAATCAATCACAGTGATGTCTGCGCCACTATCGCACATATAGTTAACTTAGGTATTTTCAAAAAGAGCCTGTCCTTTAATAGGTTCATTGTCTTTTAATCCATTACTTTTACCTAAAGAAAAAATTTTGTCATTTTTTTGTCACTGAGGTATTGTACTCAAATTGATTGTTTGATCCAGTTGAAGGTAATTGGAAACCGACTTTTTTTTGAAAATTTTGTTTTGGTGCAAAATTTTGATTAAAGTTTTGATACCTGTTTTGTTGATAAAGGGGTCCATTTGAATTTCTCATTTGACCATGATACTGTTCACCTTCACTTGACGTCATTCGTTGATCATTTTGACAACTAGAATCAAAGCTCGAATTTTTGCCTTCTTTGAAAACTTCAGGAACTTTAATTAATCTGTTATCTACATTAAGATTTCTATTTTCACAATACACCGATGTGTGGTTCCTTGATGATTCAAGTTTCATGGAATTAAAGGTTTCGTCATTGTAGATAATGTTTTATTGAAAATTAGAAAAAACAAGAACCTCATAAAATAATAAATGTCCCTAATAAACAAAACATTACTATTGATTTTAAAGGAAAACCTAAAAAAATTAACATTAAAAACGTAAAGAAAAAAGAACCAAAAAGAATTTTTTCTGAAGTTATAAATAAAAATCCTTTTTTAACGAAATCTGGTAGAATAACTAAACCCAGAATTAATCCAAATTGAATTTTTTCTCTTTAGATTAAAAATATTAACCAACTTTAAAAACCAAAAATGACAAAATCACTAAATTGTCCATCACACATCAATATTGTCCAAGAGAATCCAAAGAAGAATGAGTGTTTCCATGAGAAAATCAGAGCAAATTATGAAACGCCATGGTCAAAGAGTATTTAGAAACATGGAAGAAAATTCATCGAGATTGTCTGGTGTCGGAGGATTGGAAACTATCGAAAATTATGAAATTAAGAAAATACCATTTTTATTAGATCTAAAAATTCCAAAGATGCCGTCAAGTTTTTCCCCATTAAAAATGGACTTACTCCTATTTTAAATAGTAAAATGATCTGTAAGAAACCTATTTGGAAAAGAGAAGTTCCATTAATAGATTTAACAGGAGAAGAAACTCGAGAAATTATTGAAAGACCTAAACAAGAACCAATTAAAACAACTGCCGTCTCATTTTTTTTTTATTTACTTTGTAAATTTTATTTCCTTTTTTTATTAATCTTTTCTTATTTTTCTATGTAATTCAAGGACATTACTTTTTTTTTGGTAATGGCCGATGGTCACTAGCCTGTAGAATTAACTAAATAAATAATATTTGACCCTTTTTTCGGCCGCTAAGTACCGGTCCGAAAGTAAAAAATCAATTTTTTTATTTTGACGCGTCGAAACAAAAGTCCTTGAACTTGGATAAGGTAATTATAAGAAAGCTCGTAAAATTCTCTACAAGAAAAATGGTGGTCGCCTTTTTTTGCTTCAAGCTTCTTGTTTAAATCATAGGTCCGGTTTTTAGTAAAAAACAGGTGGTCGGGCTTTTAGCAATAACCAAAGGAAAGGTTTTAAGAAAAAACGTTATAGAATATTATTTCAGATTGATTGTTTTCTTCATAGGAAAAGTCGAAAAAGAGGAAAGGAAGATGAATAGAAGGTCTGATGAAGAGTCGAGAAACAAATTAATTTTTTTGATTATTTAACTAAAATTCACGAACAATTTAGCTTAAATAAAAGCCACATTCAATCAATTTATATTTATTTCTCAATTCATAATTAAGATTTCTTGTCTCATTTTTCACCAATTTTTCTTTTAAACTATGGCGGTGAGTTAGTAAAAACGTTAATTTTATAAGAAAATGTTAAAATTCTTTCTAATGCTTTAAAGCAAATAAACCATATATCTCTAACAAATTATTTAAATATTACAAATTTTTGACTGATTTCACGGCATATAGCATACAAAAAGTAATGTCTTAAACTTTTAAAAGGCTTTGTATTTGTTGGGTATTTCTTGTAATGATTTTCACTTTTATATTAATTTAATAGTAAAATATTATTCATAAAAATTATAGAGAAACAAAGCAAACATAATACATGAAAAGCAAAAATAGAAATAAATATTCAATTTAAGTGAAAATAT
Organism: Brachionus calyciflorus; assembly: GCA_002922825.1. Lineage (NCBI taxonomy): Eukaryota > Metazoa > Rotifera > Eurotatoria > Ploima > Brachionidae > Brachionus > Brachionus calyciflorus. The sequence goes on from NTPY01000323.1 coordinate 422,995, forward strand.
TATAACAGATAAAACAGTTGTTACAATTAGAGAACTTGATATAACAAACAAACGAGTTAGATTACTTGAATATTTCATAACTAGTGACATTAAAAATCCATTAAATACCTGAGTAAATATAATCAATAAGGTATATAGATTAAAACCAGTAAAAAAATCAAAATTTTCATCTTTTGAAATTTTTTTTTCCAAAAAAAAACCAATAAAATTGTACATACAACCATAACTATAAAGATAAAAATTCTGTTCGAAAATAGAATCTGAATTATTTATTTTCAGCAGGTATTCATTATAAACACCAGATAGGCCAGAAATGAAAGCATAAATACACACCATAACTAAACCTATTTCAGTAATGTAAATTTCAGTACTTTTAGTTTCAAAATTTTTCGACAATAATAATTTACCGACGTTTTTTTCAATTGATTGCGATGTTTTTAAATTAGCCAATGAATATAATATTCCTGAAATAAATAACAAACTTATTGAAAACCATTTTATCTTCGATATAACTTTGCCAATTATAAAATAATACAAAATTGCAGTTGTAAATATTTTTAAATTGCTTAGTATTTGATAAGAAGTTGAGTCCATAAATAATTGAATATAAACAGCTAAATTGTTATTAATAAAATAAAGAAAAGCTGGTATTGAAAATAGAATTGATTTTTTAAATGATAATGTTGAAGAAAGTCGAAATTTTTTTTGTTTAGAAATCATAAGAATTCCAGTGATTGAAACCATGAGTTTAAAAAATTCGATTATAAGATTCATTGAAGTCGCGCTAAAAGAGATTCGTCCATTTTTTTCACACAAATGAACAAGTACTGTGTACGATCCATAAGATACGGCCTGAAATATTAGTAAACTTGACCATCCAATATTTTGAATTGTATCCATTGTTGTCATTTGAAATAATAAAAAAAAAATTTCTAATATTGTCATTTACATAAGTAATTTATAAGTTTCATCTTTAACTTACTCAATTATAAAAGAGAAAAAATTAAATTTTTTTTATTAAGTAAAAATATTTAGACCATATCTGACAAATTTAATTTAATCATTATCTTTATTACAAAAGAAAAAAAATTTTCGAAATTTATTTTTGGTCTAGTTTAGGAAGTTCAATAGTAGCAAATACAGTTTTAAATAAAAAGAGAAAAATTTCCATTTTTTAGTCTTTCAATTTAAAAGATATTTATTTTTAATTTCTAATATTTCTAATATTATTTTGAGATCATATTGATAATTTGTATATAACCAAACTTGATAAAAATCATCTAGAGTTTAATCAAGCCTACTAATATTCTTTCATATAAAAGAGTTTGAAAAAAATCTTTATGATCCCAGTGGTAAAATAATTCTTATAAGTAATTCTAATTATTGCACTGCTTCCGAATTGACGTTGTACTTCCCAGTCAGCCAAATAATAAAGCAATTTTAAAGAGTCTTTAAAGATTTTTTTAAAGATTCTATAAAGGTTTCCGGACACATTTTCTTTAAGTTCTTTAAAGGGCCAATAAAGTAATTTCTTTAAAGAATAAACTTCATTGAATCTTTAAAGAATAAATAAAGAAAATTAACACCATGCAAATTCGAAACCTAACGAGGCTTTTAATAAATTGTTCAAATTTTTTATAAATTAATTATCAATTCTAGATGACCAAAAAATTAAAATATTTAAATTTTTATTAATTAACTAAATTGAAGTACAAAAATCATTTAACGGAAATATTCACTTAGTATAAAAAGAGACAACATAAACAAATTATAAAAAAGAATACAAAATAAACACATAAAGTTAAATTTAAATACAAAAAAATACAAAATTTTCATTTAAAACACAATTGTTACTCGATAAGATTAATTAAAAAACAGATCTAAAAATTGCTCCCTTGACTCGATACTTCATCACTTGAATTGATGCTTAAATTTTCCGATGGATCATTACCTTTTGGACTCACTGACTTGGTTTTTTTTTCAATTTTTTTTAAGTCTTGTATAAAAGAATTGAGTTTGAGTTCAATTCCTTAACTGAAAATGAAGGATCTTGCTTTATCAACAGCCCTTAAAAAATTTAAATAAATTTTAAGTGCATTCTAATTTATATATTTTTTTTCATTTGAACAAGTATTTAAAATATTAAACAACCGCAAAAGCTCGGTTTAACGACATTTTGTTAAACTAGAATACTAAAATTCAAATATAAAATAAAACATTTTTTTTGTTCAAATTTTTCACTGTTAATTACCAATTACTACAATAAAAATTATTACCGAATATTGGGTTTACTATATGAGAAAACTCTTCCTTTATTTGTTTAGCAGTTTTTCCTTTCCAAGTAGTTAGATCAGGGATTAAGAGCTGAATAATGCGCCTGAATGTTGAACCACCTTGCTTTTCTTTGCAAGATTCAATTAAATCCATAACAGATGATTTCACCACAGGCTGTACCATTATTTCAGTTAAATTTTCTGCCAATGGAACTAGTTGAACAAATTGCTCATTCTCTCTGGGATTAAACAGTGATTGAAAAATCTGTGACATTTTTAGAATTTTTTCAATATCATCTTTCTCTTAAAAATATATTTAATATTTAGAAAGTTTTAGAGGAACATTCATTTTTCCTAAATTCTTGATATAAAAATTCAAAACGAAAAGTCAAATTTAAATTTTTTAAAAATTTTTATCCCTATTAAAAAAATTAGAAATCTTAATTTAATTCGATCTCAACTGCTTCATTAAAATTTTATTTTTGATTATTTTCAAAAGTGATAAACGCGGCATTTAAAGGTAAAATCGTTATTTAAAAAAAATTAAATCAAATTTTGTTTTAATTTTTTTGGGTTTAAATGTCATACTTGATTTTAAAATTTCGCAAATAAATGCCGCATTAAATAGCAAAGTATTAAGCTAAAAGTCTAAAAATTTTTGATACGTAAAATAGCCGAAAAAAATTGCCAAAAGAAAATTTTGATAAATTCTAACTTAATTTTTGTTTCCAGACGAAACAACAACAGAGTGAAAGATTTACTTATCTAATCTCTTAATGACAAGTAGTTTATAAAAACTAAACACTTACTAAAAGTCTGTTCAAATTGTTCAATCCGAATATTTAGCCTTTCAATTTTATCCTCGTATTCACTCTTTTGTTTTTGTTCGTAATCATAAGCTTCTGTTAGATCAACAATTTTTTTTTCAAAAAAAAATTCTCTTTCTTTAATAAATCAATCTGTTTTTTTTGCTCATTTAAACACGAAGACTCCTTACTAATTCTCTGAACAGGTTGGCTTTTTTCGATTGGAAATTCGTTTGAGCCAGAAATCGACTTTTCTGTTGATGTACATTTTTTACTTGATCCTAAAAATTTTAAACAAAGTTCACAAAAATCATTAATTTATTTTTTTTTGGCAAATTTTTACCTATGCATTTAACAGTTCCTCGGTATATTTTTTTTCCATATGATATATCATATTCAACACCTTCAGAAACAGGTTCGCCTCTTTTACTGTGAACACAAAAAATTGAGACTACTGAAAATGCATTTTCTTTAACCCAGAAAACCAAAGCATGATTATTTTCATCTAGTTTTTAGATGCTTATCGATGAAGTTTTTGGAACAACATCATTACTGGTTTTAGTAATGGGATTTAGATTTTCAAAAGAAACTGACTCTGATTCAACTTGATAAATTGAATTTTCAGTGGAATTAGAAAGTTCTAATTTATCACTCGAATCACTTAATTCATCTGTGACACTTGAATCGAACGTTTCAACTTTTTCAGGCCTGTTTTTTTCACCGATTTTTGGCCTACCTTTGTCTGAACCTAAATTTTTTTTTTAGACATCATTTTTTTACCTTTTCACAAAATTTGCTTTTTAAATAAAATCTAAACCCCATTAAAATTAATTAAAAAAGTGAGTCGATATAAAATCATTCATAATGTAAACGGTATCATTGAGCTTAAAACCAAAAATAACTCTTATGTCTTTAAAACAGTTCTGAATAAGAAAATAATTATCAGATTTTGTAGATATGAAAAAGTGAGATTTTAACCGATCATCGTTTAAGGAGTAAAATGGATTATAAATTTTCAGAATTTTTTTACAAATAATTAAAAATTTAGACTCATACGCAACTATATATTCAATACATGCATAATCATCTTTTAGCTTTATAAAACAATTAGAAAAACGTGCTTTATTGCTCTCAGTTGTAAGGACTTTTGAACCAATCGAGATTTTTCGTAAAAACTCAATTCAACCTTATCATTAAAAATTTCACTCAATAGTAAACTCGCACTTTTTTCTAATTCATTTAATTTTAAATTAATTTTTTTACTTGGCTTAAAACAAAATACGTCTAAAAACTTTGTTTTCAAATTAGATGATTTCAATGCAAAATTTTCTTTCATAAAACTTAAATATTTATTGTCCTCATTCTTGTCTTCAATATATATTCCAAGACATTGAGAAACGGACCAAAGCTTGATAAACTCGTCTCCTATTAAGTCTTTTCCATTTACCATTAATCCTAATTTTCTATTCAATTCTTCGAACGGATAGCATGAAAGAGAATTCAATGGGCCTGATTCTAAAATTGAGTCAACAAGATGCAAAAGTTCATGTACTCCGGATTTCATTATATGTGGGTCATACAAACCCGCAAGTTGGCCTACAAAAGTGTTTAAAAATTCATCGACTATTGATAAATTTTTTACTTCAATTTTTTTTGAATACATCTGCTCTAAACTTATAATTAAGCACAAAAGATTTTGAAATAAATCATTCGGAATAATATCAAAAAAAGCCGGGACACAATAAAAAAAAATAAAATTCATATATTCATGGGCTCTCCATAATTTGAAAGTACTGATATCCCTAGGAGCATAACTAAAATAATTTGGAGGTCTAATATTTTTTAATCTATTATTGATCAAGCTTATTTTAGTTTTAAGAGAAAAATCGTCTTTTAGGCTTGAGTCAAACCAATAGCTCATAAGATTTTTTACAACTCCTAAAAAAATAGAGTGCATTGGATCTATTAGGGTGCTTTCAATAGGTTTGTATAACTGTAAATTTGTCAAAATAGTACATCCTTTTATACCTTTGTGTTCTGATTTTTTCGAAATAGATATTTTCAAATCATCAAGATACTCTGAGTGATTTCTTTTCTTCATATCTTTTTTATTATACTCAAAAATATGATGATGACCATTTTTAAATGAAACAACCTCACCACATTGCTTGCATTTAATACAGCCATAATAACCATTTGCAGATTTAATATTCAAAATAAGCGCTCTTGCAGGCTTGTCATAAACACCGTACAATGAAAAAAAGTTATAAAGACAATTATCTATTAGAATTCCAATTTCAAGCAATTTTAAATCCAAAATAATTGGTTCTAAAAAAGATTCAAAATTTTGAGGTTTTCCATTTGAAACCATTATACCTATCAAAAATTTATATTTAGTTTAAGATTGATATTAACTCTTGACTTAAAAGTTTTTAATTTTTTATTTTAAATTTAAATATAGAAATTTTCTCTTCAATTCCTCGAGACTATTTTCTTAAAAATTTATCTTATTAATTTAATTTTAATTTTTAGAAAATTAAGATAAATTTTTAAGAAAATAATCGTTAATCGGAGTTTAAACCGACAAAAATGTGGTTGACAAAAATGGCTCAAATGACCTATTTTCTTATTTTTTAAATTTAGTGTACGTTAAATGCCAAGAGAGAGTCAATTTTGACCCAACATACTATCATACCGAAAATGGCACATCAGGAATTTGAACGTTTAAAAATTCAATGAAACTTTTTGTTTAAAAATAATCTATTTTGCCTTTAAACTTTTTTTCTAATTTAAGCGGATAAGGGTAAATATTTAAAATAAAAGTCTCTCTTGAAATCGAATAGATAAAATTTATAATTCTATTATAAAAAGCATTTAACTCACCTCCAATAAGTACATTATCTATGTGGTATCGAGTTTCAATCGGGATTTCATTTATTACTAAATAAAACGGCCATATAGATATTGTTGATTTTTGGGAAATATTTAGACCATCAGTATTTATTATAAAACTATAATTTGTCTCAAAAGAATTATTTTTGGCTGGAAGCGATTGTAAGTGTTCTTTGTAAAAAGATCCATCTCTTACATCCTCAATAACATCATTCTGATTCATTTGCTTTTTGGTCACCGGTAAGATCTTTCGTTTGAATAACCTTTTTATTTGATTTTCGAGCGAAATGTAATAAAAAATATCAAGTCTTAATATAAAAAATAAATTAAAAAATTCAAATTTACAAATAATTTTTTTGCTCAAAAAAATTTAACTCTTAATAGATTTAGTTTAAACCTTATTTATATTGATAGAATTTAAAAGGGATCATAACAATGAAGGTATCTATCCATTGTATTTCTTTGCTAGTAATATCACTATTACCGTATTTCCTCAAATACAAGATCGAGTCGCTATCTTTTGAAGACCTTCTATTTGAAATTTTTTTGGTTAAAAAAATGACTCAAATAAAAGAATAAAGAGCTTTTATTTGAATCTTTTAAAGAAAGAAAAAAACAATGTTGTTGCTTATAAAGTTATAGGAATTTTAAATAAAAGAATCTTTAAATCGAGACATTTTTTGAATAGAAAAAAATTCGAATAAAAGGTTTTTTTTGCCTCAAATAAAAGCCTCGCGCTTTTATTTGAGTGAGCTTGTATTTGAGGAAATACGGTAAAAAGGAAACCTTAATTAGAAAAATTTGTAAAAAATAATTTTTTATTTTTTTAATTATTTGACATAAAACTCATTTTAATGTCGCATTAATTAAAAAAAACGTCTTAAAATCCTTATTAAAAATGTGATTCCGTCTCAAATAAGATACTAAGACTTTTATATGGACAACTGGTAAATAATGCATGCGCAAAAGACGCATCTTGTGCAGCTGTTTCTAGCAGGAAATACGTTAATTTTATCATCTTTGATATTTAAAAACTAAAATTTTACTGAGTTAAGTAATTTTGATTTTGTATTAAAAAAAATAAAATTCATTCATTTGTTTAAACAATTAACACAAGATCTTTGTTTTGAGTCTTCTAGTTCTACAAATTTTTTACAAAACGGACAAAACCATTTTTTAATATAGTCTATTTTTTCTTGTGTGTATTTAAGAACTAAATCACTAAGTTGATCAAAAGAATTGCATAAGTTTAAGTTGGTCGAAATTTTCAATAATTTTGATACTATTTCAAGAGCACTTTGAGTCAATTTACCTGAATAAAAAACAGATAAAAGGCACAAATTAATTAATTCAGTCTTTTCGATATCATTGATCGCTGCATTTTCATCTATTAAATTAACTAAATTATCAATATTATTATCTGAAGGCTCTAAGTCATCAACAAATTCACTTTGAAATTCATTTAAATGAAAATCGTTTATATCGGTCGTATCACTCTCTTTTTGACTTTCATTCAAATCATTAATTAAAATTTTATTATGGTCATTTTTGACCAAATTTTCTGTTTTTGATTGACCAAATTTTCTATTTTTGATTGACCAAATGACCAAATGAGGTCGAACTTATTTAAAACACTTTTTTGCTCTTTCATTTTTTTATCATGAGTTGTGCTACGAGGAATTTTTTTGTTTTCATTACGTAAGTATTGAAACTTTTTGGACATTTTAAATAGATATTTAATTGAGTTAGAAAATATTTTGTAAGTTTAAAAAAATGGAAGTTCAAAATTTCCTAAAAATTCTTATTTTGAATTGATACATGTGTATAGAAAAAAAAATATTTATAAGGCGGTGTTAAAATTTTTTTCGTTCTTTCACAATTAATAATTTATATTGTATAATTTTTGATTAAATTATGATCATACATATTGAATCCATTTTCTTAATTTATTTTTATTTTAAACTTAAAAAAAGAGGTTATCCCTAAAATCCGGACACGGACACACGGACACGGAATTTTACCTATCTAAAATCCGGACACGGACAAAAAAAATTGGATACTAAAATCCGGACACGGACAAGAAGAAAAGCTACTAAAATCCGGACACGGAACTGTATTTACTAAAATCCGGACACGGACAAAAAAAATTTTAATATAAAATTATAAAAACGAAATTTATTTTAAACGAAGGAAGCAAAAACAAAAAAAAAATTATTAAGTTTTTAAAACATTTTAAATTTTAAATTTAAACTTTCTAACTCTTTTGGGAGTTAATATTTTTGTTTTGGCATCTAAAATGCACAACAAACTAGAATAACCCTCTTCAGTAAAACTTTGTCTATGTAACGAAAAGTCAATATTTAAAACACTTGCCGGGATTGATTCTGGAGTGACTATCAGGTCTGTCTCTTCTATTAAATTATTAAAATCAAAATCTTTTGATTCTAAAATTAGTGACAAAATATTTTTTTGTTTTTTAGTCAAATTTTTCGACTTTGGCTTATTATTTTCAATATTTAATTCTTTTATAGGGCTTAAAACATTTTCACCAATCAATTCATTCTCATTATTGACAATTAAATCTTCACCAGAAACAATATTTTTAACATTTGAACTTTTTGTTGGAACAATTTCATTTTCATCAAAATTATCTCTATGTTTTCGACCACTTTTTTGATTTTTTTTTTCTTTTAATCTAGTTAAAGTCAATTTCTTCGCAGATTTTTTAACAACGTCAACAGAACCAATACTCAGTTGGACTGAAATTATATGGCAACAGTCTGTTCTTTCATAACATGAACAACTTGGTTTTGGATAAAGTTTTACCATAAAAACATTATTGTTCTCGTCTTTTATATTAAAACATCCCATTTGAGGACAAAATTGTATTAGACCTTTTTCAACAAACCATTTAGCTCTTAAAATTTTTGAATTTTTCGGAACATCACAGGTATTCCTTCTGAACAATTTGTAGTTACTCCTGAATAGGCACAATAAATATTATTTTTTTCGAGAACCCAACGCCCAATATAATCGATATCAGGTAAAATATTTTCTTTGAAATAAGTATAAAACACAGTATCCCAATTTTTAGACTCGTCTCCCAACATTGAATCAAACAACATTTTTGTTTCACTTTTAAACAGCTTACGTAAGCTATTTGAATAAAATTTAACATCAAACATTTTTCCATCATGACATCCTAACCATCTCTCAATGCTTTTAAATAAATGATTCCAGCACAACATAGATTTTACACCAAAGACAGTTTCTACGGAATTTCTAATAGCTTTTTCATTATCAGTTACAAGGACACATTTTTGCTGGAAACTAGGAAATAATTTTTTGACTAATTCGAAAAAAACTTGATGTGAAGACTCAAATTTTCTATCATGAAACATAAATACACACGGTACGACCGGCTCTTTATTGAGCAATCCATGTTTAAAAAGCATCACCGACAAATAAAAATCACCGATGTTGAACGTTGTGTCATATGTACACATTACTGGTCCAGAAGAAGTAACAATCATTGAATTAATTTCATCAATCAAGTTTTCATCGTATGCTGTGACTATCAAGTCTGGTGCAGTTGTTATTGAATGAACAAAATTAAGATCTTTAAAAAGTAATTGTGTAGCACAAACTTCGTCCATAAAAACTCTACGGTTTCTATTTGCATAATATTTTATGTTTTGAAGTTGTTTTAGATTTCGTGCTACGTTTTGGTTATCTTTGTATACAATGTTTGGGTTCACGTATCTCACATCTGACTTCAGTTTTTCAGTCACTGACTTCTTTGTTCGTTCAAATATACGATTAACGTTTAGACTATTTCCATGGCAACTCGGTATTCAAACCTCATGATCACCTATGTATTGAACTAAAACTGGGAGGTCTGTGTTGGGTAACTTGAAAGCATATTTAACGAACTCTGTTTTTTTAACTTTCCCAATTTTTATCAAATTATAAGTTTTATACACTTGTGGTTCGCCAGGAGCCGCATTTGGAGGCCTAAGCTTTTGACCATTATTATACCATGTATAATTATCTGATTTCCAATCTTCTACAAAATATATATTTAGAAATTATTTGATCAAATATATTTTTAATAAATTACCTTTTTTAGAAAGATCATTTGTGTAATAAATGAAAACTTCACTTCCAAAAGGTCTATTGAGTTCGTCAACTGATGGATCTTTTGTAGGATCGAATTTCAAAAGAATGTCATATGCTTCTTGTGCTGTTAAAGACTCAGATCTTATCATAAATAGATTTTTATTATTAGAACTAAAAATTAAAAATTTAGCTTATTTAGAAGAACTAATTTTTTTAAGTAAGCCTACCGAATTTGTGGCTGTGACTCGCACATTTTTGTTTTTAACTAAAGCTAATTTTAAAAAAAAAAAAGCTTTTTTTTTATAGTTGTATTTATTTAAAAAAAATTGAATTAATTGCACACAAGCTAATTTTGAACCATTGCATTAATTTTTAAATTATTATTTTAAATTATTATTATAAATTTCAGCAGTCCGTACTTTAGTCTAAAAAAAAATTAGTCCGTGTCCGGATTTTAGTCTTTAAAAAAAAATTCCGTGTCCGGATTTTAGACATAGTAATTCCGTGTCCGGATTTTAGTATTTCAAAAAATTTAAGTCCGTGTCCGGATTTTAGATAGGTAAAATTCCGTGTCCGTGTGTCCGTGTCCGGATTTTAGGGATAACCAAAAAAAGAGGACATGATTTACATCAAATTAATTAATTTAATATAATTTTGAAAACTGCTCCAAAAAAAGGAATGAGGGGAAACGAACCGTTTTGTAAAGGAATTATCACGATAATAAATCCAAAAATTATTGAAATTTTTATTGAGTTTTTGAAATAGCGTGGTACGTTTAATCCGCATCAATTTAAAAAATGGGGTCGAAAAGTTGGAACCCATAATTTGAATCGAACTAACAGTCTTTCAATTCCGTACCCATAACCGAACCCCTACTTAAAAAAAAAATTTTAAATAGTTTTTTTTTAACTTTTTTTTGAAATTTTTTGGTTGGGTAGAATTTTGGGTACAGTTACGGTCCGGCGTTAATTCGGTCGGTGTTAATGCTGTAATTTTAAAGCTTTATTACAAAAAATATTGCCATAAAACTTAGGGTACGAAGATGATCCAAATTTTAGGGGAAGCAATTTTTAAATTTATTGATATAAAAAGATTTTAATTTTATTTCTTTAATTAAACTTTATTTGGCTCCAATAAAATAGATCATTTATTATTTTTATGTTTTAAATAGAAATTTTAAAGAAAAAATAAAGTATTTTATCAAGAGTTATAAAAAAAAGTCATTATTTTGTAAAATCTTTAAAAATTCTTTAAAAATCAAAGAAAAATATTGAATTTTTGGAGTATCTTTAAAGATACTATAAAAAGTCTCTAAAAAATGGCTGACTGGGTGATTGTTTAATTTGCGTAAAGGTGCTCCAACAGTCAAGATAAATTATTGTTTTAGGAAGAATATATTGATAATAACATTTAACAAAGTATATGCATCTCTATTTGGTACTTCAACAAATAACCAGCGTTTTGACTTACTTTCGTACATGCCAAAAACCCATATTTGTGGAAGTTTGTTTGAACACTTTTAGCAAAATTGTTTTAATGGAAATATTTAATAATATAATAATGAGACAACCTATTCGAAATCTCCTATGAGATCTCCTTGTGATAGATTTAGAAAAATGAGAAAAGACATAGATAAATGAAAGAAAGAAAAGATAATCTCTCATTTTTCCGTCTTGGTTGCTTTTGTCACGATACTTTTGTTACACTTTCAAAAAGTGAAATTTGAAACGAAACGTAACAAAAAATAAAAACCCAAGCCCATTTTTCTCTAAATTATTTTATGTCTTAATTGAAAAATGATTATTTAAATTTAAAACCTGTTGTCTATTATTATAGGAAAAAATTAATGATTAAAAAGGAATAAATTTTTTTTAGGTCTGATAATTTTAACAATTAAATTCTTGTTTAATTAATTATTCTAGTGTCACGACTTTAATTAAATTAAATCTAAAGAATTAACTTTTTTCTTTTATTTTTTTTTAAAGCGGCTCTTTTAAAATAATAAAAGTTTAACCGTTAAAATATATTGTCTTTAAATAAAATTGTATTATTTTTTTTCTCATAAAAAATCCCAAATAATAAAATAAATGATACCAAAAAAAATTAAACACATTAAATTAGTTAAAATATAAAAGAAATACAGTCAACCCTCTTTAATCCGAACATCAAAACTTCACCAAAATTGTGTACGGATTAACGAAAATTCGGATTACGAAGAATTTTTTCCATTGAAAAGTGCAAATTTTTTTCGAAAAAATTATTCGGATAATCGAGGATTTCCGGAATATCGAAGTTCGGATTAAAGAGGGTTGACTGTATCAAGAATCTTTTCTATAAATTTAATCAAACAAATCAATTATTAAAAATTATTGAAAAATACCTAATTGATAACAGGAAATTTTTTTTAAAAATTAAAAAAGTTAGGGCAAATTATAAAAAATTTCACTATTTTAATTAGATATTTTTAATATTTAAAATTAAAAATTTTAATTTCTTCAAATAAAAAAACATCTTAGACGTTCTTAAACATCAGTTTAAATATGATGTTCATTTAGAGTAGTTTTTAACTGTAATAATTTCGGTTTCGGTCATAAGAAACTTGGGTCTTGCCTGTTATATATTCATCATATATCGGAAGCAAAGCGGCGTGGTTTACTTGATAAAATAGAAAACCGAAGGTCTGTGAGTTGGCATTGTGAATTTTTTTAGAATTTACAATTACAAAATATTCAAACTCTTATAAAAAGTTGAAAAATGATAAGAAAAAATTATGCAATTATGTGAAACTTTGGAAATTACACCTTATAGATTAGTCTGCAATATTTCTGCAATTTGTGCGAAATTCGAAAATTCGATTAATTATGATTCGTTTTTCTAATAAGTCAAATTTTTTTACTTTTTATAAGAGTTTAAATATTTTGTAATTTTAAATTGTAAAAAAATTCACAGTGCTCTGTGAGTTGTTAATCTTGTGTTTGAGTCAGATTTTTATTTTTTTGTTAGTCAAACAAACAAGTAAATTATGTTTAGACTTTAAAATTAAATTTTTATTTTAAACTTCAAAATTTTCAACTTGAAATAAAAAATCGTAAATCCTTATTTAGCCAAGATTACCAAAAAATTCCCAAAAATGGCCTGACAAAAGAACAAAGACCAATTGCGACTAAAAAATTTAGATAATTTGAAAAATTAGACAGAGGTTAAATATTGTGATATTTTTGCCGAACATAAACATCAATTTTGCATTAAACAGCCAATTCTTTTAAATAAAAAGCTTTAAAATAATATTTTTTAATGTGTTTAAAAAGGAATTGCCTTTTAAAAATTCAGCGTGCAAGTAATTGCGTATTTAAATTTTTTGAGCAAAAATGAAAATTGAAAAATGAGCAAAAATTCTACTTTGCCAATAAAACTCTATATAAAAAAGTCATATATGACAAAGCTAGAAATTTATAAATTTTAAGCCATTAAAAAAGTTATATAAGAATTAAAGATAAATATATTTTTGTATCTTTGTATAAAAAAAAAACTATCTTTCGACTTACATGTTTAAATTTCGAAATTAATTTTAAAAAAAAAAGCTGAATAATAAATGTATAAGCTTTTTTTCTGAAATAAAATGTTAACCAAAACTCGACTATAAAAGATCTAAATTAAAAATTGATTTAAATTATTTATAATATACAATTAAAGATTTTGAAAGGAAAATATTCTTAAAAGAAAACTTTTTAAAATGTCTATTTATAATGTTAAATTTTCGAATGGCCTACAAATCCCAGCTTTAGGTTTAGGTACTTTTAAAGTATGTGCAAAACTTAGATTAATTTAATTTTATTTGTTTAATTATTGTAATTTGTTTAAGGAAGAAAATGAACAAGTCTTAATTAAGGCTATTAAATCAGCTATTCAAAGTGGTTACCGTCATTTTGATTGTGCTCATATTTATAACAATGAGCAACATATTGGTAGAGCTATACGCGAGTCAATCGCCGAATCAAAAGGTTCATTGAAACGCGAAGACTTTTTCATTACTTCAAAATGTTGGAATACTTTTCATTCAACACAAAAAGTTCATTTGTGTTTGGATCAAATTATTCAAAGATTAGGTCTAGAATACTTAGATTTGTATTTAATTCATTGGCCAATGGGCTTTAAAGAAGACGCCGGTGATTATCCAGCTGGTAAAGATGGGAAAATGATTCCGTCTGATGTTCATTATTTAGATACTTATAAAGCTATGGAAGAATGTGTTAGAAGTGGTAAAGCAAAGAGCATTGGTTTAAGCAATTTTAACATTCAACAAATTCAAGATGTCTTGAATAATTGTACAATTAAACCAGTTTGTAATCAATTTGAAGTCAATCCATTGTTTAGAAATGAAGAACTTGTTCAATTCTGTCAAAAAAATGACATTGTTGTTGTAGCTTATGCTCCATTAGGTGCTCCAGATAGATCATGGTCAAAATCTGAAGATCCAGTACCACTACAACATCCAATAGTGTTAAACTTGGCTAAAAAACACAACAAATCACCAGCTCAAATAATTCTTAGATGGCTCTTACAAAGAAATATTGTAGTTATACCAAAAAGTGTTAATCCTGGTAGAATCGAAGAGAATAGTAAAATATTTGATTTTACTTTATCTACTGATGATGTTGCTGAATTTAAGAATTTCAAAGAACAATTTAGATTTTATAAGTTTGATGCGTAAGTTATTTTTACAATTTTATTTCTAATCTATTAAGATTTGATTATTAATTTTTTTGTTTTAAGCTGTAACAATCATCAATATTATCCATTCAAGTGATTAGTCAAGAGATTAGACAAATAATTTAATTTTTCTTTGGTTTTTTATTTTAGAAGAAAATTTTACCTTAATTAGTAAATTTTTTGATGTATTTTTCAGGATTTACTCAATTTT
Source organism: Brachionus calyciflorus (assembly GCA_002922825.1). NCBI lineage: Eukaryota > Metazoa > Rotifera > Eurotatoria > Ploima > Brachionidae > Brachionus > Brachionus calyciflorus. Next base: position 438,006 of record NTPY01000323.1, read on the forward strand.
ATTAGAATAAAGTTTTTTAAATAGAAAAGTTATAAAAAACAAAAAAATTTTCTCTATAATACAATATTTTAATACTTTTTCCGATTTGAGCTCATTTTAGTACCTTAATTTTTATTTTGTTTGTTTCAATTTTAGTTACTCAAAATATTCCAAAAACAAATTTTTTAAATTATTTTGTTTTTTTAATTACATAAATGTGAAGTTTACCACCTAAATAAACGGCAAAGAGAAATTCTTGCTCATCTGCTCATGCTCAATTATTTATTTATTTAATAACTTTTAAATGGGAATAGATTTTTATGTTGTAAACTTGTTGATTTTGTTGAAATTTTTGACAGTTTAACTTTTAACGTTGTACGATTTACTTACCTGAAGTTGCTGGTGAGCATTATATAAGTATTCACAAAAGAGGAGTATTACATTTATTTGATGATTTGAGGCCGATAAGAATAGAATAAAAATTTTTAGAATTGTATAATAAGTTCAGTTTTTTATTTAATTATCTTCATTAAAGACACTGTGAAAATTTTTACAATTTACAATTACAAAATATTCAAACTCTCATAAAAGGTAGAAAAATGATGTGAGCAAAGAAAAAATTATGCAAATTTGTGAAACTGGAAGTTTTACCTAAAAGATTAGTCTAAAAATGAATTTTTGATAATTGAATTTGTCTTATTTTTTGATATTGAATTTAATTAAAAAATTTTTTATCTTGGTCGCTTATGTACTAAACTCTAAATATTCGTAGAGCAAAAATAATGAAATAATTTTACTACAAAAAAGAATAATTTACAAAGGAAAATTCTATAAAATCCAATAATGGAAAAACGATTTATATTTAATTGAATTTTGGAATTTTGCATATACCGCAGACTAATCTATTAGCTGTAACTTCCAAAGTTTCACAAAGTTTTTTTGAAAACATCATTTTTCTACCTTTCATAAGAGTTTGAATATTTTGTAATTGTAAATTGTAAAAAAGTTCATAATGCCTGCATTAAATGTTTCAAGTAATCTTTTTTATTTTAGGACATTTTATTTATTTACTTATCTTCAAGCAGCTTACGCTAGGTAAGCTGCTTGAAGGTTTAAGGCCCTTCTTTCAGCAATTAAAAAATAAATTTTAATTTTTTGCGAAATGTACAAAAGAAAAGTTTAATTTTAGAAATTAAACAATTTTAGTTTATCCTCTTTATAAAAATTTAAAAAGAAATAAAAAAAAGAAATTTAAGTAAAAAACCTAAAAAAAAAACATTCCTTTAAGTGAATAAAAATAAAATTAGATGACCTAATTTCTTTTATTCTTAAAAAAAATTATACAAAAAGTACCATTTCTAAATTTATTTTCAATATGCTTGTTAAATTCTGTTTGAATTGCTTAAAAAAGAAAATTTAAATGTGTTAGGAAAAAGAAAGTTAGATAAAATTTAAAGTTAATAGTCTCTTGCATATATCTAGATATGGAAGATATAATGGATTTTTTATTTTCTTCATTTTGGTCGTACAGTACAATTCTGATTTAAGTTAACACCCGGCTTAAGCCAGAGTTTCGGAGCGGCTTAAGCCGGCTTAAACGGTTCAGAAGCCAAGTTTCGAAGTGGCTTAAGCCGAAGTTTCGGAGCCACTATTTTCGGCTTAAGCCCGGCTCTTGAACCGATTTTTGGCTTCGAAACCTGGTTTCGAAGCCGAGCTCTTGCGCATGCATAATTTATCATAATTAAAATTTTTGGAGCATATCCAAAGTTTTAATTAAATAATTAATTTTGAAAAAAATTTTAAATAATTAATTAATTGAGACAAATAAATTATTAAAAAATTATTAAAGGGATAGATTTTTCTGAGAAAAAAATTTTTTTTAAAAAGTTTGTTTGAATTAAAAAAAAGGATTTTATTAAAAAGCGGATTTTTGAAAAAAAAAGAAAACCTTTAAAGAATATTCGGTTAATTAATTAAAGTTCAATTTAAAAAATTAATTAAATTTTTTCTATTCAAAAATCCTTTTTATAAATTGGCGGTAGAAATTAAGCAAGTGATTTTATTTTTATTTTCAATTTTTTTTTTGTTTTAAAAACTCCTTTTTATTTTAAAGATGATTTTTCGAGTTAAGATTTTAAAGATCTCAATAGATAATTAATTCTTATAATTAAAAAAAACATTTAATTATTAAACAGCTTTATTTTTAAAATTTTCACGTCATCTCATAACTATTTATTATAATTTTAATTTAAGTTTCGAAGCCGGTTCAAGAACCTGGCTCTTGAACCGATTTTTAAAAAATTCTGGCTTAAGCCGAAGTTTCGGAGCCACTTTTTTCGGCTCCGGAGCGGCTTAAGCCGCTTCAAAACTTGGTTTCGACGCGGTTTAATAGCGGCTTAAGCCAGGCTTCGAAACCTGTTAACTTTGTTTAGAATTGTACTGTAACTTTCAACGATTGATTTAATTTCTTTACTATGAAACATTGCTTTTTTTATAAAATTTATCATTAAATTTCTTAATCTTAATACTTTTAAGTCTTTTTTTATTTTTTTTGAGGGAATTGAAAAAGGGAGAATACTGTATTTGTTACACGTTGTATTGGGCCAGAATCTAACGTATAACCTCAGAGTAAATGGAGGAATAAAAACAATCAGCTGAATTGTAAATATTTATTAAAAGTAAAATATAAATTTAAGAGTAAAAACTAAATCTATCTTCTCTGAAAATACGACAAGGTATTTATAGAATAGCTCATGATATTTCAGAGAACATAAAAATACTAATAGTAATAAAGTAATAAAAATAACAATTAAATTTAAATATTTTTAAATATTAACGATCTGCAAATATCTCATTTGAAATTAATGATAATTGCTAAGATTGATATTTATATATATATTAAGAATAATTAATTCAGGTTCAGGTTGGTATGCTGGTAACATATTGAATAAGGGACATTATTAGTGCTTTGTAAATAGCTTGGAGAAATTTTGGATTTATTGAGTATATTTTCGAGCTTAATATCTTTAGTAAATTTAACTTAGTTTCACATTTCTTTTTAACATTTTTAAAATGTTCTTAAAATGTAAGACCACTGTCAAATGTAATTCCTAGGAGGGTAGGGTGCTAGGTTTTTAGACTCTATTAATATTTAAATTTAAATTCGAACTAAAAAGGTAAGAAAATCGATTAAAGTATCGCGCAATAACCAGATAATTACATTTTTTTACGTTTTCTTATATTAAGTCCTCTTTTTTCCGCGAATTTTTTTAATCATAGTAGCTTTCTGTAGGGTCTTGTTGAAACAACTAATTTTTGAATGTGAACACCAAACTGACATATCATCGGCAAAGAGCGCGAAGTTTAGTTTGGGGCCTAGTTTTTTTAATTTTTTACCGAGGTCGTTTATAAATAAGTCAAAAAGTAGTCCACCTTGTGGAATGCCTGATTTAATTAGTTTTTCTGATGATGAATTTTTCTCATTCCAAATTTTAAAACTTCTTTTTTCTAGATAAGATTGTACCCAGTTGCCGATTGTCACTGGGCAACTTAATTTGTTTAGTATTCTTAGAATACCTGAGTGTGAAAAAGTGTCAAAAGCTTTTGCAAAATCATAGAGAATAAGTCCTGTTTTTTGTTTTTTTTTTAAATTTTCTAAAGACATATTCTTTTAATTTAAAAATTGCATTCTGAGTTGATCGTCCTTTTCGGAAGCCATTTTGTTCGTCTACTAGAATATTTAAATTTTTGACAGAGCTTGTAAGAAGTGAATTTTAAAAGGATCAACTCATTAGTTGCAATAAATCATGCGGATTTTTGGAAACTCAAGAACCTCCCAAAGTTTAACAAAATTAGTTCAGTTAATCCTCGCAGTGTAATTCTCAATGATTTGGATTTTCTATGTAGATTATGAAAAAAATTATTTTTTTGCAAAACTTAGAATTCACAAAGAACCAAAATTGAACAACAAAAGAATTAAATTAAGGAAGAAAAAAGAGACCCTGGTAATCTAGCGGAAGTTCGTCTTTATTTATATTTAATTAATTACGCATTTGATTTGAATACTTTTACATTAAGTGCATTCTGTACTAATTTTCACAGTTATTGCAGAGCTTCAAATAAATGCCTTTAATGAAGATAATTAAATAAAAAACTGAACTTATTATACAATTCTAAAAATTTTTATTCTATTCTTATCGGCCTCAAATCATCAAATAAATGTAATACTCCTCTTTTGTGAATACTTATATAATGCTCACCAGCAACTTCAGGTAAGTAAATCGTACAACGTTAAAAGTTAAACTGTCAAAAATTTCAACAAAATCAACAAGTTTACAACATAAAAATCTATTCCCATTTAAAAGTTATTAAATAAATAAATAATTGAGCATGAGCAGATGAGCAAGAATTTCTCTTTGCCGTTTATTTAGGTGGTAAACTTCACATTTATGTAATTAAAAAAACAAAATAATTTAAAAAATTTGTTTTTGGAATATTTTGAGTAACTAAAATTGAAACAAACAAAATAAAAATTAAGGTACTAAAATGAGCTCAAATCGGAAAAAGTATTAAAATATTGTATTATAGAGAAAATTTTTTTGTTTTTTATAACTTTTCTATTTAAAAAACTTTATTCTAATAAAATTGAGTAAATCCTGAAAAATACATCAAAAAATTTACTAATTAAGGTAAAATTTTCTTCTAAAATAAAAAACCAAAGAAAAATTAAATTATTTGTCTAATCTCTTGACTAATCACTTGAATGGATAATATTGATGATTGTTACAGCTTAAAACAAAAAAATTAATAATCAAATCTTAATAGATTAGAAATAAAATTGTAAAAATAACTTACGCATCAAACTTATAAAATCTAAATTGTTCTTTGAAATTCTTAAATTCAGCAACATCATCAGTAGATAAAGTAAAATCAAATATTTTACTATTCTCTTCGATTCTACCAGGATTAACACTTTTTGGTATAACTACAATATTTCTTTGTAAGAGCCATCTAAGAATTATTTGAGCTGGTGATTTGTTGTGTTTTTTAGCCAAGTTTAACACTATTGGATGTTGTAGTGGTACTGGATCTTCAGATTTTGACCATGATCTATCTGGAGCACCTAATGGAGCATAAGCTACAACAACAATGTCATTTTTTTGACAGAATTGAACAAGTTCTTCATTTCTAAACAATGGATTGACTTCAAATTGATTACAAACTGGTTTAATTGTACAATTATTCAAGACATCTTGAATTTGTTGAATGTTAAAATTGCTTAAACCAATGCTCTTTGCTTTACCACTTCTAACACATTCTTCCATAGCTTTATAAGTATCTAAATAATGAACATCAGACGGAATCATTTTCCCATCTTTACCAGCTGGATAATCACCGGCGTCTTCTTTAAAGCCCATTGGCCAATGAATTAAATACAAATCTAAGTATTCTAGACCTAATCTTTGAATAATTTGATCCAAACACAAATGAACTTTTTGTGTTGAATGAAAAGTATTCCAACATTTTGAAGTAATGAAAAAGTCTTCGCGTTTCAATGAACCTTTTGATTCGGCGATTGACTCGCGTATAGCTCTACCAATATGTTGCTCATTGTTATAAATATGAGCACAATCAAAATGACGGTAACCACTTTGAATAGCTGATTTAATAGCCTTAATTAAGACTTGTTCATTTTCTTCCTTAAACAAATTACAATAATTAAACAAATAAAATTAAATTAATCTAAGTTTTGCACATACTTTAAAAGTACCTAAACCTAAAGCTGGGATTTGTAGGCCATTCGAAAATTTAACATTATAAATAGACATTTTAAAAAGTTTTCTTTTAAGAATATTTTCCTTTCAAAATCTTTAATTGTATATTATAAATAATTTAAATCAATTTTTAATTTAGATCTTTTATAGTCGAGTTTTGGTTAACATTTTATTTCAGAAAAAAAGCTTATACATTTATTATTCAGCTTTTTTTTTTAAAATTAATTTCGAAATTTAAACATGTAAGTCGAAAGATAGTTTTTTTTTTATACAAAGATACAAAAATATATTTATCTTTAATTCTTATATAACTTTTTTAATGGCTTAAAATTTATAAATTTCTAGCTTTGTCATATATGACTTTTTTATATAGAGTTTTATTGGCAAAGTAGAATTTTTGCTCATTTTTCAATTTTCATTTTTGCTCAAAAAATTTAAATACGCAATTACTTGCACGCTGAATTTTTAAAAGGCAATTCCTTTTTAAACACATTAAAAAATATTATTTTAAAGCTTTTTATTTAAAAGAATTGGCTGTTTAATGCAAAATTGATGTTTATGTTCGGCAAAAATATCACAATATTTAACCTCTGTCTAATTTTTCAAATTATCTAAATTTTTTAGTCGCAATTGGTCTTTGTTCTTTTGTCAGGCCATTTTTGGGAATTTTTTGGTAATCTTGGCTAAATAAGGATTTACGATTTTTTATTTCAAGTTGAAAATTTTGAAGTTTAAAATAAAAATTTAATTTTAAAGTCTAAACATAATTTACTTGTTTGTTTGACTAACAAAAAAATAAAAATCTGACTCAAACACAAGATTAACAACTCACAGAGCACTGTGAATTTTTTTACAATTTAAAATTACAAAATATTTAAACTCTTATAAAAAGTAAAAAAATTTGACTTATTAGAAAAACGAATCATAATTAATCGAATTTTCGAATTTCGCACAAATTGCAGAAATATTGCAGACTAATCTATAAGGTGTAATTTCCAAAGTTTCACATAATTGCATAATTTTTTCTTATCATTTTTCAACTTTTTATAAGAGTTTGAATATTTTGTAATTGTAAATTCTAAAAAAATTCACAATGCCAACTCACAGACCTTCGGTTTTCTATTTTATCAAGTAAACCACGCCGCTTTGCTTCCGATATATGATGAATATATAACAGGCAAGACCCAAGTTTCTTATAACCGAAACCGAAATTATTACAGTTGAAAACTTCTCTAAATGAACATCATATTTAAACTGATGTTTAAGAACATCTAAGATGTTTTTTTATTTGAAGAAATTAAAATTTTTAATTTTAAATATTAAAAATATCTAATTAAAATAGTGAAATTTTTTATAATTTGCCCTTACTTTTTTAATTTTTACTGGTTTATTTAAAAGACCAGATAGATCAATTATTATCAATATTAAAAAGAAAGATAATAATACTATCATGGCAATTATTGTCGTAGTCTTAATTATTATTTTTCTTACAACACCTTCATGCATTAAATTTTGACATTTTTCTCCATAAAACGAGTCATAACAAATGCATTTTGACTTTTGATTTTGAATAAAACATCTACCTTGAAAAAAACATGTTTCGTTTTGACATAAATCAACTTCTTGCTCATAAATCAACTTCTTGCTCCAAGCGAAGAAAAATCCAAAGCTAATTTATTCGTATATGAGCAAGAAGAACAAGCTAAAAGATGGAATAAATGCACTCGAAGTAAACAAAGAATTGATACTTAATCGTCATCAAATTGTAAATCATTTAGGGACATATTTTAAATCAGTTTTTAATAGAGACTCTCAGTATTGTATAAAAGTCTTGCCTGATCGAACCGACAAAAAATTTATATTAAACCCTTTTCAGGTGTTTAGTCCTGCAAATATTCAAAAATATTTAGACAAGCTGGCTATTGATAAGTCACCTGGACCAGATAAGATCAATTCGATTATTCTAAAAAAGTGCTCTAAGTCTTTCTCTGTACCTCTTTCAAGTATTTTTATTAGATCTTTTGTAGATGGTGAATTGCCAGATTTATGGAAGGAGGCTAATATTACTCCAATCCATAAATCAGGCTCTAAGTTAGAAGCCTCAAATTACAGACCAGTTTCCCTTACTTCGATCATTGGGAAAACAATGGAGAGAATCATGAGATCACTTAATGATATATTTAGTTGAAAACAAATTAATTAGTATGAAACAACATGGATTTATGACTAAAAAATCTTGTGCTACAAATCTAATCGAATTTTTCGACAAGATCACAAGCGAAATCGAGCGAGGGAACCTCGTCGACATTATTTACACAGATTTTGCCAAAGCTTTTGATAAAGTCCACCACAAAAAATTGATTTCTAAACTTAGATCATATGGAATTATAGGTGAGCCACTAAAATGGTTCGAAGCGTTTTTAATTGGAAGAAAACAAAGAGTCATTTTGGGAGATGTATGCTCAGATTGGGAGGAGGTTAGCAGCGGTGTACCACAAGGGTCGGTCTTAGGTCCGATTTTATTTGTTTTATATATAAATGACTTGTTAGAAAATTTAAAAAGTTTTGGTTTAGGCTATGCCGACGATTTGAAACTGATTGGAATCTCAAGTCAGGATAACAAGTCAACGGAGCTGCAAGGTGATCTTTACTTATTGATGGAATGGGCTAATTTATGGTCTACCGAGTTAAATCTGTCTAAGTGTAAAGTCATGTACTTAGGCAGAAGAAAAGAAAAATTCCAATACGAAATGATGAACTCGAGAGGAAGTCATGTGCTTAGTGAATCATTTCAAGAGAAAGATCTTGGAGTTATGATCACCAGTGATATGAAGTGGAATAAACAGTGTTCTTATGCTGCAGCAAAGGCTAACAGAGTCCTCGGACAGATAAAAAACTCATTCAGATATCTTGGACATGAGACATTAAAGCCTCTTTACACTGCATTAGTGAGACCACACTTGGAATATGCGGTATGCTCATGGTGTCCATATTTTAAGACAGACATTAAGATCTTAGAAAGGGTACAAAGAAGAGCGACAAAACTGGTCAAACCAATCAAATCTAAACCATATGAGGTACGTCTAAAAGAACTTAATTTAATGAGCTTAGAGGACAGACGCCGTAGGGGCGACTTGATACAAATGCATAAGTTAGTAAATGGACATGAAGATATAAATTTGCTCAGTGGAATTAATTTCGCAAAACCCACCACAATAAATTTAAGAAGACAGCACAAAAAACGATTAATACGTGAAATTAATAAAAAAGGCTCACATCGATATAATTTTTTCACAAACCGAGTTACTTCAAGTTGGAACGATTTACCTGAAAGTGCGGTCTCAGCAACATCAACAAACATCTTCAAGAATATCATTGATGAGAAAGTTTTTGGCATGACTCGAAGCAAATGCTGCCAAAGCCCATTCAAGGGCTAAACGCCTAAGTGCGTTGGTATAGAATCTGTCTATACCGCAGCTCTCAATAACTAACTAACTAACTAACTAACTAACTAACAAAATTCTCCTGTATAAAAATCGCTTGAACCTCACATTTAAAAAAACTCTTATTTTTATGTATACATGAACCTGAATTTAAACAAGGATTCGACGAACATGGATTCATATCTATTTGACATGACTTGCCAAAAAAACCCACATCACACTCACATAAGTAATTTTTTTTATTCGTAAAATATTTACATGTTTTTTGAGAGTTAAGTTATTGGTAAAACGAATTAATTTTAGACCCTTATATGAAGCCTGAACTCCAAAAACTAAAATGCATTTCAGTGTTACTGCAGTGCTCCCGAATTAACGTCGTACCCGTACCCGTACTCCATTGATTTTTGCTGGAGTACGCGTACGGGTACGACGTTAATTCGGTAGCAGCGCAGTATTTTTTTTGAAAAACTCACCACAATTTTTTTCTTTCATTCTCTTGAAAAGTTAAAAAATTCTGTGATTAATTTTTAGTGACCGGAGTTATTTGCTTTCCTAGTAAAAGTACCTATCAGTTTTTTCTTTAAATTTTTTATATTTATGTTGAATAATTTTTTTTCTGAAAGACCAAAAAACTTTCAACATACTCTGGCATATCTAATTTGGTATAAGAAATCCTCGTATCAAAACGATACTGTAGGTCAGAGTGTATTGAATACTAAAGAAAAAATGTTCAATGAGTTTTTTCAATATTTTTTTACCGGTCATTAAGATATTTAAAAAAAAATTTTCAATTGAGAACTTAAGTTTAATTTAATACAAGATTTCTACCGAATTACCGCGTACCGTTCCCGTACCGAACTAGATCATACCAGTTCTCGAACCGTACTAAAATTTAAAAAATTTTTTTTTCTCTAAACTTTGTTCGGCTACGAGTAAAGTACGATTCGGTAACGGTACGCCGTTAAATCGGTAGAAAAGCTGTATCAATAACATATTAGTAAATAATAAAATAAATTTGAAGCTCTATTGATTAAAATTAAAAATGCTTTTGAAAAAAACACAGGCTAAACGAAACAATTAATATTGAATTTTTGAAAAAATTTATTTTATGAAAATAAAATTGATTCATACTTTAAAGAAAAAATAAACAAAAAGTGAATCCAGAATTCAATTTTTAAAATATATATTTTGCATAGATATATTAGCCAATTTTGTTTAAAAAATCAAAATTATTTAAAATAAATCATTCTCTAAAAAGCTCTAAATCTTCACAAAGACTAATATGCTTTGAAAAACTCACGCATCATGGCATTTAGAGCCTCAGGCGTATACTTTACATATTTATCTTTATTAGTTGCAAAATTTATTTTCGAATATATATTGTAAAACTTTTGATACTGTGAACCAACATACAAGACATTGTCTTGACGAATTTCATCGGCTAATTCATTCTGTTCAACCGGAATATAATAACGCTTTTGTGCTTCGTATATCTCTTCAAATTCTTTGTTAAAACCCTAAAATTTGAAAAATATTTTTTAATCGAAATGATTCTCTTTTATTCAAAAACTTACACTAAAACGATCTTTTAGCAATTGTCTATCTTTATCCTTAAGCTTAATAAAATATTAATAAATAAAAGTTTTGAAAAAAAATTCTTTTATTTTTCTCTTACTTTTTCACTATTGAAAGGATTTTTCTCAATTAAATCTTTGATATAAGGTATTAGTCTACTCCAGCTTTTTAATGATAAAATATTTTCTTATAAAAAATCATTAGATCAGACGAATTGTTTGACGAAAACTTACCACTTCGAATATTCTCTTTTATGATTTAAAATTTCAGTTTCATAATAATTTTTTAATTCAAGTCTATTTGCCATAGCCAATAATTCGCATAAATTTTTAAATTCATTTATTTCCTGTTGTTTCATTTGATTTAGGCTTAAAAGATTTATTTTTTTTAAATATTGAAAGATTAGATTATTGATTTAAAACTTACTTGTCTACTTGACCCAATAGCTTATTTATTTTATGTGTGTTATTCAATAGAAATATACACTTTAAATTTTGATCTTGATAATTTTCAGCTTTTTTCTTTAGATTTAAATTCAAATATTTCAATAGTCGATAAAAATATTCGGCTAATGAAATCCTATAGACTTTTTTCTCTACATTTTTTTCTACTTGATAGGCTATTCTATTGAATACAGCTGCATTATCTATAAAATTACATTAAAAAAATGTTTTAGCCAATATTTTAAAAGTAGAATAGAAAATTCAAAAATTGGCAAATTTTTTTTTGCAATATTTTACCAAATAAAAATTAAATTTTAAAAATTTAAATAGCAAAAAAAGTTTGATATGCTCTCTAGTATCTAATTCACACGGGTTATGAGTGTATCACCAGATTGGTTTCGTCCTTTTTAGGACTCATCAGTAGAGCTTAACACATCTTATTTTTAACCACAAACAAAAAAGACTGTGATATTGTTTTAAGCAAAACTTTGATAAAAATCAAGTATTACTATTGCACTCAATTTTCAAAAATATTCATGGGAGTATAAAAATTCATAAATTTTTTTTTCATAAATTCAATATGAAGAAATATGAAGAAAAATGAAAGAGAATGAAAACTGAAAGAGAAGTTGAAAACTTTTGAATGAAAATGAAAATTTTTGAAACATAATGAACGTTCCAAAGAATTCATACGAATAAAATTAGCCGTGAAAGTTCATGAACGTTCATGAACGTTCATGAACTCTGAGGGCAATGTTTAAACAAAATCATGACTATAGGTTCTAATAAAAAGTAAAACTAATAGAGAATTTTTAAATTTTAATATAAACATTAAGATTATTTTCAAATTATGACTTGATCTAGTACGAGAGTAGCTGGAACAACTGAGAATGATGTGGATGGGTCAACTTCAAAATATGTTAAAAGCGTCTAACTAACAAGAGGAACTATGTCACGGATTTCTCATGATCGTAGTTTGATAGAATTATTTTGTCACAAAAGGAAAGTCTAAATAATTTAAATCCAACTTTAACAACTTCACCTCAAGAAAATGAAGATTAATCAAAGGCGCTTTTAGATTCCATCTTTAATACATTCAAGAGATAAGAAAGATACAAACTTCATTCAAAAATTTTGATAAGCATAAATATTAAGCGAGATAATGCTATATTCAATCCAGTTTTGGGTGATACTTCAAATGTCCGAATCTTCTAAAATAGGCGAATGTATTCGAGATGATGATTTTTATAGACAGAACTAAAGAAATTCAAATTTAATATAGTGATAGTTTAAATATCTAGATATCACTTTTTGTGATTTTTAATTCTTTATTATAATAACGTAAAAGTTGTAAAACTCAGCATATACAATACTGGTAATTCCCTACGTCCAAAAATAAACGTTCACCAGCTTTCATGAACGTTCATGAAACTATTTAAAAAAAGACTCTTTTTATTAGATTTTTGAGTCTTTTAGAAATTATAAATTTTATATAAATTAAATTGAAAAAAAAATAAAAGATTAAAATTGTTTTAAGATCTTTTTTAAATACTGATTCAAGTGACAACGAATTGAAGAAGGCAGTAAGCCTATTTCTGATAAAAATTTCAAGAAATCACGAAAACAAAAAACAGAAAATCAATCAATATTTAGAGGAGTTTAAAAGTCAGTATAATTTGTAAATTAACAATAGGATAGTGGTACTTTTTCAAAAAATGCGGCCAAATTTTTATCAATCAAAAGAAACGTACCATGTGATTCAGTAAAAATTCAGTAAAACCTAAATTAAAAAAAACGGATAAACAAGATTATGAAAAAATGTTAGAATTAGCTGAAACAGCCACCTCTATTCCACATTTGGAAACAAAACTTCTTCAAGAGTTCTTTGTATATGATGAATTATTAGGCGAATTAAATTTATGCGGTGTTCCAATAAATGGTTCGCAACCAAAGAGAGCTTTAGATTTAAAGCGTGTTGAAATTATTTTAAAAATTTGAATGGACCAAGTAACCGATGGAGCAGACAAAGAGGTTGTGTGGCGGTCATGTGTAAACGGCATGAATAATAAAATCTCTTCTTTAAATTCAAATCTCTAATTTTTTGTAATTATATTTTGTTATTTGACCAGTAGAAATGTTCTTTTTTGATAATTTGGATATATTTTCTTTAATAATCCGAACAAAAATTTCGATTTAAAGTAAATATTTTAACATTAAAGTTATTTAAAAGGGGTAGGGGCCGGAGAAAAAATTCCGAATACCAAACCTTTCTGTTAAAGGAGTTCCGTATTAAAAAGCTTTGACTGCATTGTAATTCGAAAAATCTAATTGAAAAAATGTTCGGATGTTTAAATCAACGAGTGATTCAAATTTGAAATAGATCGGAAAATTTTAAAAAGTAAGAGCATCAACAAACTAAAAAAAAAATTCCAATTGTCACCTTTCTTCAATAGATAAATTACGTTTTTAAGATATTTGATTTAAAAAAAAACTATAAATTAGATATTAAAAAAACTAAATATATACCTTCAGATGCTTTTCGCCTAAGTTTAATCTCAACTTCAGACGGTACTTCTTGACTTGAATTTTCACTTACAACAACACTTGAAATAAAACCAGCAATTACATCAAACGGTAGTAAATTATTAATAAAACTCAACGTCTCTGTTGTAATAGGATGTATATTACCATTTGGATGTATAGCCTCCGAATCGTTTTTAGTCGAATCGGCTACATCTCTCAAATATTCAACACATGCTTTTTCAATATTAACAAATATTTCCAAATATAATTGAGTCGATTTATCCAAGTGTCTCATTGTTTTAGTCGATTTAAATGTTGACTCTTGAAATATTTTCAAAAATTGTGGCTTTGTCTTGACCATTTCGCTCAATATACTCAGCAAAGACACTATATATTTCGATGTTGTTTTCTTTTGTATATGTTTTACATTACTTGATAGTCTCTCTGTTTCAACATGTAGTAGTCTTAAGACTGGATCGAAAATTCTTTCGAGAACTCTTGTCGCTATAAAATTATCCGATTCTAATAATTTATAAATAAATTTAACTTCAAGTTGAAACATGGACAATGTCTTTAGGACAATTTCATTAAATTTTAAACATTCGTTTATTTCGTGTTCTTCGTCTATTTGATACAAATTAGCCATGTTTTTTAATTGTACTGAACTATTCGAATAAGAATCATTTAAATTAGATTTCGGAGTTTTTTTCCTAATATCACTAGAACTGAAAAGATTCTCCCTAACAATAAAAAAAAATTAAAAAAATTTTTTTTTACTATTATTTAAATTATTACGTTAATCTTGAGCGTAGTGTTACTCTACGCGAATCATTTTCACTTAGTGGAGAACTTAAATTAGACGAAACGGGTGATAGAGGCGCTAAAGAACTTCGTTTAGAATATTGTGATGAACTATTGGAATTATTTGTATTCAATGAAATTGAGTTACTAACATTATTATTGCCTAATGAATTATTTCTACTTTTTGTCCTTAAAACAGAAATTTTTTTTTTATAAAAAAAATTATTTTTTTGTTTTTGGTAAATTACTTTTTAATATTGTCGAGCATTATTTGACTACGACATTTGATTATTTTATCGTAGAGTTTGTCTAAATGAGTTTGTTCTGTCTTTTTGAACCATTCAATAATACATATCATTTGATTCATGGCATATTCTTAAAGAAATAAGACTATTAAAATAAAATAAATTTTTGTTTGGGTTAGTTTTTACCTTTCGAACCATAATTACTTGAGCTGTCAGTTTGATCATTTAAACTATCATTCATATTTAACTTTTTTATACTTAAATCACTAAATTTACCTAAGAAAGTCTCGAATTCTCTATCGACATTTATTTTGCCCTTATTCCATAATTCTTCCTAATTTTTATTTAAATTTAAAAAAATAAATTTTCAAAACATGATTTTGAAAGTTGAACTAGATTTACAATCAGAGACGTTATTTCTAAGGCAAACTATTTGTTCGATTAAATATTTAGTTTAAATTCTCTTAAAAAAATTTCTATTCACTCATTTCAATTCAGCATTTTAAGTGTGTCAGAGAACTGGGATGATAGTATACCTATCTTAGAAGAGTGTTTGGATATTATCAACATATTTAGATTAAAAGATTTGTAACATTTTTGCTACATCCAACAAAACAGTTTTTTTCAAGCCATAATAAGCTGGTAATAGAAAAATAAGGAAGCAAAAAAATTTTTTAAAATATAGTGGTCAGTTTTTTCAAAAATAAAACAGCGAACTGCGTTTTTTTAGTCTTTTTGAAACATTGCGCTAAACATTTTTAATCTAAAAATCACGCCAAGTTTTTGATCAAATGACATTTTGAATAATTTGAAAATTTAAGTTTTTTTTTTGTTTAATTAAAACTTAAATTAAGAAATACTAAAATTGTTTTGGAGCGTAAAATTTCCTCAAAATCCTCATGATGATTGAAATCTATAATAAATTCAGCATTTGCTACGAGGTTTCTAATTTAAAAATAAAAAATTGTTCGTAATTGATTTTTAGTCTAATTCATACTTGCTCATTTGTAAAAAAAATAAAATAATATTACGTTTTCAGCTTTTTGACTTTGATTTTTATTTACAGCAAAATATTGAATAGCACCTTTTAATTTGTCCATTTGACTCAAATAACTGCTTATATCTTGACCAGGCCTATATATGAAAAAAAAATTGATTTTTTGAATTATATAAATTTTTTTTTGTTTAAATACCCTGCTTGAATATTAGCCGATAAATTTTCTACGGTTTTATAATACTCTAAAATATTATCCAATTGATTTACAGCTGTTTGTAAGTCTTATAAAAAGATTCATTAAGAAAACAATAGCTTTAAATTAATTTTAAAAGAAAAATACTTGAGTGTTTTATTTGTAGGATATTTGTGGAATCATAGACGGGCACTATGATATCATGTAAAGCAGATAAACGTGATTCAAAATTGTCTAATAAATTAGTCATTTTATGTGTTTGTTCTTTGCTTTCGTTAAGGCATTTCTTAAGCACATTTATTGAGTTTATTTCATGTTGAACTTTTAAATCATTCAATTGCCTAATTCGATACGTATCCTCATAAACCATTTCTTTTTTCGAATTACCCAAAACTACTACCACACAAATAAAAATTTTATTTCAAATTATATTAAAAATTATGTTTAGTTTTTTTTCTTTTTCGCTAATAAATTATAAATTTCAACTATAGAAATTTATATTTTGTTGTTTTGTTTTTTATTCATCATCATCGAGAACAACAACAACAAAAAGTTTAGATAGAGATAATTTTGAAATTAAGCGTGTGATTATGCAGAAAGAATTTTTTGGGGTTTTTGTTTTAAAAAAAGAAAAAAGTTGGTTTTAAAAAAATGATAATTATTTTATTAATTAATTTTTAAAAAAATTTATTAAAAGAATAAAATTTGAAAAAAAAAATTATAATTTTCTTTTACCAATGTCTTTTGCCATCGATGTACATCATAGATTCAGCATACGTCTTGGGCATTACTTGTGCTATTGGATTTGTACTTGGTATTTTGAATTTGAAGTAAAAATCATTTGATGTTTCTTTATGACTGGTCTTTGGATCAACTGTTTGAGCATGTACTTTAACTTGGATTTGTTGGCCCTCTGTGTACACAACTTCTGATGTCAAAAAAAGTAAAGAACCAATTAATACTGGCCTTTTAAATGATATATCATCGACAACACTACATCTAGGTGTTGTCTTACTGAATAAACAAGCATTAGTCCATGCTAATTCGTAAGCTTGACGCATTAGAAAACCACCGAATATTTTATTGTATAAATTTCGTTGCTCTGGAAAACATATAATTACATTTTTTAATAAAGTATCTTCCATCCAAACTGTATTTTCCGGTTTGACTCTTATTTTAAATGAACCTGAATTCATGTCTATTGTTTTTTTAAACATTTCGTGTATTAAAACACTTTCAACGTTGTTCGGCGGCATGTTGAATAATGAAGAATGCATTTCATTTTGACGAATTATTTTACTTTCTTAAAATCAAACAAAAAATCGTAATAATTAAGTTTTCTAATTTAAATTTTTAGGTATAAGCCTATAAATTTTTAAGAATGTTTTCGGTATTTTTCGCATAGGTTGTTTAACCTTTAAATTAATTTTGATTTCTTCTGTCCAAAGGAAATAAAACAGACTAAAAACAGGTTTTAAACGAAGCTTAAACGTGAGCTTTTTATATTAAAAAAAACGCCAAAAATGGCAAAATTATTTTCACAATAAAAATGTTTTTTAATGTTTACAACATTCTTTTTTCCTGAAAAAAATACTTCAAGAACATTTTTTTTGAAGAAAAAAAAAACATCAAAAAAATAGAAGACTTTTTTAAATTCAAGGATATAATTCTAAAAGTTATGAGGTCTTTGGTTGTTTATAAAATCAACTGTTCTGACAGGAAAGCCTCTTATATTGGAAAAACT
Source organism: Brachionus calyciflorus (assembly GCA_002922825.1). Classification (NCBI taxonomy): domain Eukaryota; kingdom Metazoa; phylum Rotifera; class Eurotatoria; order Ploima; family Brachionidae; genus Brachionus; species Brachionus calyciflorus. The sequence goes on from NTPY01000323.1 coordinate 455,723, forward strand.
AAACGCCATCTTATCACAAGAATAGAAGAGCACAAAACAACAAAAAACACAAAAAAGAATGCAAATAACAAATTCAAAGATGACCATGAATCTGCAGTTTATAGACATATGAACGAATCAGGGCATCGAGTAGACTTTGATAATGTTGACGTACATTAAATTTCAATTCGTCGTTTCGATTCATTTAAATTGCTAAACGGAAAGTGATAAAATTATTCTGTAAAATGCTACAAAGTTGCTAGACTCAAAAATATATGTCTGCAAAGTATCTGTAAAAATGCATAATTTTCAGTCTACTGAAAAAGTTTTATATGAATTCTGCAACTTTTTTGTAGACCTATATTTTTGTGTGTAGCATTTTACAGAATAGCTTTATCGCTATAAATTAAAAAATTCTAGCAATTTAAATGTACAGTACAATCCAAAACAAAGTTAACGACCTGTTTAAACACTGTTTGTACAGAACATACACAAAACAAAACCAATACAGAAACAAAAACAAATCGAAACAGAAACATTTTAAAATGTGTTTGTGTTGGTTTTGTGTCGATTTTGTTTCTGTTCTGTGTTGTTTTTGTTTTGGTTCTGTGTCGGTTTTGTGTATGCTCTGTTTAAACAATGTTTATGTTTTCGTTAACTTTGTTTCGGATTGTACTGTATTGAAATTTTCTGTACTAAGCACTATTTGTGGCCAAAACAACTTGTACAATCTTTATTCAATTATTAATAATTTTCGATTTTAATTTTTTGAAACTTTTGATAAATATATGCCGAATAAACTAGCTTTAATGAGCCGACGCATCTAACCTTTTTTGCTAACAGTGTATTTGAAAAATAATAAATTGGTAAATTCCCAAGTATTTTTTAACACTTGTTTTAAAGATTTAGTCTTATTTTTAAAATAAATATCCCCATTGTTATTAAAGTTTCAGAAAATTGTAATTACTTTCACCAAGTTCATAAATAGCTTTTTCCTCAGGTGTTACTATTTCTAATGGATTCATAACAGCAGGCGCAATATTGTTCGTATCTCTAGCACATACTAGAAATTTAGCTTCTAAAACATTACTCCATACATTCGCTGCTAATTCTTGTTCTAATTTCATAGTGACTTCACACGACGACTTACCAACCCAACTAGTAAAACCACTCAATTTTATATTTTTATCAATGGCAATCGGTTGATCTTTAATCTCAATACGATCGACTAAAGCCGTTACAATAACAACTGGTGATAATTCACGATTGTCTATTAATATATTTTGACTTTTATTGTGTAAATAAGCAATGTGAACGGCCATTGTATCTAAATCCTCTAATAAACGACCAAAACGAACTGTTTGCTGAAAATTACCATAACGATTTCTCAATTCAGCCTGGTCGCCTAAAGGTATTATAGCTTCAGCAAAACTTTCATTCATCCTATGTCGTTTTAATAAAGACTGATCGCGTTTAACATGTTGTACTAATAAAGTCTTATCAATTACTTTATCACCCCATGTTCGATCATAACCAATTAAATCCATTAGTTTACTTCTTACTTTAATAATATAAAAATTAGAAAATTCTTAATCTTTTTTGTTGTTGATTTTTACCTTCGTGCATTGTGGGTACTTGAGTTGATGCATATCGATTTAAAGACCCAAGGATTTGATATCCTTTAAAGAGTTTTAATTTATTGAGAAACATTTCTTTTTTTCTCTAATAATAAATTTCAAAATTATGTGAATATTATTTTTTATGAATAATATAATTTCATAAATTTATTTGTTGGGAGTTGAATGTGTAGCTCTCAGTTAAAGAATTGAAATTATGCTTTATTTTTATTCAATTTTTATTTTTCTAATATTCAAGTTCAATGTATCAAAGGTTTATAAAATCACTTAGTTTGTTTTTAATACGATAGTGATCTGTCTCCTAAAATTATTTTTTATAGAGTCAACACCCTATTAATGTTTATTTAGCTTAGGCGAGACTTAATTGCTAAATGAAATGTTTTTTACAAGTGTCTTAATAAATAAGATTTTTTATTTTTGTTGCTTCAAGAAAAAAATGTGAATGTTTAGTTAAGTGAAAATTTTCAACTCGAAGAATTTTTTAAGAAAATTTTTTCTTTATCAAAATTATTTAGTTTCATTTTTTTTTTGATTTTTTAAAGACATTTTTTACCAAAATTATAGTGTCCCAAATAATAAACCGTAGTCCGATTTTCGGTGTTTTTGGAACCTAATAACTCCTCTAAGTTATAAGAGATTTAATGTCAAACTTGTTTATTTAGTAGTTTAACTTAGTCACTTCAATTCTTGGGAAGAAATTTTTAAATTATTATTTTAAAGATAAGAATAAAGAATTGTCAAAGTTTGAATTTTTACTTTTTTGGCAAAAATTTAAAAAAAAAATGTTTTTTCCTTAGTTTTTATTGGAATTGAAAATATCCTTCCCAAGAATGATAAAGAATTAAAAGTTATACAAGATAAAAAAAAGAGGAATTTATTCAATTGTAATTAATAGAAGTTATTAGATTTTTGGTCGACTACGGTTTATAATTTGGGGCACTATAAAAATTAGAATTTTCTTTACGGAGTTAAGGGTCGATGCTGCAAAACTGAGACAAAGATCTAAAGAAAAAACCTAAGGTCTCGATTTTTACTTAAAAATAAAAACAACTAGTTTAGTTTAAGAGTTTATTTTGGACTATAGGAGTTCCAAGCTTCTGAAAATTTGAAAAGTATGTATTATTCCAAAGCAAAAGTATCATCAAATTATTTTCTGAAAGAGAATAAAAAATCTCTACCAAAAAATTAAGTTATTTTGTCGGAAGAAAAATTGGTAAGAGCAAAAAAATAGTGCATTTCTCGCGAATTAACGGTGTATCCGTACCCGTAGCGAACCAGTACCAAAACAATTTAAAAGAATTTTTTTTTATGTTTTTTAATTTTTTTAAATGAAATTTTTTTAGTTCGGCGACCGTATCGTAACCGTACTAAAAAAAAATAATTTTTGTTTAAGAAAATTAAAACACTTTTTTGTTTAAGAAGATATTGGTACGGGTACTATTCCGTTATAAACTAGAATTATTAACTAGAAAATTTATCATTTAAAAAATATTCTAAATTTTTCACTGGAGAGTCAAAGTACATTTCTGAAATAAGTTGACTACCTGTTAAAGAGATTAAATGCTTAAAAAAGGCGCTTTTTGGACATTGTTCATAGTGTTTCAGAGTGTCTTAACATTCTCACATTATAATAGATTTTCAAATTCAGAAAAGTGCTTAATCGTGTTCGACTGTTTTCCTTTTCTCTTGGCTTGACTTCTTTCTTTTTTCAACTCTTTTAGGGTCTTAAAGAAAGGAGATTAATTTTTTCAAATTTTAATCTAATTCAAATCAAAGCTTTGTAACGGGTTTCCCATAATTAAAAAAGTGTAAAAGTGGTCTCTCAGTGGTTAAAAATTACCTGTTAACTGAATAACAAATCCTCTATTTTACGAAGTTTATTAGGAAAACCTTTGGTAAATCTCTTTAATATTTGTTAAGTTTTTATTGATATTATTAAAAAAAGAGAGTATAAAATCAAAAGATTGCAACCGAAATTTCAAAAAAAAAAATTCTTGGAATGCAACATAATATCAAAATAAAAAAATAAAATAATGCAAAATAAATAAAAAATAAATCATTTTTCTCTTTATTAGAATTAACAAAAAAAAAAATTTTATTTTGGTAAAATTAAATAAAATAAAAAAACGGCGACCACATCTTCTCATCAAACAACATCCATTACGGATAAATCATCATCATCAACCACAATATTCTTTAAAAATCCATTCAAATCTCCTCAAGCTAAAAAAATGACCTCTTCAACATCAATGCAAAATCTATCGAATAAATACAAAGAAGATGGTAATAAATTGTTCATGAAGCGTAATTATAAAGAAGCAATTGAGATGTATACGAAAGCAATAGACAAATGCCCAAACGTGTCTACATATTATACAAATAGAGCTTTATGCTTTCTTAAATTGTGTCAATGGACACCGACTATAGAAGATTGTCGTCGAGCTATTGACTTAGATTCACATTCAGTCAAGGCTTTTTTCTACATGGGCCAAGCTATGTGCGAGTCGAATTTGTTCGATGAAGCAATAGTCAATTTGAAAAAAGCCTACGATTTAGCCAAAGAATTAAATGAGAATTATGGTGATGAAATAACGCGTACAATACGTAACGCCAAAAAAAAGCGATGGAATTTTCTAGAAGAAAAACGAATAAGTCAAGAAATAGAATTACAAAATTATTTAAATCGGCTAATGTTGGAGGATAAGGAAAGAGAATTGAGTCGAGTTAAAACTTCAGATGAATGTTCGAATGATAAAGAAAAAGAATTAACTAATCAAATTGAGATTCAATATCAAAAAAGAATGGATGAATTGAATAAACTATTCAATGAGAATGATTCGAGAAGACGTAGACGTGAAATACCCGATTATTTATGTGGTAAAATAAGCTTTGAATTAATGCATGATCCAGTTATTACACCGAGTGGTATCACTTATGATCGTAGTGATATTGAACAACATTTACAAAGAGTTGGTCGATTTGATCCAGTTACGAGACAAGAGTTAAATACAGATCAATTGATACCTAATTTAGCGATGAAAGAGGTTATTGAAAATTTTGTTAGGGAAAATGAGTGGATTGATGGAGCTTTGTAAAAGAGAATTCGTAAAAAAAAGTTTCTGAATTTCTGATTAGTAAAAATGTAAAAAAAAATTTATTCACCAAAACAAAGGATATTTTAAGTTTTTTATTTTTTTTTGTGTAAAAAATAGTCGAATTTATGTGTTTTTTTTTTACTATTTCTAATTGTTTCATTTAGTTTATTTTTTTTGTTGTGAGAGAAAATAAAGTTTGTTTTTTTACATAAAATATTTAAAGCTAAAAATGTCTTATGATTTTTTTTTTCATTCAATTTTTTATGCTGGGTTTTTTACTGAAAATTTTGAAAAAATAATTTAGGGAATTAAATAAAAGAGAGTCTGGTTTGGGTGACTTAAAAGCATAGTTTATTCGACTCAAGTATATTATTAGGTTGGTTTAATGTAGTGAGAATAGTTTGAATAAAGAACAAAACAACAACAAGAATAATATAAATTTAGGGGTCTAGTCAAAAGTGTTATCAGGTGTTAACATAATATGTTATCATTGAGGGTCATACTGGTTATGTTAACATTCTGATAACCAAATAGTTATCAACATATTTTGTTATCAAAAATGATAACTAAAAAAAAATAATGATAACAAAATATAATTATATGAAATGTAAATATCTCAAATCACAGATAAATACGGTCAACTCTCTTTAATCCGGAATCTTTTGGACCCAAAAGATGTTCCAAAATAATACGAACAAAAATTCCGATTTAAAGTAAATTTTTTAATATTAAGGGCATCTAAAAGGGGTTAGGGACGGGAGAAAAAATTCCGAATACCAAATTGCTCGGATAAAGGAGTTCCGAATTAAAGAGCTTTGACTGAATTAAATCTCGATTAAATGAATTAAAAAAAAATTTTCATGAAAAATAGCCTTCGTTAGAAAAAAAAAACCCAAAATGTTAACATAACCAGTATGACCCTCAATGATAACATATTATGTTAACACTTGATAACACTATCGACCAGATCCAAATTTAGTTTGTTTAACACTAAAAGGACCGATCTGGTCAATTTAACCCGTTTTCAAAATGGCTGTGTGAATTTCTGTTACAAAAATTTATTTTACAAAAATATAAAACGCTATAACTTTTTTTTCTGAAAGGAATAAATTTATTCTGTAAATTGTACCAGAATCTACACAATTT
>NTPY01000323.1:461659-472185 GCA_002922825.1 Brachionus calyciflorus
AAATTGTGTAGATTCTGGTACAATTTACAGAATAAATTTATTCCTTTCAGAGAAAAAGTTATAGCGTTTTATATTTTTGTAAAATAAATTTTTGTAACAGAAATTCACACAGCCTTTCAAAATTTAATTTTTATATTAACTATCAATTGTAATTACATGTTTTAATATTTATTTTATCACTCAAATGACCAAATTTTTTTTACCTTTGATTACCACGGTGTCATTCTTGACACGTTTTTTTAATTTCTAATATAAAAGAGTCAAAAATCAAAAAAAAGTAATTTTTTTAATACTTTTTAAAGAAAATAAAATATTTCTATTTAAACTATTATTATAATGCAAATTATTAGTCAGATGATCGAAAAAGTCTAAGAGATTTGTAATTACCAGAATTGATTTTAAAGATCATAAAAAATGCGGATAATTTGACATTATCTATTTGTCTAGCAGCATAACTAGTTAGTCCAGGTTTCTGATCGAAACTTTTTTTTTGCGCATGCTTGTTTTTTCATAATCGTTCAATTTTGTCCAAATAACATTGTTATACTTGTTTTGTCTAACTGAGGATTTACCACATCCGAATCATTTTGGATGATGTATCGATTGGTTCATCAATATGGTTGTCAATGTAACCCTCTTCATCATCAGAAGACCTAAAAATTAAACTTTTATAACCATTCCCCTCATTTTCTTATTCATTTTAATTGTTTATCTCTCATCTGATGATCCTGATAAATATCATTAAATTTTTTGTACTTTTCCGATTCCTTCCGAGATTTAAGGACTGGTTGTCGTTCAGGCACTAGAGATTTATTATTTTAACAACTAATTTTATTTTTAGAAGAAAAGTCAAAGAAAAAATGGACAGATTATATATATATGAAGTTTCAGGTAGAAAAAATGAATGACGTGTCAAAAATGACACCGATGGTAATCTAAGGAAACTTTTTTTTTTGTTGCAGAAAAATTTTGAATTTTTTTTTGGAATTTAACTTTTTTTTTATTCAAATATCAGGTTAATTAATTTAATCAAAAAATATAATTCAAAATAAAAAAATTGACAGAGTTTTTTAGCAAAATAACCTTAAAAATGTCGAAAATGACACGGTGGTAATTTGAGTGTTAAAGTTTTATTAATAAGCTTTTAAATTTGATGCTTATATTATGTTAAAATCTTGTATGAAACTTATTTTATATTACACTAAAAAGACCGGCAAAATTAGCCGGCTTAGTGTTAAGTCTTTATTATACATTATTATTAAATTAGCTTTATAAAGACCTAAATAAAATGTTTGTAGAGACTAATGCTGTGACTTAAAGCCACAAAAACTGTTTAACTAAAAATAAATATTTACCGGCAGTTTGAATTTTTGTTACAAAAATTATTTTACAAATTAGGGATCAAGTAATAAAAAATGTCAGTATCTATTAGGTTCACTTGAAATGGGCATAAACTTTTCGAATCAAATAAAAAGATTTAAGGGTGATCTTTACAAACGATCTTAAAAGCAAAAAACACATAGCTGAAGTTGCCAAAAAAGCGAATCGAGCACTTGGCTAAATAGGACGTTCATTTAAATATCGTGATAAATTTACCATCAAGAAACTTTACACAAGCTTAGTTAGACCTCATTTAGAAAAAGCAATCCAAGTTTGGAACCCTACTCATAAAAAAAAGAAATATCAGACTGAGAAGGTGTGCAGATTAGGGCCACTAAAATTATAACTAAGCTTAGGAATTTAAGTTATGAAGACCGACTAAAAAAACTAGAATTAACAAATTTAGGAGAGAGAAAAGAGAAATGACTTAATCGAGCAATTAAAAATAGTGAAGAAAATAAATATAGTTGATTGACATTATCCACTAAGAAATCTGGCAGAAAATTACAATACAAGGAGTTCTAGTTATGGGTTTGAAAAGAAACTTGTTAAAATAGCAATCTCTGATACATTTTTTTTACAAACCGTGTCGCAAATATTTAGAATAAATTAACTAGTGATGTGGTCGAACAAACAACATTAAACCGTTTCAAAAACAAACTTGATAAATAATAATTTACAGGTCAATATAGCGAAACTAATCCCTGTGCTCCGTTTATTATTATTATTAAAATGCAAAACGCTATGACTTTTTTTGGGGATGGAATAAACTTATTCTGTAAATTGTCCGAGAATAAACAACGTTTGTACATTTTTTATTCAGTTTCTGCTAATTTTCTGCAATTGATCTGAAAAAAACACACTATTTAAAAGGACTATAGAAGATTTTTGTGCAATTATAGCAGAAAATTAGCAGGGATTAAAAACAATGTACAAACGTTGTACAATACACCAGGAGATAATTTCGAAACTCATTTGAATTTTTTTTGACTCGCACCGGATTAGTACTCTCGACCTTCTGCTTAGACGCCCATGACGGTACCAACTGAGCTATCTAAGAGCGAGATATCTTAAAAATCCATTTTCATTTAAAAGTAATAAAGTAAATTTTGACAAGTTGAGAAAAATTTCTCTTTTCCAAATAAGTTTATTTTCTGGTTTTTGCTACATACAACATTTTTTTGTAAAGTTCTGACAATTCAAAATTTCCACGATATCTAAATTTTAAAATTTCGACCTCAATTTTTTTTCTCATCTAATAAATCTTATTCTGTTTGGGTCTAAAAATTTTTTTCAACATTTTGAGATTTTCACCTCGAAAAAATTTTTGTAAATTTTTTTTTACCAAATTTTTCTCAAACTATCCGGAAATGTAATTTACCGATAATTTACATAAAAGTACTTTTTTTGTAAAATTAGAAGTTTTTTGAAGATTATTAACACGTCATCTCTGTTTCGAAAAATTCTAATTTATTATTATTTAATTTTGAAAAAAAATTAAAACTAAGAAATAATTTATAAAATTTTTTTATTGTGGAAAATAAAAAATGAGACGAAGAGAGAAACCAAATCAAGCGGCTTTTTTACTATTAGCCGAACTATTACGATCCGATAGACTTCCACCAATAACCCTCGGATTCATAGCATTAAACACTATTATCTATTTGGAATTATTTGAAATCAATTATCCAGGTCTTGGATCCGTTTGTTTATCAGCTAATTTTCTGATTCGAAATCGAGATTGGAAGCGATTAATTCTGTCACATTTTTTTCACGGTGATGATTGGCATCTTTATTACAACATGATCTCATTTAGTGTTAAAGGTCGGTCTTTAGAAAGACGACATGGTTCTGTTTATTTTCTATTTTTATTAATTATTTTTACTGTGTGTTGTAGTTTCATGTATATTCTAATAGAGTTATTTGCCTTTTATGCTTTGGGTTTTACATCCAGTTTAAGTAATTGTTCGGTTGGGTTTTCAGCTGTTATTTTTGCATTAAAAGTATTGACTACTCATGACCTACCCGAAGGTACTATTTTAGCATTTAATTTAATACCAGTGCCGTCAAAATATGCCTATTGGGCTGAATTGGTATTAATTTCATTAGTAACACCACAGGCATCGTTTGCTGGTCATTTAGCCGGAATTTTAGTCGGTCTACTTTATATTTATGGACCTTTAGATAGAATTATAAATAAGTTAGCACAAGGTATTTTATTTTTTAATTAAATTTTGAATAAAATTTTTAAATAATTTTTTTTTAAGCGTTTAATCAAAGACCCGATCGGAGGCCAAGATTTTATACCAATAATCATTATGATTAAATAATTTTAGTTTAATTTTAATAAAATTTGTTTAAATTTATAGATATAATTGTAAAAATTTATTTTTGATTTTTAGTTTTGTGTTCTCTAAAAAATGCCTGTAAAGTTTCGATTAGTAAAAATCTAAAAATTTTTTAAATTTATTAATTTCAACGATTGAAGTGTTTTTTTAACTGTTAAATGGGTTATCCCTAAAACACAAAAACGCAACAAATGTCGAGTGCAGATTTTAATAATATTTAAATTTATTTGCGAAAAAATAAAGCATTAATTAATTTTAAATTTTATGCTTATAAAAAAAACTCAATTTAAAATTGACCAATTATTTGTTGGATGTTAAATCATTTTTAAGCACTTGAATTCTATTTAAATCTTCAGGAATCGATTTTAGCTTTTGAAAGATGGGAATAAGTTTAGAAAAGCTGTCAAAATTTCGGTTTCTTATCGATATATAAAAATAGTATTCAGCCTCAGAATACCAAAAATGATCTAATTGTCTACAAACATATCCAAATAAAAGTTCGTCATCAATATGGAGTACAGTCAAAACATCCGGAATTTTTTTTTGATAGGAATTTCCGAAAAATCCATACAATGTTGCTTCTTCTTCACCTATAAAAACACCAGGCCTTGCATTATCTATTTTTCTCATCTCATTGAAAACTGAACCATTCGATCTAAATAATTAAATATATTTTTAGTTTTGATTTTTAGATTAAAGCAAAATTTTTATTTAATAGCAAATTATGTTTGACTATTAATTTTTCCAAATTATTTCCAATTGGTGAATTTTTATTTCGCCTTTTTTGGTTTTAATGGCGAGTTATTTTTCAAAAACAAATATTTGAAGTGACAGTACTTTTTTTTTCTAGAGAAAAAACTCATTTTCTTCACTCTCATTCATAAAGTATATTTTATTTCTTTACAGAAAAATGTCTCTAGAGAAGAAGAAATACGTACTATCTTTTTTGTCGTCGAGATCGTTTGTTCTGAGCCGAAAGCTCAGAACATATAGATTTCTGTCTTTTTCATTGAAATGATAAGAAAAACTTAAAAGATTTTGACACAATTACCAACTATTATTTCAAACTTGACCAGAGTTCTAGCTTTTCTTAAAAAAAAGATTTTTATGCAAAAAACTATTCCAAACAAAATACTATTACTGTTACTTAACAAAATTGGGGACTGTGAAGTTTATTTCTATTCACTCATTTCAACTCAACATTTTAAGTGCAAAACAGAAAAAAAAATTTTTTTTCTAAAACTGACTTTATGTTGAGTTAGTTTGAATTATAAATTATTCTTTACTGATTAAAGTAATTTTTCCGTTCATTCGGCTCGATTGGTGGAGTGTTTTTATGCCGGTTTATCTAAAATTCCGGATTATCGAATTAAAATTATATTTTACTAAATATAATTGGGAATTAGAAATCATGCCGAAAAAACGAGGTTTCCAAAGTAACGAGGCTCGACTGTAATACCAAATATAATTCCTTTAAGCAGTGTTCAAATCCGCCAAGGCAAAATAAACTTTACATAACCAAGGACCGCGCCGGATTTCTTATGTAAATCGACCATTCTAATGAAGTCATGCAAGTAGTGTTTAGATATTTTGTAAAAAAGTTAATTATACTTGAGTAAATAATCGATATTAGTATTTTTACGCTACTTGCATGGCGTGAGCAATTCTTACTAGCCCAAACTTTAATCTTTCTTAATAGATAATTAACTTTAGCTCAAATTTTTTAACTAGAAATCAAAATTTTATTATTTATTCGATCTTAAAAAATTACAAAAGCTTCAAAAAAATGACATTATCAGCAGCTAATCAAAAGAACAAATGATTTTTTATTAAACTTTAGGCCATTTTTCAATTGAAATCCGGCGCCGTCCTTTCTGATGATAGAAAAATAAGAAAGCAAAAAAGTTTTCATATTTCGGTGTAGCAAAGTTATTACAATATAAAAGCTAAAAGAAAAGTAGAAAAATAAAAAGTTCTATGAAATTGAATGAAATGAACTTCACAGCCCAACAAAATTCTTATTTAAATTATTTTTAATCTATAAAAAAAAATTGAATACGATAAAAATTTTTTTGTAAATTTATCAATCAAGATTCATCTTTAGCCTGTGAAATTAGTACTTAAACAATATTAATAACTTAGGTATTTACTTACTGATCCGATATTATTTCCATTTTAAGAGTGTCTTTGTTTATAATTGAATGTTTATTTTCATAACACGTTTCACTAACTAGCTGATCATCTGTTACATAAGACATCATTTTTAAATGCCATTTACCAACAAGCTTAAAATGACTTCAATATAAAGTTTCAGGACAACTGTTTTTCTATATTAAGACAACTTACTTTTTCTATATTAAAATTGTCCATTGGTTTCAGATCCGGACATTTACTTTTATGATAAAAATCATATGCCCATGTAGACAAGGCTAAATGTAATATAATTAAAGTTTTCAAAAACTTCATTTTTTAAATGTAAAACATATTGTGAGAAATTTTGATATTTATAGACAAAAAAACAATAAAAATTTTTTTAAAGGTACCAATTCATACAACTTTTTTGTTAAATGATTTACATATCCAATTCAAAGTTTAAATCTTAAAATAATATTTTTAAAGATTTAAACTTTAATTGGTAATATTTGAGAAAGTCAGAAGATATTTGATGTTTTTTTCAAAAATAAAATTTCCAGTTTAAAAGAAAAAATTTCAAAAATATAATTAAATTGGATATTTAATTGAATATACCTTGTTTGACTTTGCACATTTAAAACAAGTTTAAAAGATCTAATAAAACTAAGCCAAATATTAGCTGATTATTTTTCTAAATTGTTATTTAGCTTTCTTTTATATAAATCGTACGATTTGGGAATAAATATTCCTTTTATGAATTAAACCTGTAAATCCAAAATTTTTTCATTTTCCATAAAAAATCAAAAGTATTTGAATTAAAAATTGTCAATTTTTTTAAACAGTTTACTTCTAAATTAAGGATAAAATGGTTTAATGAAGATTAGGTTCGACTCTTTTAAAAAAATTAACTTTAAAAAATCATTCTCATAAAAATAACTTTTCAATTTTTCATTCTAAATACCCATTATAATTGTAAAATGTTACTGCAGTTATTTAAGGATTTTTTAGAAAAAAAATACAAAAAACAAAATTCGAGACTTAATCATAATCAAACGAGTTCTAATATTATAAAAGGAGAGTTGGTGTTTTTACAGAAAGAATTGGAATAGCTTCAAGAATACTGTCACCAATCTGAGGATTCCCTGAAAGTAAATGTAGCACATGTACCTGTATTTGAAAGTCTAGTAAACCTCCGACTAGATCTTAATAAATCTAAATTACCAAAAGAATCTAATTAAAACTTCAAATAAACATCTTGTTCAAGAAGAAATTCTTATTTCGGCTAAAATAGAATTTATGTACAAAATACCATGAAAAAATCAATAGAATAAGAAATTGTCGTAATTAAGACGAATTTTGGCATGTGTCTGATATGTGAACTAGCTAATTATGTGCACTTTCTTAAAGTTGATAGGTGCACCTATCAACTTTAAGTGAATTTAGTTCATGAACTAAGTTCACATAATTTAAAGAAGAAATAAATAAAATCAATTAATTAAATTCAGATTGATTAAAATTTATTCTGATCACTTTGGTTCTTTGATTTTTTTAGCAGCAGCCTTTTTCTTTTCATCAGCAGGACCGGAACCAGCTTGTTTAAATTCCTATTTTCACTCCCACGTATTTTTATGATCACATTTAGTATTATTGATTAATTTTTTGAGAATAGACTGAACTTTAAAGGCATTAAATCACCTTTCAGGGGATACTTGAGGTTTTGGGGGTAAAAATTTGGTCTGAACTTGCATAAAATTTTACACATTATATTTTTTAGGAGCAATTTAATTAATTAAGAGAGGGAGCGAGGTTAGCAAAAAATCAAAAGTTTACAAATTTGCCAAATTTGTAAAAGTATAACGGGCTTTAATCCATCAATTACCGATATCCGGATATTTTAGCATATTCTTAATAGTTGTCCGAAGTTTCAATAATTGGATCCAATTATTTATTGGCCATGTCTGGCAAATTGTGGCTAATATTATGGTTAGAATTCACTTGGTAATTGTTTACATTATAACAAAAAAAATAACATCGCATTTTGAAAATTTAAAAAAAAATCTATTTGAAAAAAAAAGTTGTCATATTTTATCTTGCTTTTGCGTTAGGGGAGGCCCTATAGCCCATCCAATATGATTTATTCATTTATTTATTTACAGTCCACCCTTGTTAATTCGGCTCAATTGTTAGAGTGTTTTATTTCGGTTTATCGGGTTAAAGCTTAATTGTAATAAATTTAAATGGTAATAAATATTCATGCCGAAAAAAGGTTTCCGAATTAACAAGGTTTGACTACTTTTTTCGCTAAGCGAATAAAAAACTTAAAGAAGCCATAAAAAATCTCCGTACGAGGAATTATGAAATACCAGTTTTCTTTTGAGATAAATGAGATCTGTAAAAAATCTCATGAGAACAAATTTTTAAGTTTTTTTTTTAGATTAAATTTTTGTATAGAAAAAATCACATGGCACGGGATCACAACTTCTAAATATTTAATTGATTGAAAAATTTTTAAATAAACTTTTTATTTTTGACACAAAATTCATTAAGTTTGATTAAATAACAAAAAATAAATTTTCGATTTTTTTTATTTTCAAATGCAAAAAAAAAATATTTTTCCTTCAACAATTTTAAACTGTTGATTTTTTATATTTACATAGTCTCAATCATATCATCATCGTCGTCATCATCATCGTCATCAAAATCATCATCATCATCGTCATCATCCATAAAATCGTCATCCTTCTCAGCATCCTTTGCCAAAGAGGCAACAGCAGCGGCCTTTTTCTTTTCATCAGCAGCACCCGAACCAGCTTGTTTAAATTCCTCTTTTAACTCCCACGTATTTTTATGATCACCTTTAGCATTATATTTACAAATCTCATGTAAAATATCCTTTAAATAACTAACTGGTTGTTGAGTTAATTTAACTAAATCCTTAATATTATAAAATTGATGTTTATTAAACGCATTGAATAGAACATCCAAAACTTTTTCTTTTTCTTTACGTAATTTTTTAACTTTATCTTTTTTATCCATACGCTCAGCGTGTGTTGATCTTGGCAGAAATGTTGTACGCGGAATGAAATCACTAGCCATTTTAATTTGACGCTTAGGCTCAGTAAAACTCTTGACTGTCTCTCTTTTTAATTTTATATAATTTGTATCATTTTGAACAGGTGTACACTCGGCTCGTTGTGTTACTTTACCACTTATTTGTAAATTTTCTTTTGTACCATCATCGGATTGTTTAAGAATATAAACAGCTTGACTACTATATTGAGTCATGACAAATTTATGCTCTAATGGTACAGCTTCCTCTAAAGTTTTATTACCAATTTTAATACTAACTGTTCGACCCAAGGCCTCGTTCAAATGAAAGAGAACTTCTTGAACTTGTTTTTGACCAACTCTTCACAATTCATAAATTATTATTAAAAACCAATAGTGATTCAATAAATAAAAAGGGTTTTACTTTGACTGGGTGATACGTATAACACCGACATTAGTGTTATCTTGAGCTTCGTTCCATTTTTTAGCTAAATATTTTGGCACTTTGACAAGCCATACGTTTGTAGATGCTTTTGAACAATCTAAATTAGTCGGACCAACATTACCAATTATATTTGTTGGTGCTGGGGCTGGTGTATTCGTTGGTTTACTATCTGACATTTTAATTTTTAGATAATTGGTACAAAAAAAATAATTTATATATTTATGAAAAAATGAAAATTAATTTCTCAATGATTTATATATTTATATAAATATGTTTGAATGCAAAAAAAGGAAATCTTTTTGATCGTGCAAGTGAAAGTAGAATTTCAAAGTTTTGTTTAATTTGGTATTTATTTTAGTCTTATTAAAACAAGTATCCTTAGGAAAATAAAAGATTTTAAATGGAGTAACTTAATTAAACTTTATAAAATTTTGTAAAAATTAAAGTGTTGTTCCTCAACTATTCCTTTCCTCTCATTTATCAAATTTATTAAATCGAGATAAAACTATGAACTTATTGCAAAAGAAATAAACGACTTTATTAGTAACAAGAACCTCGATTCATTCATTTACCAAGTTTAATGAGTCACTTGCTTATCGCTTTTAATCGAATAAACTACAATATAACTAAAAAGACAAGCTCTTATTGTAAACTCTTGTTTAAAACTCTAAAGGAGACTAATTGGATTTTCCAATCACATTCCATTAGAGTTAAAGGCAAGAGTTTAGGGTATTTAAGAAAAATTATTTTACTTAGACTATCTTCCGTTATTTTGCTTATTTCGATCTTTAAGAAAATCATTTTGCCATTTGCTATTGATTTTCATAAAAATTTGCAGTTTATTCGGAAAAATTGAATTTCAAACTTGAATTGTCCTAAGTGAAAAATATTTTTTTATTGAAATTTTAATTTTAAAAGTATCAATGATGGATTCGAAAAATATGAAAAAATTTTTCTCTTACACCTACTCAAATCACTCTTTTTTTGAAAATCAATAGCAAATGGCAAAATGATTTTTTTGAAGATCGAAAAAAGCTAAATAAATTGGAAAACTGAAGTTTTTGATCAATTCGCTCGATTCGCTCAATTCAAAATTCTAAAATTTTTATGCAATTAAAAAATTAATATTTTTAAATCATTATTTGTTCCACTTTCTATTTATTTATTTATTT
>NTPY01000323.1:472433-516918 GCA_002922825.1 Brachionus calyciflorus
AAATTTTTACTTTTTTGGCAAAAATTTTTAAAAAAAAATGTTTTTTCCTTAGTTTTTTTTTGGAACTAACATTAGAATTGAAAATATCCTTCCCAAGAATGATAAAGAATTAAAAGTTATACAAGATAAAAAAAAGAGGATTTTATTCAATTGTAATTTATATAAGTTATTAGATTTTTGGTCGACTACGGTTTATAATTTGGGGCACTATATATAGTTTTTTTTTAAACTTTATAAATTATCTTTTGACCTAAAATTTAAAAAATATTTTTTCAAATCGTCAAAATAAATAAAACTCTATTTCTCTTAAATCTTTTATCAGTAATTTTTTCCAATAGGCACTAAATTTATCGCGAATTTTTTCTCATTGAACTAAATTATACCAGTAATTTTATCTGTTAGAAACTAAAAATATCGGCAATTTTTTCTTATCGAAACAAAAGAAAACAGTAATTTTTTCCTAAGAGTTTTTTTCTTAGTAAAATTTTCATATTTATCTGTTAAGAATCAAAGTTCCTTTAGTCTTTAAAAAATTATATCATAATTTTAAGTTATAATTATATCAACTAATTTTTTTGGCCTTAAAAATTTCGACGATGGTCGACTTGCAAAAAAATCAGTTGACTCAAATCGAATTCTAAAAAATGCAACCCATTTTTTCCAACTAATTAAAGATAATGATAAAAATTCAAAAATACGGAAACAAATAAATTTATTGAAACAAAAAAGTAATTATTTTTAAAATTATAAAATGTAAGGTCGTTGTTAGAAATTCGAAATTTAAAGATCTTTTAATGTAAAGTAAAATTAAAACAAATAAAAGAATAATTTGAACCCTAAGTTATGAATTAAAAAAAAAAAGAAAAAATGCAAAAACTTAATTAATCAAAAGTATTAAGCCTTTTTTTCAAATCCTCATTTAACTTGGGCAAATATTCTTTTGGTATTAACCACGTGGATAAATTGACTATATCATTGAATATCTTGTATCGATCGCTGGCTGTCGATCTTAAATAGCTATAACCAGATGAACCACCCGTACCACTTTTATTACCAACTTGTCTCTGTGCCAATAAAGCATGATTATATCTCCATCGATTCATAATGGCGTCTAAATCAGTCAATAAAGACAACATTTGATATGGTAAATGAAATCTTGGCTCATCACGATTCAACCATATCATCAATGCACCCCATAATGCTTTATGACTTAATTTTCTCTCACCTCTTTCGATTAATTTATCATGTTTCTCTTTATCAAATATAGTCCCGAATGCATCCAATGTTTTTTTGTATTCATCAATCAAACTTTTACGATCTTCTTCATCAGTTTCTTCCTTAAAATTCAAAAAAAAAATTCAAAAAAATTTTTTTATTTTTTTAAAATAAATTTACCTGAGCAGCTTTTAAATAAGTATCTTTAAGATAATTATTAACACCAATTTCATATTCTTTGAGTAAATAATTATACTCGACTTTATCACCATTTTCGTGATGTTCAAAACAAACGAGACCGGGTGTTCTCTCCAACCAGGCCTCGATTAATTTAAGCATTGATGTCTCCTCTACAGATTTGCGTATTTTCTCTTTTGTCTCGGAATCAGTGAATAAATAATCATATTTTTGCTGATTGAATTTAATTCTTAAATGTTCAGCCAAGCCGAGTTTATTCTCAAAGAGTCTAAATTGTACACTTTGAAATCCCGATGCCGTGCTTAAATAGCCACGAAAATCGAGGAAATCAGTGGGTGCCATAGTCTCCAAGACACTTATTTGATCATTTAATAATTTCCATATTAAATTAATACGTTGTAGTCGTTGTACTACAACTAATAAACATCTTTCATCGACTATCGGTTTACCTAATAAGTCTCTTATTGAATCTATTTCAAATATTAATTGTTTAAACCAAAGTTCATAGGCTTAAATACAAAAAAAAATAAAATTTTTTTTCTGGGTTTAGAAATTAGTTTTGAATGTTTACCTTGATGAACAACAATGAATAAATGTTCATCATGAGCTGGATGACCGTATTTAGTACTCTCGGGGTATTGGGCATCTAAAATTTTATCCAATTTCAAATAGTCGTTATAATTGACTGGTTCAGACGCAACTGAAATTGAAGTTTGCCATTCGGGAAATTTTTTATTAACACTATTCATTCTCATTGGTTTATTTGGTGCTGAACCATTCAAATATGGACAACCCGATGGTTTCGAACTAACATCTTCGGTGTCACCTTTCGGTGGATTTTTAATCAATTCATTAATATCTAGTTGCTTGGGAACTAGACTATTTAATATATTAATACTTTCTTCGTCTGTCATTCTTATTCAATCACGTTTAAATAATTAAAAAATAAAATTTTTTTTTTCTATATTTTCTAGACTATAAGTTTTTTTTTTTAAAAATTTTAATTTATAATTTTTTTTAAAAGTTTGAAATAATTGCATCATGCTTAATATAGAAAACACACAGACAATAAATTAAACCAATTTTCTTCTCAATGAAAATGCAAAGAAATAGTTGATTAATTTAATTGATAAATTAATCTAGAATAAAGTAAATAGGTTAGGAGATTCCTTATAATTTTTTAAAATTATACTTCCTAAAGTTTAATTTTAGATTTTTTTAAGTTCTTTTTTAAATGACGCAAAAATGAGAATGTGCTGCAAATGGTGCTAAAAAGTACAAAATTATATGTTAAATTTACAGTACAAATTAAAACTAAATTGTACGCATTTCGTTCCTCAACTCTTCCTTTCCTCTTCGTCGACTTTTCCTCTGAAGAAAACAATCAATGAAAACTAATTTTTTATAATTAATTTTTTCCAAACCTTTAAAAAAAGGGTTTGAAGAAGAGTCGATGAAGAGGAAAGGAAAACAATCGTACAAGTTATTTTTAATTTGTAATGTAATATAAAATTACATAGTGCATTTCTCCCGAATTAACCGCATACCCGTAAAAATAAAAAATTTTTTTAAGAGTACGGGTACGTCGTTTATTCGGAAATAATGCAATTTTTTTAGTAAAATACACTTTGACCTCGATTTTGTTGACTTTCTCGGTAACGTTAAAAAATCGAAGAAATTTGAAATTTGTATTTTAGATTTGTTCGTTTCGATGCTTCCTTAAGACATTTAGCTTTGAATAAATTTTTTTTTACTTTAAAGCCTAAAAAAATTCTTTTTTTCATTTTTGTTTTCTTAGTTGATATTTCACAAGATCTGAATTCTGGATAACTAATGCTTTCTACCTTTTTTTATGTATTTCTTTGTTTAAATAAGAAAATTTGACTCTTAAATGTTGGAATTTTTTCTAAGAAGTTAATACCGTTAGAAAAAGTTCTCAGAGAAATGATAATAAGTAAATCGACGACTTAATTAAATAATTGTCTTTTAAAGACTATCATAACTTTGTCTTTATTTAATCACGTTTTAGAAAAAAAAAATTGTGTTTTGATAAATTTTTTAAATTTTTATAGTATTTTTTAAAAAAATTTGAAATTATTGCATCATGCTAAACAAACACAGACACTAAATGAAACCATTGTTTTCTCTTTATTTTAAACATGTAAAACGATATTAAAATTCTTAAAAAAAAAAAAAAAAAAAAAGAGAAACAAGCATTGTCAGTCATTACACAGACTTATTTTTTTCAAAAAAAAAAAATTTTTTTAATTTTTTCAGCGTCGTCAAAATATAAATAGAAAAAAAAAAGAAAGAAAATGTTTTAGCTTGAGCATGCTTTTCTCACTTAATTAAGCGATAAAAGATAAAGAAAGTAAATGATATTTATCATTGAATGGCCTCGACAAAAAAAAAAAAAAAAAAAAATCCTTATCTGATAAAATTTTTTTAAATTGTCTAAACAAGTTGGAAAACGTCAATAAAGATATGAATGAACATCTTACAACACACACACACATTTTCAAGAGATTCCTTAGCTAGATAATTTTTCCAACAAAAAAAAAAATTTTTTCAATACAATTTTTTTTTCAAAAAACTATAAAAAGAAATTAGATCTTGGTCAATTTGGTCTATATTTATAGAATTTTAAATTTTATTTAAATTTATCTTTTTTGTTTAGGCACGTTTTTTTTTTAGTAAATTTATGAGCTTATCCTAATCCTTTTGCTTGAAAATTTATCGATTATTATTTTTTAATACAAATAATTTAATTTTGATATTTTAAACATAAAGAAACCAACATACTCTAGGCTCTTAATAAAAAAAAAGCTATTTCTAATCTAGGTCATAAAATAATCTAATTTATTTTTCTTTTTAAATTCTCTTTTTCAGTTTAAATGTCATAATTATTTTCAAAGAAATTGTAACTGGTCTTTTATTATCAAAAATTTAATTGAATATTTAAAAAGTACAGTACAAATTTAAACTAACTTGTACCCATTTTGTTCCTAGACACTTTATCTAAAATTAATATTTTATAAAGTATTTTTTTTATAGACTTTTCCTTTCCTCAGAAGAAAAAGAAGAGGAAAGGAAAACAATCGTACAAGTTAAGTTTAATTTGTAAAGTAAGTTAAAATTTTAAAAGGGGTCATACTTTAAGAATGACCTTTTTTTTTAAATTAACTTATTTTAGACGTGACTTGTACTTTTTCCGCTTACAAAAAATTGATACTGAATCCCAATCGATCACAATTTTTCTAATTCAAAATTTTACGAGCGTTTTTTTTGTCCAAATAATTTAATTTTTTAATATTTTTTATCAAAAAAAAAGGAAAATATCTTTTGAAAAATTGAAATAATCTTTTAGTCCTTTGATTATGCTTAAAATATTCACTTATGATTACCACAATCAAAGTAAATTTTAATTTGTTACCATTACCCATTACCGTTACTAAAAAAAATTTTCCAAAAAAAAAATTACAAAAAAAAAATTTTTTTTTTGGTAACGGTAATTGTAACCGTAATGGTAACGATAACGCCATTTTTTTATTATAACTGCTGTAAAACTGGTATGTGATAATTTAAAATTTGACTCTGATTCATCAAAAATAAAAAATGGATCAAAAATGTATGGAATCTATTTCTTTTTTCTAATTACTTATCAAAAATAGTTTGGTATCTTTTATTTTTCACAAGTATAAAAAGTGAACTTATTATTTTGGTATCATTTTCATCATTATCAAAAGATAAGAGAACATATTTTTTGGGATCAGTTTAAAGTAGGCCATTTTTTGAGTCTAAAGCTTAGATAAATGTGAACTTCTTTTTGCATTTGTAACATAAGAATAAATGCCTTATGGGTAGTCCATTTGAACCTGTCACTTAAAAAGAATTCTAGTCACTAAACTTCATAGTCCTCTTATGACAATTAATTTTAAAATTAAATAGAACTGACAAATTCAAAAAAATTCTTTTTGAAAAATTTTACTTTGTAATTTTAATATTGACTTCTGATTCTTTGACCTCGAATTTATTGGCTACGTGCTTCTGGAATTAAAGCAAATTTAGTTAGAAATTGCCTTTGGAAAAAAAAGGTATCTAAGAGTTATGAGAATAAACTATTTGACAAACTAAAACTAATACCTTCTTAAATAATAAACTCTTTCTAACACACACACGCCCAGAATTATATCTTTCTACTTACAAAATAATAAACTGTAAAAAAATTTTGTTTACATAAAATCTTTTTTTTGTTGTTGTTGAAACTTTTTTAATTAAAAACTTAAAAAATATTTTGCTTATTGCGTATTAAAGTCAAAAAAAAAAATGATAAATTTGCATTTCTTTTATCCAAAGGGTGTGCCCAGCCAACAACAACAAAAACAAAATTTTCTAAAAAAATATTACTGGCGCATATATCTACAAAAAAGAATTGTAAAATTTACCTGACTTAAATTAAAGACTATTTCAAATATCTCTTCTTGATTTCAACATAATTCAAACAAAAAAATTTACTTGCAAGAACTTATAAATCTATAAATTTTAAAATGCATGTTTTTTTTATTAAACCAAAATTATTTTGAATGAAAAAAAAAAAATTTTAATAAAAAATGAAATTAGAGCAGCTTTTTCCAGTACAGAAACAAGTAATCCCTGTTATATTAAACCAGAATAAATCACAATCTATCTATCCGAATGATTTGTGTATACTAGCTCCAACTGGTAGTGGTAAAACTCTAACCTATGTCTTACCAATAATAAATAGTCTTAAAACTCGTGTTAAACCATGTTGTCGTGCTTTGGTTATTTTACCAGTAAGCGATTTAGCCGAACAGGTCTATAACGTTTTTAAGACTTATTTATCCGACAATGAAAGCTTTAATTTAATAAATAAAGACCATGAGGATTTACACTCTAGTAATAATTTAAAGTGTATTTTACTTTCGAATAAAAATCCATTTGTTAAAGAACAAGGTCTTTTGATCAATGAAGATCATCAAAAATGTCTAATTGATATTATAATAACCACACCGGGTCGTCTAGTCGATCACATTCAAAAAACTAAACACTTTGATTTGACCAATCTAAAATATTTAGTTCTAGACGAATGTGATCGCATAATGGAACAAATAAAACAAAATTGGTTGACACTTTTGAATCAAGCTATTTTTAAAGACAATCAAAGAGAGCTTTTGACTAATGAAAATTTAAATGTTAATAATTTAATGTCGGACAAGAAGAGACTATGTCCATTTCAAAAATTATTACTCTCAGCTACGTTGACACGTAATCCGGAAAATTTAGAACAAATGAAATTATTTCAACCTGTTTATTTTTCATTTGCTGGTGAGAAATTAACAACAGAAAAAAATGATGAAATTAAAAAATTGGATACAGTGGACATGGCAGACGTAAGTGTCCCAAGTGAACTTAAAGAAATATTCATACAAGTAATACTACAACAGAAACCATTAATATCAATACATTTAATTAAAAATCTCGGCTATAAACGCATGTTAATATTTGTTAATTCAAAAGAAACAGCTAAACGCTTGAATAAACTATTCGAATTGAATTCGATTACGTCAATGGAATATTCGTCAGCGTTGCATTCGGCTCGTAGAAAGAGAATACAATCGAAATTTTTAGATGGTAAATTAGATGTTTTAGTTTGTTCGGATGTCATGGCTAGAGGTATGGATTTGGAAAATGTTGATTATGTTTTAATGTACGATGCGCCTAAGCATTTAAGTAGTTACATTCATAAAGCAGGTCGTACTGCTCGTGCTGGACGTAGTGGTACTGTAATTACTTTTCTAGAGCATAAAGAAGTTTATTTTTTTAAGAAAATGGTCGAGTCTATAGGATCAGAGCGCAATGGTGAGAACAAACACAAAGTCAAAGAAATTAAAATTCAAAAAAGTTCGTTTAAAAATCTAATGGAGGATTATAAAAACTCGCTTGATAAACTTAAAGACGAATTGAGTAAACAAAATAAAAGTTCCAATGGTGAAAATAAAACAAATGGTTTTAATAAACGAAAAATTTCCAATGGATCTAAATTTAATACTAATAAAAAATTTAAACCTAATAAAGAATCTAGCTAATTAAACAACAACAACAAAATCTTTTTTATTGATCGTTAACTACTGAGAAAAATGTAGCGGTCTAGTGACCAGGTAAAATACTCCTCCCCAAATTTTCGCCACACGGTTAAAAAAAAATTTTTGAGTTGAACGTCCGGCAAACGATACGATACGTTCGCCATACGGCTCCGTCGCAAATTCGATAGAAGTGCAGTACTTATGTTAATTACATGTAAAGGGCCAAAATTATTGGAGATAAATAACGGAAAAATTTTCAAAGTATATTCTCGATAAAAACTCATTCGAAAATCTCAATTTAGAAATTGAAATAACCAAAACTTCAAACTATTTTCTTAGTATAAACATACAGTGGTGATTTGATACGAGGATTTTACCAAATTTATCCTAAAATATGGTAAATTAACCATATTTTACCAAATTTTACGTAAAATATGGTAAAATCGCAAAAGTTAAAAACAGTTAATTAACCAAAATTATGGATAAAAAATCGTTTTTTACGATAATTTTGGTAAAATCTGGTTAAAAAAAAAAGTGCCAAAATTTTTGGCAAAAATCCATTTTTTTTCGAAAAATTCAATTTTTTTGTTTTTGTTGTTTTTTCAAAATTCATCAAAAAAATTAACCGAATTTAACCAAAAATTACGTAAATTTTGGTTAATTTTTAACAAAAAACGTTAAAAAAGCTAAATTATCGATAATTTATTGAAATTAAAGCACATAACTGAATTAAGTTGACAAGTTTTTAAACAAATTTTAAGACAGTCTTAAATATCTCATTGACGATGTCCCATAGACGATGTCTAATGAAAGGCTTTATAAAAGCTTAAGTAAAAGTTTTAAAAAAAAAGTAAACGTTTTTTGTTTAAGCAAAAAATTTGTCTAACCACCTCTTAATTATAAATTTGAGATTTTCTTAATATTCTAATAGGCTTTTAAACAACGTATCAAAAAAACTGTCAATGAAATGTACAGTATTTAAATTTCAGGTCAGTAACCAAAATGCTGAACTAAGTTAAACGTATTTGCTCGATATTAACGACATGTATATAAAGTTGGGTATTCGAGTTTAACGACAGGGTCTTATAACATGTAAAAGATTATATAACGACTGGCTGAACAATTTTAAGGTGCCCGGATTTCGATCTCTAATTTTATGTAAATCTGTTTTTTTTTTAATTCCCGGTTGTTTTCCCAGTTGACCAGCAAGATGGTCATCACTTATTTCCGCGATCCAGCGGTATCTAACGCACACAAACACTAAATTGCTTAATTGTGTATAATTTTGTTTAATTAAGCTAATTTCTTCTTTTGTTTGAATCTTGTTATTAAGTACAAATTTTTCCAGTAAAAAAAAGAAAATGAGATTTTTACCACGAATAAAAATGAAATCGTAAAGAATATTTAGACGTCTCTTTTAGAAATCTAACTAATTAAAATACTTTAGAATAATGTTTTTAAATGATCTCTAAATTATTTTCGATCACTTAAAATTTTTAACGAATCACTAAAATATGTTTTAAAAAAAAATTGCTCTGAATTTTTGTAAAAAAGATAAATTTTAAATAATTTTCAATAAATTATCGATAATTTAGCTTTTTTAACGTTTTTTGTTAAAAATTAACCAAAATTTACGTATATTTTGGTTAAATTGGGTTAATTTTTTTGATGAATTTTGAAAAAACAACAAAAACAAAAAAATTGAATTCGAAAAAAAATGGATTTTTGCCAAAAATTTTGGCACTTTTTTTTTTAACCAGATTTTACCAAAATTATCGTAAAAAACGATTTTTTATCCATAATTTTGGTTAATTAACTGTTTTTAACTTTTGCGATTTTACCATATTTTACGTAAAATTTGGTAAAATATGGTTAATTTACCATATTTTAGGATAAATTTTAGGATAATAAATTTTTTATGATTTAACTAAATAAGGATATTAATGGCGTATGATTACATTTTTTTTACTATTGATTAAACAATACATAAATATTTGCCGTTTATCTGTAGATATTAAAAGACAGTGGTAAATACATTTTATTAACATTTTACTTAATTTTATTAATTGTTATCTGCCTTACTATTTTAGCGAGGTTAGTTATATGTGTCTTCGATCGTTTTTTTTCATATTTGATTTTATAAAATAATCCCTTTTAAAACAGTTTTATTATTCGCTGATTGACATTAGTAAAAGTGCACATTTTTTGAAAAATCGACGTAAATTATATTCTCATTATCATTTTAAAGTCTTTTTTAGAAGAAGTTTGAGTGTATTATTTATTCTTAATTTTTTTCTTTAAAATACCTAATAATACAAACTTTTAAAAACTTTTACAATAAATTCAAACAAAATCTTGATGTGAAATCAACCAAAATTATAAAATAATGCTGTTTCTTTAGCTTTATTAGACTCAAAGGTCGTCTTTTAATGATTCCCTGAAAAAAAAACCTAAAAGGTCATAATTAACAGAAAAAGCTCAAAAAGTGAAAAAAAAAGTTGTCTATTAGTCAATTAGTAGTTTGAGAATAAATTTTATTTTTGCTATAATTTAAAAATTAATTTGCTCAAAAATTCTTTAAATTTGAACAAAAAAGACCTCAAAATCAGATTCTCCGTATTCGATTTGCCTAAAAATCATATTGCTTAAAATTAAAAAGAAAAGTATATAAGAGTAGGGGTCATTTCCTTGTTTTTTTGGCGTAAAATTGAAATTTAAAATAAAAAATCGGTGTTTAAAGCTAACTTTAGATATACCCTAGGGTGTATTAGTTTAAAAAGTAATTTTTTGCAAATTTAAGATTTTAAGAAAAAAAAAACCAAAAGCTATATACCATTAGAAGAACTTAAAAAGAAGAATTTTTTGAGATATTAACGAGCTCTATTGTCTTATTTTTGGAATTATGACTGGGTGTGTGTTTTAGTAAAATATTACTTTTTCAGGTATCCCTGAAGTTTGTTTTTAAGATCTTTTTACAAATCCCAATATGAAACAGAAATAGCATTGTGAATTTTGGTACAAAAAAACAGTACAAAAATATTCAAACTTGAGAAAATAATTTAAAAAACATCTCTGCAATGGAAAAAATATGCAACTAGGTGCAACTTCATAAGTATATAAGCAGCTTATAAGAGAGTCTGCAAAATTTCTGCATTCTGTGAAAAAAAAAATTATTTTTTAAAATCAATATTTTAATTTTCGGGGTATCAAAAGGATTTAAGAACCAAAATATCCAAAAAGACGCAAAAAAATTCAATAATAAACTGAATTGTTTTTTTTCATTACAAAGAAAATTTAGTCATACAAATAAACCTGATAAATTTATGTTTAATTAAAATTTTTTCAGTTTAATTTAACTTGCACCTTTTTGCATATTTTTTTCATTACAGAATTGTTTTTTAAATTTTTTAATCAAGTTTTATTATTTTTGTACAAAAATTCACAATGTCAACAGAAATAGGAAAACAATTGACAAAAGAATATTTTTATAAAAAAGTCTTCGTGCATATTATACAGAATTTATGGATATGCGTTGCTATAAAATTTTACTCAAATTTTCTAAAAATCAGGAAAAACTATATGGGTTTCTTATATTCGAAAAACATTTTGAATTAATTATTATTTAAAATAATAATTTTTTGATGCTAAATATTTATGTGAAAAATTGAATCCAAATTTCCAATTATTCAACTAAATATATGAATCAATAATGTTTCAAGGTTAATTAAAAAAAATTTTTTAAAATATTTTGAAAATATTGGTATAGATTAATTCCAGATGTGGAGAATGTTAACCTTACTGTTATTTTTTGTATAACAATAAATAAATCTAACTTTTTTAAACAATTGACTTAAAAATTAGTTAAATTTTAAAAAAACAATTAAGCTTTTTACTTTGGGTCTTCGTCTTTTTCAAATAAAAATAATTTTGATACCCAAATTTTTCTGATAATTCAGGTTTGGGTCGGGTTTAAACCCATTATTTGGGTTGGGTATCTGGTTTGGGTTTCAAGTATGGGTGCTTAAACCCAACCCAAAACCGGTAAAAAATGAGTGCAATTGCCTGATCTCTACTCAAGCAATACAGACCAATAAAATTTTTCAGAAGAAGAAAATTACCATAGTATTCTATATGATCAAAAGACCCTCAATTTATTTGTTCCCCCAGGGATATTAAATATTTTTTTGTAAAAAATATATCGTTATTTTGTGGCACTTTTTAAAGAAAATGCAGTAGAGAGGACTAGGAACAGAGTTTCTGTAGAAATTACTCATAATATTCAATTTAATTCAAATGATTTTTTTAATTATTTTATTTAAAACTTTAAATTTAAATTACATATTCAAATACAAAATAATAATTTTCTCTTTGAGCCGTAGCATAATAATAATTTGTAGAAAAATGAACACGAAAGTCTTTTAGCATGCATCTTTTTCTGTAAATATTATCACTTTTGTTTTCGTCTTGTGAAATATCATCAAATGATTCACTATCATTACCCAAACATTTACACATTAAATTATAAAATAGTTCTTGTTCTTATTTTTCCACTTTTAACTCAGATTCATTTACCTTTCTATTCAAATCCTTTTCTAATTCATCATGATTATTTAAATAATATTCCATGTTACATGAAATATCTACATCTAACAACTCAAACGCTTCGTTAATAGAAATTTTTTCAAAGAGTCGTATTTTTTGACCGGTGTGAAGTATTTTCTCAAATTCTTAAATTCTCAAATTCTTAAAATATTTTGAGAATTAACTTAACTTTTTTTCTCAAATTTTTATAAGTTGAGAAAACTTAAGAACTTATTCTAAAATAATTTTTTTTCTCAAATTTTTTCAAGAGTCTTTCTTAATAAGCAAAACTAAGTGCACTTGATATGTACTAATTTTAAAGACGATTTGATCGTTTCTATTAAATATTAAAATATTTAATTTTCGACGGATAAATTTTTGATAAACTTTTTTACTAAGATGAAATTAAAAAGAAAAGAAATTTTTTTTACAAAAATATTTAAATTGAAAGGATTTCATAATTATTTTAAGTGAGTTTAAGTCTGGTAATTTAATTTAAAGCATTTTAAATCTTCATTTCTTTTTGATTCAAATAGATTTTTTACTAAATAATCTTTAGCAAAAAACCAAACTACATTAGTTTTTTAATTAAGAAAAGCTCTAGAAAAAATTAGAGAACACAAAACTTTTTTTATAAATTTATCCGCTTTTATAAATTTAAAACTAGCTCTAAAAAATTTTACCGCTTAAAATTATCACTGACAAAAATTTACCCGCCAAAAATTAAATATTTGAATCTGCTTTGAATAATAGAAACGATCAAATCGTCTTTAAAATTAGTTAATTAGTTTTTAAATAAGTTAATTCTCAAAATATTTTAAGAATTTGAGAATTTAAGAATTTGAGAAAATACTTCACACCGGTTATTTTTTGGTACACAATAAAAATAATTATGTACATATTAAGACTTTTTTTATACACGTGATTAAAATATTTTTTTTCTACACATAGTCTAAATTTTTTATACACTCATTTTCATTTTTTCTTACACTCATCTATGTTAAAACTACAAAATGGAAGCTAATGATTCTGAAAATTTTGAGGAATTTTGCCAAGACCAGGAAAGTTTAGACGAATTGAATATTAGTAAAGAAAACCAGTCTAAATATACTTATCTCATTCTTTAGAAATGAACCTTGGATATTACAAGGCCTTCAATAATTTTGTATACCTCAGAAAAAGAGGTCGACCAAAGTTGGCTAAATGCTTACTCTAAAAATTAGTTCTAAATTAAATTTTTTACTAACCTGACCATTCATTTATTCAAAAAATTGGCATAAGTGAAGAATAACGCGGAAACGGTCTTTTTTTAAGATATTACATATGTTGTATATATATTCTGAATCCTCTCGACGAGCTGAGACCGAATCTTATGTCGGTTTTAACATGACTCCGCCCACTTTTGACTATTGTAAAAATGCCCGTTTTTCACCGCGAAGATGAAATCCGATCAAAAAGATAATTTTAAAATCGAATTCCTTGGCCTTAATTACCCTAGAAAATTTATTTTTATATTTATATAATTTGAAAAAAATCGAATATTTTAATCAAACTAAAGGCATATGCATGTATTTATCTTAATAATTAAATTAATAAATCAGCAAACGAAATATTGCAATTTTTTGATACATGTCTGTTAAATTTTAAAAAAATTTAGCATATGAAAAAAATTTATATAGAAAACCTATTAAACAAATCTAACCATAAAAGTAGCCATACTTCATGATGCGATGAGGGCTTTCGATTTTAAAATTATCTTTTTGATCGGATTTCATCTTCGCGGTGAAAAACGGGCATTTTTACAATAGTCAAAAGTGGGCGGAGTCATGTTAAAACCGACATAAGATTCGGTCTCAGCTCGTCGAGAGGATTCAGAATATATATAGAACATATGTAATATCTTAAAAAAAGACCGTTTCCGCGTTATTCTTCATTCATGCCAAAAAATTTATGAAGTAATTTGAACAGAAATAAATTTTCATTTTTGGAACAAATGAATAGCCAGGATATTATTTTTAAACGGACCTAAATTTTTTTTTATGTGACAATTTTGTGTAATTATGTATTTTATTTTGTGTATTTTAAAATTCTGAATAAAATGTGTATAAAAAATTCAGTGTTTGTGTTATTTTAAGATAAGTATGTGTATAAAAATTACCATAGTGTGTATCAAAAATATTTACTCTTTTTTCAATTTGTTTCGAGTATGCTTCTTTTTCTATGGTATTCAAGTAAATTGTGTCAAAATCATTTCTATTGTCAAAATGACAAACACTAATTACTCCTATTACAAGTTGAGCATCTAGATTTTGTGCAATTAATTTTTTAGGTAATATTTAAATTTATTTATTGAGATGTTTTTAAGAATAAGACTTCGTGGCGCAATTGGTAGCGCGTCTGACTCCAGATCAGAAGGTTGCGTGTTCAAGTCACGTCGGGGTCAAATTTTTTTTGTTGCTGAAATTTCTCGAGTCAACTGCTAAAAACTGCTATTTAAATTAAAGATATTTTTATTATTTTAAATTGGTATTTTTTATTATTTAAATGAAATATAAAATTTTAAACAGGAAAAGTGATTTTATTAAAAAAATATTATCTTTACAAAAAAAAAAAAAGAAAGAAATATGAGATAATCAATACCAAACGGAGAGAGGACAAAAAAAAACACCAACTCAGAAAAATTTTAAATTTAAAAAAAAATATATACTGGAAAAAGAAGAAATTTTTTTTGAAAAAAAAAAAAAGTGATCTGGGCAACTTTTACCTGAGATTCCAAATTTACACAAATTTTTTCTCATCTCAGAAATCGCATTTAGTTTGGATTTAATTTTTTTCTTCAGAAACCTCCGGACAATTTTTAAGCTTTTCTCTAGCGCTATTAAACATTTCGAGTAGATCACTAAAACACTTAAATTCATTAGTACTACTTTTTATCCTGGTTAATTTCTCTGATAGAATTATTATTTCTCTATCATAATAAGCTATTTGACGATTCAAATCAATAGACGAAATGAGCTTCTTAGAATTTTTGATATTCCATGCTTGATTCAATTTAGCATAACTATCGGCAGACATTAGAGCTTTACAAAATTTAAGTAAATTCTCATGGACTATGAAATAGGTTTCTTTTTCATTTTCCAAATTTAACCCTATTGAATTGTGAACCCATTCGTAGACTTCCTTATTGTTAGGCTTATTTAAAAATTTCGTAATTGTTACTTCATTTTGATTATGAAAATCGAAAGATTGAGTTATGAATTTAGAAAAATAATCATAATTACATTGAGCCAATTCGACAGCTTGTGAAAGATGTATAAATCTTTTTTTGTCCATCCAAAGTATGTTTAAATAAATATCTTTGGATTCAAGTGGTACTTTTATCTCTTTTTCTTTGAGTATTGAGTTCTCGTTCATTTCATCAATTGGTTTATATTGAACTTTGACTGATGATTTAGTCGATGTAACACTGTGATTATTAGTGTTATTATTATTGTTATTATTATGGTCTTTTGGAGTTATATTACTCATTTGATTTGTTGATAATGTCTCTCTTGTTGCTTGATTTATTTTTTGTTTGCTAAACTCTAATTCTAATTCGAACATTTCGTATTCTTCTAACCACTTATCGAATGAAGTAAACTTTTATTTAAAAAAAAATTAAATTTAAATTGATATTTATTAGTGATGGGAGTTTTCCACTAGTTTTAGTCAACTAAATTTTAAAGTTTAAAATTTGTACAAATTTTTTTTAATTTTTTTTAAACAAAAAAATATCAGATTTATTTTTACACTTAAATGCTTTAAAAAAAAAAAAACAATATTTCCAATCCCAAAATATTAGAATAGGCTATTGATTTCAAAAATTGAAAAAAAAAATACACTGTAAGTGATGCATAAAAGTACAAACTGAAAAAAGACCATTTAAAAGACCCGTTCAAAAATAAAAGTGTACTCTAATGTGTGTAATACAAATCTTTTTTGAGCTTCACTCTCTTAAAGTGTAATGATAGGAACAAAAAATTAATTTTTTTAAAGAGTTTTCAGAAAATTAGCTAACTAAAAAGGATTATGATGCAAATTCTCAACATTAAATATTTTCGTTTTTGAGCTAATTAGAAATTAAAGTTTTTTCTAATTAAATTTTTAAATTAATTAATAAATTAAAATTTAGTTGATTCTTCAGACAAATTCGTATTAAAATATTTAAAATTCTTAACCAGGTATTTTAATCTGCCTTTATTAGTTTAGTTTTGATCCATCACTGATACAGCACTTGCCTCGAAAAAGTGACATTACCATTACCATTACCGTTACCGTTACCATTACAATTTTCGAAAAAAATACCTTTTATAAATTTTTTTTTTGAAATATTTTTTTTAATTTTTTTTTGATAAAAAATCGGTACAAAATTTAAAAAAAAATATTTCAAAAAAAAAATTTATAAAAGGTATTTTTTTCGAAAATTGTAATGGTAACGGTAACCGTAATGGTAATGGTAATGCCACTTTTTCGAGGCAAGTGTTGTATTTAGGGTATTTTTTTTATCGAAAAATTCTTACGCTGACATTAGTGGTCTCATCGTATTTTTCGCCATAGCCGTCCATAATTACTCTATTGTTTAAATTGATCTCTGTACCAGCTGGTCTAGCATTGAAATTTTGTGTAGTCTTATCATATATTTCCATACAAATATGATTGTTTTTAATACCAGTAATTTTAGCTTTTAAAAGCTTGTTTACAGTTCTATTTAAAAGATAGTTGATTGTGTCTTTTCTCCACAATTCATCGGGTCGTTCTCTGATATTTGAAAAACATGCATCGATCGCTTGTGGTGGTAAGACAGTAAATTCTTTGAGTAAAAATTTGAGACTATTAATTGGAACTATAGTTTGACCACCGTAGTCTATGAATTCAATAATAGCTCGCTTTTTATCACGGTGAACGTCTAATATACGACAACGATGCCAATTTTTGTCTATATCAAAAACAGCTACACAATATTTTCCTTCGTAGACATAGTTCTCAGGCATGTCATAACAACCAGCTCCTACATCATAATAAACCTTTTCTAAATTGTCCATAAGCTCATTTAAACTTGGAATGTTTTCAACAAGTTGAACTTGAAAGTTGCATGGATTTGTTACATTTGACATAATTACATCATGCTCTCGTTGGCTAAGGATCTTATCATATAATTGAAATTTATCAAAATTCGGTGATGGTTCATACAAGACATAATCTTGAATAAATTCAGCTTGATACTTGCGCCATTCGTATAATTTCTGTAATAAAAAAATACAAGCTTAAACAAATATTTTTTAATTAAAAAAAGCAAAAATAGTTTCAAAAATGCTTGAAGCCTTGGGTAATTCATTTCTATAAAAAATTGATCAAGCAAGAAATGTGTAAGTACACTGTGAAAAAATTTTGATATACAAGGATTAAATTTAGATTAAATTTAGTCTTAGTCGCTTTTGTTTTTTAATGTATTTGAGTGAATTGTGTTTTTACTGAATTCAACTCTAAAAAAAACTTGACAGTCATGAGTCCTTAAAATACTTTTTACCATTCTTTCCTTATAAAGAATGGTAAAAAGTAGAATTGCAATTAAGCGTTTCTGGGTCTGAAAAAAAGCTAAAATGTTTTTACAATATAATTTTTTTTAATTTATTTTTTTTATAATTAGAGCCATCACAGTAACTTTTGACCGTTATCGTTACCCATGTTAGCTTTACATATTTCCAATTTTAAGATGCTTGAGCTAGGGTTACAGTAACAAGAAAAAATTTTTTTTTGATGTTGATTAGTGAGATTCAACTTTTCTACTTTGTAAAGTTGAGTCTCAAGTGACTTATCTTTAAGAGTTCCTAAATTCATCACAAATTTTTTGTTTACAAGACAATTTTAAAAAAACTTAACTTACTCGTTCATTAGTATCCAAATTGTTTAATCTATAAAGATCCTCACTAGTGACGTGATCTTTTTTTCTCAATTCTTCATAAGAATCATAAGAATAAGAATTGTTTTTAACCTGTTTTGAATCGGTTTCGCTAACAACCAATGTGTTCGATCCAGAAGCCATACTCCTACGCTTAAGATGCTCAGACCACTACGTGTAAATATAATCAAAATTTTGATCTAAATCAATTCTCTTTAATTTTAAATCATTCTATGGTCTTAAACTACCCAAAGTTTTGAAACCAAAATCGGAAAAAGAAAGCAAAACAATTGTACAAGTTAATTTTAATTTGTACTGTACCAGTTTTTATCTAATTTTAGACGATTTCACATAATTTTTAGTAAAATGTAAAAAATCCAAAAAGAGCCGAATTTTCGGAAAAAATAGTAAATTTTCAGAAATTTTAAAAAATTTTAAAAATTCGTGTAAAATTACCTAAAAACTGGCAATTTTACACTGTATCGTATCAGCACTGTAAATTTTAGTTAACTAAAATTAAGTCGACTAAACTAATTTAGTTTAAATTTTGAAAATAGAAAAATTTCAAAATTAAACGGAAAAAAGAATAAAGAATATATTTTTTCTTTTTCAGGTCCAAAAAAAACTGATTTGACTTACCTAGAGTTTAAAATTTATACAATTTTTTTCGAATTTTTGGTAAACAAAAAAAATTATTTTTACACTTAAATGTAAAAAAAAAATAATAAGAATAGTTGGATTTTCAATCACAACCTTAAAATTATGAAAACAACATTTTGGTTATAACCAACCTTTAGACTGTTTTCTCTTTCCAACATTTTAAATGATTTTAGAATAATGTTGTAAATACTAAAATACAACCCTTTATTATGGTTTTTCAAACCCTTTTTTGTTAACAGTGCGCTATTAACAAAAAAAGTTGTAATTTTTTTAAGTATTGCCTACTTTAAGGTTGGTTTTTGTTTCTTTCTTTTTGTACACAAACCCGTTCCAACCTTTAAGTTGGCAATTCTAAGGTTTTAAAATCTAATTTTCAACCTTTTTTATTGGAAGTGAGGCTATTGATTTCAAAAATTGACAAAAAAAAATAGGGATAGGAACAAAAAATTAATTTTTTTCAAGAATTTCCAGAAAAAAAAAATTAGCTAACTAAAAAGGATTATGATGCATATTGTCAATGATAATATTGTCTTTACAATTTGGTCAATCTACAAAATTTCTAATAAATTTATACTGTTGATTTGATTTAATATTTGAATATGTGGCGAAAAATTGTAAAAATTTTAGATTTTGATGCAATGCGCTCCAATACAAGGATTTACTGTATTTTTGTTAAGTAATGGTCTGTGCATTAATTTTTTCAAAAATTAAATGAGTTTGAACAAAAAAAGACCTAAAATTAAGCTTCTCCGTATTAGATTTACCCAAAAATCATATTGCGTAGAGGTGTGTAAGGTAAAATTTGGAAATAGCCCTGAGCGTGTTAGTTTTAAAAAGTGAATTTGAGCCAACTTTAGACTTAAGAAAGAGCTAAAAAAGACGATTTTTTTGAAGGATTAATGAGCTCATTTGAAGATTTAATTTTGGGATTACAAGCGGGTGTGTGTTTTAGTGAAAAATTAGGGGTGTGCCTTTATCAAATACCCTCAAATCAGTTATATATTTGCAAATATTAACGCTTTGTAAAATATTTTGTCAAAAGCTTTATGGAAAACCATTTATAAAGCATTAAATTGAAAAACGCGAAACTTAATACGTAAAATCTTGCGGACAAAAAAACGTGTTTGGCGTAAAAAATTATCGAGAAGACTTTTTGATATTATTTTTGTTTTAGAATCCCTAAACGAACTTTATATCTGATTTAATGTTTTAAGTACAGTACAAATTAAAACTAACTTGTACGTATCTTTCCCTTTCCTCTTCCTCGACTCTTCCTCTTCTTTTCCTTTCTTTTCCTGAGAAAGGAAAGGTTTCAAAAAATATTTTTTTTTATTGATTGTTTTCTTCAGAGGAAGAGGAAAGGAAGAGTTGAGGAAGAACAAAATGCGTACAAGTTAGTCTTAATCTCTACTCCAGATCAGAAGGTTGCGTGTTCAAGTCACGTCCGGGTCAAATTTCTTTTTATTATTACGGTTAGGTTACGAAAAAAAAATTTTATTCCGGAAAAATTTAGGAATTTGGCAACCAATTTTTTAGATGCAATAAATTTTAAAACGAATTTTTTTTTTGTAATTTTAGTTATGAAATTTTTTTTCCTTTCGAATCTAAAAAAACCTTTCCAAATAAAATTAAGAATTCGAAAGGAATTTTTTTTTCGAAATTTGATTTTCAATTACGGAAAACTTTATTTGAAAATTAAGAAAATTATTTTGTACATCCATGGACCTTTTTGAACCTGAAAGTCTAAAACTAATTTCAAGAATGGCCCAGCTGAAGTGGATTTTACAAAAATGTAACGACAACCGTCAACCGTAACTTTTGACCGTAGCCGTAACCCATGTTAATTCGACTTTATTTTCAATTTTAAGATGTTTGAACTATGGTTACGGTCAAAAGTTACGGTTGAAGTTACACTTTCATAAGAATCACTGTAGAAAAAATTTGAAATTCTATTTAAAATAAAAAACACTAGTTATAAAATAAGTCATTTTTTACGAAATCATTCTTAGTTAAATCCGAATCGTCCTTTTTGAGGCTAATCAGTTAGAGAAACAATATAATTTAGAAACAAAAAAATGTTTTTTCTCTAAAAAACTTATTTTATTTTGCTTCGTAATTCTAATCTAACTATTTAAAAAAATACGATCGAATCGAGATATCGGTGTCAAGGACGGTAATCGATGTCTTGGACGAATATCAATTTGTAAATAAATAATTTGAAATTTAAAAAGAAAAAAACTTCAGTGCAAAACTTTTTTTACTTTTGTTAAAACAAAAGGAAACTAAGCGTGGTACCACGATGAACGACGCTCCTAATTTTGCTATTTTGACTTCCAATCCTGTTCAAAACGTGTCTAGTCTGATACAAAACACACCTCAGTCAAGTTTTCTGAATCAAACTCAAATTGCTTACACAAACCCAGTAGGTGTTTCTAGTTCAAATTATGAAACTACTTATAATAATCAACCGCATAATGGGTCTTGTAACATCGACGGCCAATAGGCCGTAATTTTTTTTACAGGTAAAATTTACGGCCAGGTAAAGTCCGTCAAATTTATTAATTGGCCGTGTAATTAATTGTTTGGCCGTCAATTTTATTAATTGGCCGTGTAATTAATTGTTTGGCCGCCAATATAATAGCTAAAAAAATATTTTTTTTTTGCTCATAGACAAATAAATTAGTTATGCAACATTATTTTTTTCTTTATTAATACGCTTTAAATAATCCAATTAATAAATTTGAAATAAAAAAAAGATGAAATTCGTATAGATTTGTGAATGTCCCGATATTGATAAAATTCTTGATTGGTTACAAGAGAAAAATCTTTTGCCAAGTATGTTAATTTGTCAATGTGGAAAAAAATGTGAATTGAAGTTAATACTCTACTGGGCCTTGCAAATGAAACAAATTGATCAAGCCAAATTATTAGGTATTTCTAGACCAACATTTATCAGTTTCAACAAAGGCTAAGATTAATTGCATGTAAGGCTTTGGACAAAAATTCATTAAAGTTGGGTGGTAAAAACAAAATTGTAGAAATTGATGAATCGTTTTTCATCAAGGTCAAACATTTTAAAGGTAAAGACCTCAAAAGACCGCAGGTATGGGTGTTTGGTATGCATGAACGTGATTCTAACAAAACATTATTTGTAATAGTAAAAAAAAGAGACGCGTTTACATTATTAAATGTTATTTATCGTTACATTTTACCCGACACAATAATATATTCTGATTGTTGGTCATCTTACAGCCGTATTCGACGACTTGACAAAAATTTTGAACATTTTATGGTCAATCACGATCTCCACTTTGTTGAACCAAAAACAGGAGTCCATACAAATACGATTGAATCTTTGTGGTGCTCTGCGAAAATGCATTTAAAGGAGATTCGAGGTGTAACAAGAGCATATTTAGCGTCTTATTTGGATGAATTTTTTTGGCGAAAGATCAATTGTAATTCTAGAGTTGTCATGTTGAGGCTAATTTATCAGCCATAAGTGTACAATTTAAAGATCAAATTGAAATTGATTTAGCTAAAGGCATGGAAAATTTGAGTACAGATGATGATGAAAATGAAGAGGAATTTGATGTTGACGAAATAGACGATGAAGAAGAAAATTTAAACTTTAATTTGCCACTTTATGAACATGATTCTTTGAGTTCATTTGATAAAGGTTTTAATAAATTTTGTGAGTTTGAAGCTGAAATCGAAGATAAGATTAAAAATTTAAGTGAGGGAAGTGAAAAAGAAAAAATTGAACTTCGCAGTTTAGATTCAAATAAGCGTCGTATAGTCTATACATTAGCCGATTTTTATGGATTACGTCATGAGACGTTTAATCGACAAACTGATAACTGCTTTGTTTTATTATCTAAATTTAGTTTTAATGAAGAAATCGCGCAAAAGCCAGCAAAGATTTGATCAAAATGACAAGTCAAGAGTTAATAAAATGTGAAAATGTTGAACAAGTTCTTAATTCACCTAAAAAGCGTGGTAGAAAGCCAAAAAAAAATCATATTGAGCAAAGTACCGATTCAATAATTTCATCCAAAAAATATAATTTACGTGCAAGAAAATAAAAAAATCGATATTAATTTAAAGATTTTTATTATTGATATTTTTTTTAATTAAACTATTTACTAAAATTTTTTTGTTAATTTTATTGATTGGTCGTGTAATTAATTGTTTGGCCTTCAATTTTATTAATTGGCCGTGTAATTTATTGCTTGGCCGTCAATTTTTTATCTGTAAATATAAAAGAAAATACCTTGCCGTAAATTTTACCTGTAAAAAAAATTACGGCCTATTGGTCGTAGATGTTACAAGACCCCTCATAATTATAATGTAATTTCTAACGATGAAGTCAGCGGATATCAAGCTCCCAAGAATCGAAATAAGTCATAATAAAAGAAAAAAAACTGATGAAGAACGTGATCTAATAGAGACATCTATAAACGAATCTTCTCCTATTGATACCAATCAAAAATCTGAAAATTTAGCATCACCTACGTCAACAAAAATCGAGTCTTTTCAAGATGTTAATCAAAGTGAAAAAGATACTGGTATAAAAATAAATTAAAAAAATGAAAACAAAAGCGATGATGATGAGAGACAAGAGCAAATTATCCCAAGAGCCCCTGAATGTGGATCGAAAAATCAAGAAAAATCAAACTATAGTAGTGTTGTAATTAAAAAACCAAAGACAAATAACAATTGTAATAATATCAATTTGGTTACAAATTAAAATGGTGTAACAAAGCTGTGCTATAATCCAAATTCGAACTCTATCAACAAAGATGGCTTTACTCTCTCAAATGGACAGAGAAGATTAAATCGCAAACAGAAAAACAAAGTTGTTGGAACAGCACTAAGTGATGTAAAAACTTTAAGTGCCAGGTCGAAGCCGTTCTCATATTACCTTGGACAATGGAGCCGGAAAGTTGATCCAAGCAAAGTGTACTCTCTAATTTCTAGTTTTGTAAAAGTTATCAAACTTGAGGAATTAAGTCCAAATATACCAAATTGGTATTTTAGATCGTTTAAACTAACAGTTGATTCCAATTTTAATAGCTCGATAAGATTATCCAGCTGGTATTGTTGTCTCGAGATGGTTTGAACGTAATAAAAACAAAAATACAAATTGAGAACCAAATTATCAGTAAATCATAAATCATGCTTAACAGAACCCAATAATGAGTCTAATAATACACAAGAAAATGCTTCAATAGAAGACAATAACATTTAAAATAATGAAAATGAGACAATAAATCGAAATATTCAAAAAGATATAGAAAATAATGCACAAGATGAGGAAATTACTCAGCTAAGTGACCGAGTTAATGAGAATGTTCTAGCAAATACAAATTTGCTTGTAAAAAATTTAAGTATTTAGTTATATATTTTAACATGTCTTTAGTTGCTAATAAGAATTTAAATTTTGTTTCCTATAACTGCTATTGTTTTAAAGCAAATATATCCTTTATTAGAAAATTAATCAAAAAATTTGATATTTGTTTTTTTTGTGAGCACTGGCTTGCTTTTGAAGAAGAATCACTATTCAAAGAGTTGAGCTCTGAACATAATTTTTATTTTAAATCGAGTTTTAGCATAAGTAATCGTTCACAAAAAGGTCGACCATTTAGTGTAATCTGTTGGTCAATTAGAAAAAGTTTAAGTGTAGAATCTATAAATTTCTTTCAGACTGATAT
The DNA here is from genome assembly GCA_002922825.1 of Brachionus calyciflorus. Lineage (NCBI taxonomy): Eukaryota > Metazoa > Rotifera > Eurotatoria > Ploima > Brachionidae > Brachionus > Brachionus calyciflorus. The sequence continues at coordinate 496,841 of NTPY01000323.1, forward strand.
CAGAACAATTAATATTAGAATAGATCGAATGAAATAATTTTTCATCGAGTATGGCTACCTTTTGATAATGGTCGCGAATATAAATTAGCATCTTTTCAATCTAATTTAAAAAGTCAATTCAGCTTTACCTACCATATTCCCCAATTTGTTTTAGAGGATTTTAATGCATCTACAGCGAGAAATCCTGCTACGCGGTTTGATAAAATTTGTCAAGATATTATATAATCTTTCAAATAATATAATATGTTGGACTTTAATGAAGAATATAAATTAGATTACACCTACAAAAAAGGTGAATATAAATCTCGTATAGATCATATTGTTGTAAACGATCAAAAAATTTAATAAAATCGGTAGAAATTATAAATGATATTGATGACCTAAGTTGTCATGACCAATCACAGGAAGTATTCTAATTGAGCAGATCTCATCACTTTTCGAACAACAACACTATATAAAAAGAAAATTTCATAGATTTGATTTGAAAAATCAAAGTTTTATCTTGGAATATAAAAAATTAACCGAAAAAATTAATTTGGATGAATTTTTTACTGATCCTATTTTGGATGTTAAGACTCTAGTAGATAAAAATATTGAATTACTAACAAAATGGCTAAAAAAATGTGCGCGGAGGGCTGAGAAGGAGCTCAAAAAAAAATCTCTTCAAGAAAATATGATACGAATAAATACAGCTAAATACGATTATCCCGAGATAAGTAATGTGTTTTCAAGCTTCAAAAAAATTGAATATCAAAAAACGAAAAAATTATCAAGGAAAAAAACACGACAAAGTGGCTTCGATAAAAACTGAAAAAAATATGGTTTATTTTTTTGTGTTTTATTTTAAAAAAAAAGATACAATTTTGAATCGTTTCAATGTAAAAAATTGAAAGAACTCAAAAAAATTAAACAAAAAATATTTGGGAGTTTATTTTGCAACATAAAAAAAATAATATCAAAAATATTAAAAATAATTAATACTAATTTTTTTTAATCGTCTCAGTGTGTTAAGATGTTCCGGAATGTTAAAAAAAAATTTTTGGACACACCAGAAAATCCTGGCATACTTAGGTAATTTAAAAAAAATAAAATAAAATGATTCTTTTATATTTTTTTAAAAAAATATGTTTCCATTTTGCTAAATTAAATTCATGTATTACATTTTATGAATTTAATTTAATATAAAATACATTTCGAAATATCTAATATCTAATCTTTCTTTTATTTTAATTTTTTTAGAATCTTTCATTTTGCAATTTTTCAAAATTGTATGTAAAATTTCTATAGAACACAAAAAATTAAACCATTTGTTATTGTTAGTAAACTTAAGGTGCTGTTCAAAACGTTAATTTTTTATGCTCTTTAAATAACTTCTGATATTTCAAAAGAATCTGTTACGAATTCAAAACTTTTATTCGACTATTTAAAAACGTACAAGCAAAAAACAAATCATTTTTAAAATTGGTAGAAAAACGACCATTTAATCTTAGTATCAATTCATTTCGAAGTCTACTACACTGATTGAATGATAAATTTAACTCTGGCATATCATATTTAATTAATTGTACACCGTAGGGAACAAAAAAGTTATTGTTCAATATTTTTTACCACTCAGCAATACCGTTAGATTCTTTAGAGGACATAAAAGGTCACATAATTCATCTATTATTTCATATTCTGTTTCTGAAGGGACATAATCTCTAATCGATTTGTTTTCTGGCTCAAGGACTAGGGCTTTTAGTGCATCTAGATTGTAACTGACTCAAGCATATCAAACGTACTACTCCATCTTTTTTGAGCGTCTTGAATCAGTTTAGTTTTACTTTAATACATAAGTAAGGTCTGTTTTTCTTTAAGCTTATTTTGGAGTATATAAGAATGCATAAAGGATCCTACAAGATGTCGGCATTTGATTATTAATTTACCAATAAAAACTTTATGTTCATTTAATTATTCAATTTTCCTTTTTCCTCTGGTGAAATTTTACATGTTTTTAGCTCACCATCATCATTAAACTTTTTGACAGAATTTCGCTCTTGATTATTGACTAGTTTTACTTTGATTTTTGTTTCAATTAAAATGTCATTTACACATAAATTAAGGCGATGACCGGAACATGGAGCTGATATGACATTTCTAAACCGCTTAATGGCGCTAAAGATATTCGCTCCAGAATCGGTGACAATAGCCAAATATTTGGCCAAAAACTCAGCTGCCTTGGACTCATGAATATACTTAAGAGCTAATACAAATCGCTTATGCTTATATTAATTGTCTACAAAATGACATGTTACACCTTAGTAGTTATTGAGTGTATTTGAACTCAAATCGTCACATATCAATGCCAAATATGAAGATTACTTTTTTAAGGTATGTTTCATTAATAATTTTTTTCGATGAACCTTAAAGAGAAATTTTATAATTTTAATTATAATATTGAAAATTTTATTTTTATTTACTTCATTAAGAATAATGCTTAAATTTAGTGTTTTTCTAGTCGGACAGAGATATCGATTATTCATTTCACTCATAAGGTCTTTAAATTCTTGGTTGGTTACAATTGATAAAGGCTGACATGTTTTAACAATAAAAGATACAATACATTTTTCCATTCGAGACCTTTTTTTCTTAGTTATGATTTTACTACCGTTATCTGACTCGTTCTCACTAAATTCAGATGATTAATCAGTCATAAAGCCATTAGAACCAGATTCAAAAAATTTCCAAGTCCAAATTCTTTGAGCGATTGGTTTTTTATTGCTTTTATTTTTTTCGGTATTCGAAGTTTTTTTTTAAAGTAACCAAAATTAAAAATATTCTTTAAAGTATTTATATACAATGAAATAAGCTTGTTGTTCAATAATTAAATTTAAAAAAATAAAAAATGCGTGCTTTTTGAATTTTTTTTTCATCTTACGAATATCGATCCCGAACTCTTGTATCTCTTAGATGACTGACTCACCAACAAAACTACAAGAAATCTTTGAAAAAATGCTGTTTTAAATTAAACTTAAATCGAAATTTCGGATAATTTCTATTTTACTAAAAGTCTTACGCTACTTTAAATTATGTGTCTTTCTTTAAAAAAAATAATTTTTCCAAAAAAAAATTTGCTATCATATTAAGATTCTGTAAAAATTGTTTATTCAGTAGTATATTTTACTGATGTCGTTTTTATATTGTCTAAAAACACTTACCTACAAATACTGTCCGTTACCATTTTCATTTATTCGTGCGATCCGACCTCAAGTGGTTCTTAAATAAAGATAACGCCAAGCGTAAATTTTGACCGTAACCTTTGTTAATTAGCCGAAATATTCAATTTTATGATGTTTGAGTAATGAAATGTTGATCGGTGAGCCAATGATTCATTTCGAATTTCAAAGGCAGATGTTTGCGGAGATGATGTTAAAGAAAGGCTTCGCAATTTCGACGCCGAACGGGCAATTAGTAAACAAGCGCTTTTTAAGCGCTGCAAGTGGAATCCTACCAACAAGGTGAGTTGGGACCGTCGATCTTGGAAGCAACTCAGGAAACAGGCATGGTTAATTTCCTTTCAATGAGACTGGAAACGATTTTGAAGAGGAAAATACTCGTGTTAAGGTGGAGAGGTGTAAGCTTTGGAGCTAACTATATATAAAGCTCGTTTTATAAAAATAAACTATATCGCATTTTGTTTCTCTACTCTTCTTTTGAATAAATCTTTGATTTACTGGAGCTTTTAATTTTACGGACAATTGACCTGGCCAATCAATAAAATGGGATAATTGACAATTTAGAGAAATTTTTTTTTAGAGAAACACATTTTAGAGAAGACAAATTTTAGAGAATTTCTTTTATAGAAAAATAATTTTAGAGAAACATAAATTGAGAAATTTTTCTTAGAGAATTTTTTTTAGAGAAAGTGCTTTTAGAGAAAAGCATGAAGTTTCAAAAATATAATGCAACTTTAAGTTTAGAACTATCAAAATATTTTCTGAAACAAACTGTTTGAAATCTTAAATGAATTCTCCTTTTGTTAATCGTTTAAGATCAAACAAATTTTAAGCCGACGATTTCTTCAATTAAATCAAATAAGATAATGTCTTTTTAAACAGGCGATGTTCAAGTTGTCGATGATAATAATTTTGATTTTCTTGTTCGCCAAAATTGTTCTAGTTCAACAACCGAGCCGATTGTTGAAAGCGAAACTGATTTTTTGCTGGTTTTGAAATCGATGAAGATCCGATTAGTGAGGGGCTGCAAAAACTCGATTTTGGCAACAATGATTCTGAGACTTGGTTAACTTCATTTTCTAAACGTAAATGCTATAAGTTTTATAGTAAAGGCCACTGCTACGTAGTCGATAAACCAAAGCAAGAATTGGTCGACACGGCTGAAAAAATATACTGGCGTTGTGAGATTTATAATGTGTCGCGGACGTGGGCTTCCCAATTGTCTTAGGCCACCATTTATACCGACCAAGCAACACAATCACCAAAACCGTCCAGAAGATAAAGAAAAATTGCTGAGTAAACAAACCTTAAAAGATATGGCAACATGTTCGAACGATCCACCGCGTTCAATCATCAGAATGTTCCAAAAAAATTTAACTGACGAATGTATAAGTTTCTAGCCTAAAAAAGATGCGATCCGCCGTAATAGCATTAGAATTAGAAATGCCAAGTATGGTCATCAAAATAACTCAATGATGATGAGTTAACTTTGACTTACAAAAAGTCAAAATTTTTGTATGGAGACTCGTGTAAAGATGACAAAAGTCCTATTATTATTTTCACCACAGAACAAAATATACGACTCCTCGGCACTTACCGTGACTGGTACTGTGAAGGTACATTCGATGTATCACCCACTCTATTCAACATGTTTACACAATACACATCATTATTAGGGATAAACACTGCCAATGGTTTATGCACTCTTGGCTAATAAAAAACAAACAACATATAAAAATTTATTTAAAATGGTAAAAAATCTTGTCTCTCATTCTCCCAACAGTTAATTGCTACTTCGAACAAGATTCAATTAATGCCCTAAAACTAGTATTTAATTGTGAAATTTACGGTTGTTACTTTCACCTCTGTCAATCGTTTTGGCGACGTATTAAAACAACTGGTAAAGCAACAAAAAAAGTTTGGTACTCGGGGGATTTTAGAAGAAGAACTTTTAGACTTGGTCAATCACTCCCGTTTATTCCATCCGAGGATGTTTCTAAAGGTTGATTACATCATTTTTGACGTTTATCGAAAAAAATTACATTGTTAATTTTTTAAAGATTTCAAGTTGTCATTCGGAACTTGTATGAAAGAGTCAAGCGTGATTTGCCTCGCACAAATAACAATGTCCAGTCCTGGCATGCTCGCATAAAGCCAGATTCCAAGAAAAATCTGACGGTAGCCAAAGTTGTAGAATTATTTCGTCTCGAGCAAAATCACATGGAGAGTGATATGTTGTTGTTATTTAATGGTGAATAATTAAAGAGTGTTAAAGTAAAAGTAGCTAAAAAAGACAGGTAATTGATTATGATGTTTCAAATTTGGATCTTTATTTAATCGGTTTGTCAAACATATTAATGAAATAAAAACAAAAGTTTCAATAGTTTATTAAAATAATATTTATTTGTATCGTATTTAACAAATCAACTTTTTTTAAATTTAAATAAAATATATATCTAATTGACTTCTCTCTAAACTAATAATTTCAAAAAAAATTCAAAAAAAATTCTCAATTTTGACTTTCTCTAAAGAAAATTTCTCTAAAGTGTCAATTATCCACCTTTCTCTAAAAATTGTTTCTATAATATACCTTTCTCTTAAAAAAAATTCTCTAATTAACTTTTCTCTAAAAAAATATTCTCTAAAATGTCCGTTGCCCAATAAAATATTAATGGCGGTTAGATAAAAATTATTTTTTGGACACAAATTAATTTTTTTGATTAAACGTAAATTTTTACCTGTGTTTTTTTGTATTTAAATTTTTAACATATTAAAACTTTTTGAATCAAATAATATTTTTATTCGAGGCTTTGAGTTTATATAAAATGAAAATAAAAAATATTATAACGTATTGTCTCGATTTTAAGAACATGTCACTATAATTATATTGACAAAAATAAATACTTTTTATTTCAAATACTTTCCAGGTTTTTTGATATGTCGGGTCTAGTGGGTTATGTGATCAGCTGATCCTCAAATATGTGGTCATACCCTGATCACCGGTTTCAACGACGATCACCTATACCTTGATCATCTAATATGTAATCAAATATGATCACCTAATTTAATTTATGATCACCGAACTTAAACTATGACCACTTAATTTAAGTTATGGTCACCTATTTTAAATTAAGATAAAAAAAACATAAGGTTTTTTTAATTAATTGAAATTAAAAACTTATTTTTATAAGAATTATATAAAATTTTTAAAAAATTCAAAAAAAATGTACTAAATATGATGATTTATTTAGCTTTCTAAAAGCAAAGCCATTGATAAAGATTATTAATAAAATTTTAATTTTCTTTTTAAAAGAAAATAAAAAAGATCCAAAAAACATCTTAAAAAAAAAATAATCTATTTACAAGAATTTAATTAGATTTCACGTAAGAAAAATTATTAAAAAACTTGTGAAAATCTTATTACTCAATATTTAATTAGAAAAAATTCATAGGACTGATCACCTAATCCTAATACTGACCACCTATTTTTAGTACTGACCACCTTATCTGAATAATGATCACTTAAACTTAATTTATTTTTAGATGAAAATTTTTCTGATTACATATTAGGTGATCAAGTTATAGGTGATCGTCGAATGATCATGAAACCGGTGATCAGGGTATGACCAATTATTTGATGATCAGCTGATCACATAACCCACTAGACCCGATATGTCATTGACCGTTAATGACATGTCCCTAACCTTTTGTGACATTTCGTTAATTGCGAAACTAAAATTTCAAAAAAACCTCATTTTCTACCTATTTTGGTTATTTGTGACATATCCTTATAGCGTTTTGAAATCCAGTGTCGATGATTAAGAACATATCATTAATACCGAGTACTCGTTATTATTGACATGTTCTTAAATCGAGACAATACGTTATTTTTGAAATATTTTTTTTTCGAATTTTAATCTAATTAGAAAAATGACTGAGGAAATTTAAAAAAAGACTTTCGTTGAAGTGATCGAAAGTAATAATGATAAACTAAAAAATATTAAAAAGCAACAGCAAAATATTAGTACATTCGAACCTCGTTAATCCGGCCCTCGCTAATCCGGAAACATGTTAGGCAAAAACGCATACAATACTGGAAAGTCTTTATTGTTAATAATCACATGAATTGAGTAAAGCTGAGTGAACAAAGTAGGACTAATATCGAATGTACCATCACAGAACCAATCTCTGTGCTTATTCATGAGTTTAAAATTTTTCTTTCAGTTGCTCTATAACATTTTCATCATCGTCTAAAATATCGTCTGCACCACTCTTGTCTTCGTCGCCAATATCTTCGTCCGACTCATCTTCCTGGCCCTCATCTTCATCACTCTTGTCTTCGTCAACGTCAACATTTTTCTGATTGATTTCTTCGTAAAGATATACATGATTCTGTTCGATATTTAAATCACGAAACGATTTTTCCAAATCAAAATCACTATTTAATAAATTATCTTTCTGACTGGCTTGGTTATTGGACGTGAGAGTATGAGAGTTTAATAAAGGATTTAAAATACGTCTTTTTCTTAGTTTTTTAGTAGGAGACTCATTACGATTTTCTTTCAAAAAATTTCGATTCATTTTTAATGATAAATAACTTGCAATGAAATAATTATCTGCTATGAAAAATATTTAGTTACTATGAAAAAAAAAATGATGCAATGAAAAAATAAAAGATGCGATTTAATTTGTCTTGCAATGAAAAAATGCTTGCGATGAAACGTTTTAGAGCCATTTTATTGATTGGCCAGGCCAATTGTCGTTAAAATTGACAAGACCCGATTTCCTTAATTTTCGAATTTAACTTAATTATATTGTCAAATGTATTCCTAGTTTTATTTTTTCCTAATTCTTATCCGTTTTTGAACAATAAATAACAATTTCTTTTCTTTTTTGATGAAAATTTTAAAAATTTGATTAATATCAGTTGTCTTTATAATTTTCATCTTTTTTTATTTTTTTTAAACGATAAAAAAATTCGAAATTTTTTTCCTTTGATGGTAAAAATCATCCGGCCGACGATCTTTTTGCATTAGAGGGATATCGTTATCCTGTAGTTTAAATTAAAACAAAAGTGGTATTGTTCTTTAAAAACTGCAGTGTGCAAGTAATGGCGTATTTGATTTTTTTGTTTTTTTTGAGCAATAAATATCAACTTAAATTTGAGGAAAATTTTCACTTTGCTTTGCAAACACCAAAAAAAAAACGGATAATGAACGCATAATTTTTCAATATTAGCTAAACATTCCTTAATAAACATTCCTTAAAACCAACATGATTCTCTAACCAGATCTTAAACCCCAAATTTTGTACCTAAATAAAATTGATCCTATGGATCGAAAAAACAATAAAAATAAAATAAAAGTAAAAATCCCTATTAGGAGGGCTCATTTTGAGCCATAAGTTCACCAACCCTTGGATGTTACTCGCAAACCCTAAATAATAATTTAAGTACCCCCTAACTTTCTAATGGGAAGTCCTTTAAAGTGACTTCTTTTAATAGTTGCCAAATGGCATCTGAAGCCTCCTTAGTTCTTTCCACAACTTCTTCGTCCCAGTTTGCTCCTAGAATAACTAATCTTGATGTTGGTTAGGGAACGGATTTTTCCATGTTAATGGTCCAACCCGCTCTTTTTAGTTTTCCTAAGAGCTCCTTGACGAGAGCTTTTAATTTTTTTATTGAGAACATCCCAATGATCAAGTCATCGAGATGTCCATAGGTGTATGGAGTAAATTTCCTTATATACTTAAGGACCTGGTCCAGAAGCATCTGCTGCACAAAAGGTGCTATTGATAGCCCAAAGGGCATCCTATTAAAACGATAAAATTTCCCCCCGTACCCTATTGTAGTTACATCCTTTGATTTAGGATGTAAATTGATATTGAAAAAGGCCTGATTGAAGTCGAATTTTACGTCCTTCAGCTTTTTTGGCCATTTGCCCTTTTTAACTTCCTGATAAACTGACCTAAGCGTAAACTTAGGGGCTATCAGGTGTTTAGTTAGCCCAGAAAAATCTGCAATGGGTCTAACTTTTTTTTTTTTCTGGTCTCTGGACCAGAAAAAGGGAACCCAGGTATCTCGGAGGTTTACGATGTTTTACCTCTTCGATGATGTTAGCCCTGAGTAATTTGTGGATGACTAGGTCCCTGTTTGGATCTGCCCTCCGCCAACTCGTTGTGCTGCCTTTAGTGCGTGCACAATTCGCTTTGGGCCAGATCCGGACACCATTGATCCACTTTCGCCTTAAGTTTTTAGGGAGGGGGAATTCCTTATCGGATTGTCTGATTGTGGTGGGTGGATCGAAATAATCCTCTACCTTAATATTATTGACTATGCTCCTGAGGCTAGTCCCTGTCTGAGGTGATATCCCGTCCGGTATAAATATTTCCGAATCGGGTGAATTGATTGGTGAAACGGGTCTGGTTGGTGAAGTAGATCTAGTAGGTAAAATGGTTGGTTCGTAATTGTTAACCTGTTCAGGTACAATAGGGGGCTCTTCGGTCGGTTCATCATCTAGTGGGTTGTGAAGCTCACTCTCCGACAACTCACTAATTTCGTCCTCATCGCCTGGTGGTAAACCACCTGACTCCACGAACATGTATCTAAGATTGGCTTCGTCCCAGAAGTACGTGCGTACTACTGGTCTGCCTCCCTCAAATCGTGTGACCACTTCCCTAAAGGTCCCTCTATTTTCCCTGAGGTTTAACGGGTTATTAATGTTGTGATGAAGGTTTTCTAACAAGTTAGTATTAACACTAATGGACCTGGCGTCGTGAAAACCATTCAAAAACGGCGCCAGTATAAGCTTTTTGTCCTTATTTGGAGGACTTTTTAGGCTCCTTTACTCCCCCCGGGCTTCGGCTTATAACCGGAGGGAGTGTGTGTTTTCTTGACTTGATAATGGTGATGAACATTTGTCACCACCTGGGGAGGTACGAAACCTGCTGCCCTAACTTCTTCGTTTTTATGCAACTTTAGTGCATAGTCCCAACCATATTGACCTACTAGATATAGTAGCCTAACCTTTTCATTGGTGGCAACCCTAGCTGCATTAGACACGATTTCATCGTTCATTAATAGAACGTATTCTAATTCGTGAAAGTCCCTGGCCTTAAAGTACTTATTGTTTTTTGTTCTTAAAAACTCTTTTAGGGCTGCCACAATGTTATCATAATTAAATTCCAACTTACCTGCTGATGGATTGCCTGACGGGCCTTCATCCATCTTATCGTCAAGGAACCTTGATTTAGTTGATGTTGATGTTGATTCGGGTTGGGGTCCGGACTTGATCCGACCTTCTAACGTGATGACCTTGTTGTTAATGTCGTTGATAGCTGTCATGATGTCGTTGAGGCTGACTTGTGGTTGCTCTTGAGTAAGTTTCGACATATTCGGTTTAGGACTAGTATCTAAATTAAAAGTTAAATTTTGTTCCGACTTCGATTGTTTGATTTTATTGCGCTCTGTGTATTTACTCTCGAACGCTACTAATGATGACGTGATACTATGTATCTCGTCGAGTAGGTTTTTTGAGTCGGTGAAAGATGAAGGGTTAAGATTGATGCCTACTCTTTCTAATGTCACTAGAGCGGATGCGGAAACTTGTTCCTTATATTCCTTAAGCCTATCGTAAAACTTGTTTTCGATCGGAGTCGGGTCAGAGAAAATAAAAAAATTTAAGATTAGAATATACTTAAACTTTGAAACTAAAGAGGGATTAGAAACTTTATAATAGTATTCTAATTGTTGAAATAGAAAGAATTCCACTTTTTAAAGAATAAAAGAATAATAAATTAATTTAATTTATTATTGTACACAAAATGTTTCAAAAAGTTGACAGTTAAAAGTCACAAATTTATCCTCATATATAATTACTTGACAAACGTTCGTACACTTGCTTGAGTGAATTCAAATTCAGTATATATGAAGAAGTTTATTGGATTTTCATTGAAAATTAATTAAAAAGAAAAGTTTCTAATAAAACAAGGAGGGGAGGAGATTCAACTAACTATATATGGAGGAGATCCTCCCCTCCTTACCTCCCCTCCCATTCTGAATATTTTTAATTAGAAGTATAGTGTCCCATATCATGAACATTAGCATAAATTTAAAATTTAAGTTAATGAGCTTCTCTAGAACTTTGACTCAATATTACCTGTGAATTAAAAATTATTACTTTTATGCTTAAAATTTTGTCAATTTTTTTTATTTTATGTCAAAAATACTTAGTTTTATGCTTAAAAATTTATTTTAAACTAATGATGCCATAAATAATAATTTAAAGCGTAAAATAAAATTTCTTAACGAAAATTAATAATTTTTAGCAGTAAAATAAATAAAGAAAATAATAAAATTTTCCAACACAAAGCAATTTAATTAGTTAGCAAAAAAATAAATTTTTGGACAGTGAACTAATATTTCTTAATATACTGGTAAATAATAGCCTAAAACTTTAGGCAACAATTTTTTTAAAAAGTTTATTATCTGAGGTTAAAATTCTAAAATAATAAAAATGATAGCTCAGTAACTACGGTTTATGATTTGGGGCACTATAGAACTGTTCTAAATTGATAGTGTAGGACTTTGGTTATGAATTCTGACAGGTTCTAAGTTCTATTCTATTGTGAAAAACCGGTTCAAAAAATTAAACGATTTAAATAACTGATTTTTTTTTTTGAAAACTGATTAGTTAAGTTCATTCAATGTTTGAAATCTGTTTGACGATTTACGACCTCATATGACGATTTACGTCAGCTGACTTCAGTAATAATGAAAATTGATGACGTCATGTGACAATCCCATTTCCACCACGGTCTAAAAAAAATATATAAAAAAAATAAAATAAAAAAGATACTGGCCATAATTTGTGATAACTGGATCTAAAACATACTTGAAATTTTCTTTTTGTATTAATATTTTATTTAATATAAATGAGGTGAGAAATAGAATAATGTCATTTTTTAGTAATATAACTGGTGAAAAATTACATAGATTTTTAAAGATGATTTATGATAAAACTGAATTGAGATTTAATTGTTAGTGATATGACTGTAAGAAGTGTTTGTATTACATAAAAAAATGTATTCATAAAATTAAATTTTTTTTTCGTAAAACTTAAGAAAAATGTGGTAGTTTTTTTATATTTTTAGGAAAAATTCGTAAATTTACATAATTTTAGCAAAGTAAAAAGACATTATTTTATAAAATTTATCACAGTTTATGCATATTTTGGGAAAAATTAAGAGTCCAAACACCAATGTTGAGAGTAAATTTCCTTAAAAAATTCAGGTATATAGAATAAAGATTATAATCATTATCTGAAGATATGGCCTCTTAAAAAAATTATTTTGCTTGCATTTGATAATGTTAGAAAAATTTAAGTAAGATAATTTTCAGAATAAATAATTTATTTACTCTGTAAAATACCTTGAATCATGTCTTTTTACTTTGCTAAAATTATTTATTATCTAACTTAAACTAAATAAAGTAGATGATAATTATTTATACTTAATGAATTTTTTCAAGTAAAAAAATAGTGAAAAATGTGTACTTAATCGTCGTTTTTATCTAAAAGCAAACCTTTTTATCTTTTTTTTAAGACACTTGCATAATTTTTTTCCAAAATTTAACAATTTTATAATAAAAAATCAATTTTCTGACGCAAATGTTTTTTTTTTATATTTGGAAAAAAAATAAAAGAAATATTTTATTAATCTAAGTTTTGAAATATTATTGAATTTTTCCATCAGAATTGTTCATAAGTCGAGTCTTTACTTGACATCCCTTTTGGTTTTTATTTACAGTAAGCAATGAAACTGTTCATATCGACTCACCCATTTTAGTTAGTTCAATTTGATAAAATTTTTTTAATAACTTTGAAAAATACTTAGCCTTAGTCAAATCGTTGTAAGACTTTAATTTTATTTTTGAATTCCGCATTAGTTTTCAGTGAGTTTTCAGAAATTTTTTAAATACGAGGTTTATTTTTTTTAATGGTTTGCTTTGGTGTTAAAGTATATTTCAGTGGTATTATTTTCAGTGTTATTAAATTCGTGGTACGAAATTCCGGTGGTATGATTTTATAAGGAATCTTTTCTACTTTACTAATCAAATTTGCGGAACAGAGAAAAAGATCTAGAATTTCGTTGTATTCTCTATTAAATATATGAAAAGTTGGGGTATTATCATTTACAACACTGAAATTTAACTTTTCTAGAATTTCTTCTAAGATATAGCCGTTATCATTTCTACCTGCACACCCTACAGCAGATGACAGGTGTCTCTTTTTCCTTTTATTAATTTTTTCATTACAGCAACTAAATTAATTTTTTTTCAGTCTCTTATAAGCTGCATCTTTTGAAGTTGCAATTAGTTGCATATTTTTTAAAATTCAGGGATGTTTTTTTATTTTTTTATTCAATTTTTACTACTGTACTTATCTGATTTTAGTTCAGTACTTTGACAAGGTACGGTACGCTAGTACCTAACGGTACGACATATAGTCGATAGCAGTGCAGTATTTTTTTACTGTTTTTTTTGTACCAAAATTCACAATTCCAACTGAAGCAGACTTAAATTTTAAATAAAAAGTGGCCAGACTTAATTGTAAGCGGATCATAATATTACTTTTAAATAGGTAATTTGTTTATTATTCAATAAACTCCGAATTATAAAAATAATAATTTCCTTTATAAATTGGCAAAATAATTTTTCTCAAACTTTTTTTATCAAATCAAAATAAACTTCATTTTCATTTTGTAACTGATTAGAGTTTAAAAATTTTAGGAAATTCCAATTTGAAAATACAGTTATCTCTGAAAAAAATTTAATGAGAAATTGAAGAAAAATATCAAATTTATCAAGAAAAATAAAAAATTATGTAGAGTTGGCACAGGTCTAAAATCGTCTAATTGAAATTCAAAATTTTTATTTTGCTCAACATAATTCTTATAACTATAGGATATTTTTGAGCAATAAATTGTTTAAAAATTTTTTTCTAAATCCTAATATTTCAGTTTTTTTGTAATATTTTGTGAACGAGTGCAAATAATTTTATGAAAATCATACATAATATAGATATTACCATTATACAACTAATTTTTTTTACAGTTTTGAAAAAAAATAATTTTTGAACAAAATATTTGATTTTTTCGAATTTTTTTTGGTTTTACAGTTTATTTTTGATATAACTCTGGCAAATTAATTCCGATCGGACTGAAATAAAAAAAATCAAATTCGCCATAATTTTTTCTCTAAAATGTTCTTTTCCGATTTTTGATTTATAACATTGTCCTAAACATGTAAAATAATGCGTAAAATATTGCATAAAAAATGATTAGAAAATAATGTTATGAATAAATATATATAATAATGTTATAAAGTTTTGTAATATTTTTTTCCTATGTTTTTTAATTTAATGGGTCCTAGCATCATAATTTAGTCTTAATTGATGGAAGAAAATTAAGGAGCAAACTAATGTTTATTATAGGTCAAGGTCTTCAGAAGATGCTGATCCTAAATATAATTATTTTACATCGACAAAACATAGTGAAATCATCTGTAATCACCCTACTTTTGGTGAAAGATCAAATTTGGAAATTCTAGGTTAAAAGTTTGATGTAAATCAAGTCCAATTGAAAGTGTACGAAATTATATTAAGAAAAAGAAGAGATCGAAAAAATCACAAAATATTCGAATTAATGCAATAAACTTTAAAAAAGCATTTAAAGATTTAGAGTAATTACTTTTAACATAATTTTTCAACCAAAAATTTTCTTTTTTAAAAGGAAACATGTTTATCAGAAAAGTCAAAAAATAATTAGTCTATTTTAGATCTGCGCCAACTCTAACATTTAACATTACGAAAAAATTACTACCTTTAATTTACTTTAAATGACTTTTTCATAAGCAAAACAATCAGAAAAATATTTAAAATATAATCAAATTTAATTTGAGAAATGTTAAGTGTAATCCATTTAAAGCCTTCTTGAATTACTTATTCATATGAAAAAAAATCTAAATATTTCAAATTGAGGAAAATGAAAGTCAGTGACTTTACCACAAACATAAATTTAGAAATAAATTAATTTTTAATAATCTGCTTAGAATTGCTCTATGTGAATTTAAAAAATAAAAGCATTCATATTTTTATGTCGATTAATAAAAAATCAAATTTACCGAAAAGATAAATTTGATTTTTATTCCAATAATATATAAAAAAATATATATAATTAATTAAAATTTTTTTAATATTTGAAATGAAACCTTTATCATAAATCAAACTGACTATAACTAACTCTATATATTTTTTTTTTGTAATTGTTAATATATAAAAATATGATTCCCAGTAAGAGATTTCTTTGTATTTTTGTTATTGTTAAGTCGACAAATAAATTCACCTTTAGCCTACTGGGATTCGTAAATATTAGTTTAACCCGATATTAATTTTAGTCTGAATTAAAATATAAAATTATCCAAAAAAAATTAATTATTACATTTTTAAGTATGTCTAATCCAAAAATTTTTTTTATCTCCTTTTCTAACTCATCCTTAAATCACCTTAGATTTAGAATAGATTAATTTGACATTTTTGACATATTCAGTTTTAAATTATTTTGCTTAAAAAAAAACAAATCTTTTTGTATTCAAATTGTATATTAGAATAAACTAGACTCTGTTAAAGCTTATAAAGATGAAGACCTTTTAGAATTTAAAGTTTCCAGAGTCGTCAAAATAAATTTCTTTTTTCTAAGGTATCTATTTTAGGATTTTAATTTTTTATTTGCTCAAATTTTAAATAAAACTTATTTATAAATCTCGATGAGTTGAGAGTCTAGAAAAAATATCTGTTTTTAATTTGTAATGGATTTGAACCCGACAAAAAAAAAAAACAACATATGAGAATATTCAAGGTGCATATTTATTTTTGTTTAAGAAAATAAATATCTTTTAAGTAATCCTGATTCGATATTTACTCAAGTTTAAGAATTTATTTTGTTTTGTTTTTTTATTAATCAAAATTAGTTGTGTTAATTGTATAGGGATATTTGTTTTTGGAAAATAATGAAAAGTTTAAGCATGACATAAGTTTTATCTTTAAGATTATTAAATTTTTCTTATAAAAAATTTTATTCTTTAAAGAGGACCATAGGTTTTTTGATTTTTTTTTTTAAAACTTTTTACGTAATCTTTTTTGCTCTATAATTTTACTCAAAAAAGGTCAGAAAATGGAAGTAGCTTTTTGCATAGAAACAATCTTTTTATTTTCTTTATTTTACCAGAGTTTTTTAATTATTTTAAGCAATTCTTAAAACTTAAAAAAAAACCTACTTCACAAAAATAACTTAAAGAATCTGCGATTTATTTTTTCAAAAAGTTAAGTTTTATAAAAATTTGGATTTAAAGCTAAAATTTTAAGAAAATTTTATCAATTCAAAAATAGGGATATTGAAATTGTTGAGTCATTTTTAAAATATAATTTTCTGAATAAAAAATTTCAAAATCATCTAAAATTTTTTATTAAAGAAAATATTTATTTATTTATTTATTTATTTACAAAAAATAACCGCTAGGTCAGCTGCTTGAAGGTTTTGCGCCCTTCTTTCAGCAACAAAGCAAAATAAATATGAAAACAAAGCAAAATAAGTATCCGAATATCAATATTCTGTAAAAAAGTTTTATTTGAATCAATTTTCTTTGGTGTTAAAATAAAAAGTTTTGTATTCAAGTAACATCCAGGTAATTTTTATGAAATTTATTTTTAAGATGAGCACGAATAGAAATATGATTAAATTACTAAGTTACAAATTTTTCAAAATAAAAAATTTAAATTAAATTGTGATTTTTTAAAATTCAAAATAATTATCCAACTTTTTTTAGATTTGGATTATTTCTAAGCTTTTATTTTAAAAATCGAAATTTTTGTATTGAAATTATTGGAAATAATCAGAGTTGTGTTGAAAAAACAAGTCCTGACCAGACTTAGACTTGAAAATAAAGAAACCAACAAGTCCTAGTCTGACTTGAAGAAAGTTTTGTTTTTGTGACTTGTTAAAAACTCTGGAAATAATTCATTTTATTTCAAACAAAAATTTTATTTTTCTAATTAAAAATTTCAATTCAAAAAAGCTAAATAAATTTTTAAAATTTTAATTTGTTGTATTTTTAAAACCTGAAACATTTTCGCCTTATTCTAGGAGATATTCCAGAGTTCGATTCATTTGTAATTCTAATCATGACTGTAAAGCTAGAATTTATACGTTTGGTCTTATCCAGCTAATATTTTTATTTTTCAAGTCAATTTAATAAATTTTTCGTCATAAATATTTAAGTTAATTAAAATTAAGTCTTAATTATAGACGTTAAAATTTAGTGTCGTTCAATTTATCAAGTCAAATTAATGACGACAAAAATATACACGTCAAAATAACCGTCCACCTACGGATTTTAGTGCCAACTTTGTTCCAATTAACATCAGGTTTCAAACAAAACTCTCCTATTTTTCATCTTTTCAAAATTTTAACTTAATAGTCCACTAACATGTTTTCAAATTAGTCAATAATATAAAACTAGATTATAAAGCTGAAATATATTAATTAAAACACGAACAGAAACAAACACTGTTCGAACATTGTTTGCAAACATGTTTAAAAATATTCGAACACGCTTAATTTTAGCTTTGTACTGTAGTAAATGAAATCAAGCAGTAAAAGTTGATTTTTAGCGACCTTTTTTCCCGAATAAATTCGATTTTTTTAGAAAAATAAAGTTGTTTTAAAGTTCATTTCGATTCTCTCATTTTATATTGTGCAATTTCATAAAATTTTTTTTTTGAACATTTCTTTTAGCTTTAAATTGCCACGAAATCGCTACACCAAAAAATGAGAAATTTAATTATGCTAATTTCCTTAAAAAATAACACTTCAAATGCTGAATTAAAATAAGTGAATAGAAATAAACTTCACAGCCTAAAAGTTCTCTAAACTTAAAATAAAAGTCTTTAGCTTGAAACATCTATGTATAACCGAAATAATTTAATTTCCAATCTTATTTGAACGTCTTTTAAAAAACTAATTTTATGTAAACAAAATACAATAAGTAAACTTATGTCATAAATTCAGATTTGAATTAAATGTTGCGATTACATGATATTACATAATACTAATTTTATTTTTTTTAAAAGATCTTTTTTTTATTCACTTAAGAAAGAAAAAAATCGATTTGAAAAATACCATATCTAGTTATGAGACTAGAAAAAGATGAAGCACGGTAAATAGAGAGATTTATCGTTCGTTCAAAGTGTTAGTTTTCAATTTTTATATTAAAACAAAAAAAAAGCAAATTTTTCTTTTCAAAAACAAGTTTAAATATTTAATCGATTTTGAAAGAAATAAAAAAAAAACTTTTTTATTTTTTTTGTTGCGGAAACTATTTTAAAAAAAGTATAAGGACTTAAATACTCGAATTAAATATATAAATTTCCTGATATTTCTATCGTTACCAATTTAACAAAAAAAAATTTAAGTTGAAGTTAATAATTCAATCTATACAAGAAATAAAATTTTTATTGTATTTATTTGTTTTCTATTAAGTATTTAATTCATTTAAATAATTTGTAATATTAGCAAAAGATCAAATTAGATTAAGGATTAAAATACTTAATTTTATTTTATTTTTTGTATAATTTAAGATTTCAAGTAGTAGAGTGAGGCTTCTAGTGATTTATGTCTCGAGTGGCTTTCTTTTTTTATTTTCGATTTGTAAAAATAAACTCAAATGTGGCCTATTGACCATTTAATTTTTGTAGCTAGAAAATTAAGCTCCCTTATTTCCATTCCTATTCTAAATTAAAAAATATATAAAGTAGTTTTTTTTCTCAATGTATCGAAGGACAAATTGAAATTTAGACTAGAAATTTTTTATTCATAAAGTTAAAAACTTAAATTAAAAACCATAAATGTCCGTTAATTCATAAAAGTTTGTTTTTGAGTCTTAATAACTCGTGTCTATTCTGATCAAAATATTCCGTAAATATTTTGAATTATAGAGTTAATCATGGTTTAAAATTTTTGGTTTTTATTTTGAACAATTTGATTCATAAAAACCAAAATAAAGATTACTAAAGTTTCAAAAAAATAAAAAATGACTAAAAATGAGGTTATTTTTTTGTACAAAAATACTTCGAAATAAAGTAGTTTTCTAATAAATCGAAACCCTCTTCGCTAAATATTTTTTTATATATTTAAATTTTTATTCAGAAAATTTTCGGAATCTTTTTAAACGATTGAGGAAAAAATTTTAAAAAAATTCATATAAATTACTTGAAGTACCTTACAAAAAAAGGTTTAAAGTGTACTGTAATAAGAAAAGTATATTTATTAAAATTATAGTAAATTTCTGTTTAAGAGATTGTTTAAAAGCAATGCTTAAGAGACGATGTTTAATGCTTAAGCAAAAGATATTAGCATCTTAAAGACATATTCAAGAAAATTTTTTTCGTTTGAAACCTGTTATTGAGCTATTTAAGACAGTTTGGTTTTAAAAGCATATTTAAATTTTTTGATGTAAAATTTTACTCAAAAAAGACCAGAGAATTGAACTTATTTTCATAAATAAATTTTGTTGTAAATCAAGCCTGAATTAATCTCTTTCTAAAATTATGAGATTTAAGATGTTTATGTTTTTTTGTTTTAATCAAATGTTGGAATTAAATCGATAAACCTTTTGATTTTCAAAAATTTAAACTCTTGTTTTTTTTTTCTTTTTTAGAAGACTAAGCACTAACATTGCTTAACTATGTGTGTTTACAAAATTTATACTTTTTATCTAAAAAAGTAAAAAGGCTCTGTACAGTAAATTTCAAT
>NTPY01000323.1:517028-560804 GCA_002922825.1 Brachionus calyciflorus
ATGGTCATATGCATTCTGCAATTATTTTGCAGACCTATATTTTTGAGTGTAGCAAAATTGTTACACTTTGTAGCAATTTACAGAACAAGTCTTTTAATTTCCGTTCAAAATTTATTCGAATTTGCATGAATTGAAATGACGAATTGAAATTTAATGTACAGACCCAAGTAAAAAACTAAAATTAGATTTTTTTCATACTAAATATTTAGTGAAAAAATGCCATAATTTAGGTAAAATTTAAAGGGTTCAAAAGTTTCTAAAATTTATAAAAGTATATATTATTATTCCAAAGCAAAAACCTTTAAAAAAAAGTCCTTATGACCCATATTGAATAATATATTTTCTGAACAACTTGTAGGTTTTAGTTTTTTCAATTTTTTATTTATAAGTATTGTATATAAAAAAAAAACAAACAATTTGAAAATAAAACTTTAAAAGCATATTTTAATTCGAGAATTTGACATGGGTAGCACCATTTAAGATTCTATAATAAAACTTTTTAAAAAAAATGAAAACCCTCTTTTACCTAAATGCCTTAAACTTAAATAAAAAACGTCCAATGTCTTAATATTGTTTCATTTTATTTTTACTTGATTATATTTTCAACAAGTAGACATATATTTTTAATCTTATCTTTCCTAAATTCAAAATAGGTTAAGATATATATCCCACTTAACTTAACAATGTTTCTATGATTTCATTATTATTCTTTTAAATTTTTAAAATCTTTTAGTTTTAATTTTTTAATGTGAAATATTTAATTCTATACAAAAAACGTATTTTTTAATTAGATAAGCTTAGGAAGACAAAAATTAAAATTCAATTATTTTTATTTTTGAAATTATATGAAAAGACTTATCAATGACAAATTGATCTTAATTAAGATAAAAATCGTAATTTAAAAACGATTTATTTTTACTATAATTTTGGAATAATTCTTAAATTTAGATTTAGTCAATAATTAAAATTCTCTTCTTGAATTAAAATCAACTTTAATTATTTTAATTGTGAATTTCAAATTAAGAACCCTTAAAAAATCCGATTTGAATTTAGGAATAAATTGGCTTATATTCATTGAAACCATCAATTTATAAATCAATCTTTTTCGAATTTTATTTCAAAGTCTATGATTTTGTAAGAACAGACAAAATTTTTTTTATTGAATTGAATTTTTTATAATTTTTAAATTTATCTTAAACGAGTCTCAGAGACTTCCTTTTCATAATATTTTTTAATTTATTCTTCGGTCAACCTAAGTCTATTATGGCATCACATCTGAGGGAAATTTCGAAAAATATTTACACCCAGCGGGGCTAGAACTTGGGACGTCGAGGTTTCGCTGTTTTTGCAGCTCTAGATATGATTTTGTGAGAACAGACAAAATTTTTTTTAGCTTGTTTCAATTTTTAACATTAAAGTGAATTGTACAAAAATTAAATTAGGCAATTTAAAAATGGAAAATTTTTTGCCAAATTTTTTTAAGGGAAACTTTTAGTTAAGTTTTCTCAGAAAAATTCTAAATTTAATGCATAACGACTTATGAATCGTCAAATTTTAGCTTAAAAGTTATAAACCATTGATTTCTTAAACTGATTTTAAAATACTGATAACTTCTGTAAACTCTTAGACCAGTTAAATTTTTTTTCTTAAAGTCGTTGCTATCTGTGCGGATGATGTTTTAAAGTACCAGGTTCGAGTCTTGATGTATTTAATTTTTATTTATTTTAAGTTAAAACCTCTTGTTTTTAAATGTTAAATTTGTAATTTTTCAATTTTTAAAATCATCAAATTTATGTATAATTTTTTTATAAGAACTTTGTAGAAAAACATTGTTGAAAAACATGTTCCGAAATGTTCAAACACATCGTAAGTGTTTTTCTTAGAAAAATTTTTGAGTGTTCAGATTGATTCATATGAATGCGAACGTTCATGAACCGTTTAGAGTGTTCATCGACGTTTATAAAAATTTGGAACATTTTTGCAACATCTGAAAGCGAAAATAAAGTTTAATTACTATTGGTATTTCAATTTTTATAAAATTTTACTTTGCTAAAATTTTTTATATTTCAATTTTGATTCGATCTTCAAATTTTTAATTTGCAAAAATTCAAATTTTAAATCGATAATAAAAGTTTATTTTGACTACAGAAAATCTTAATTTTTTTTAATAAAATAGTTTTGATGAGAAAAAGCTCACGTTAAAACGCTGTTTAAACTTTAACTAACTGTAAAATTTTAATAAAATTTTTTTTTATATCTTTATCTTTAATTAACTTTTCTTTTAAACGTAGTAGTGTAATGGTGTCATTTAACGATAAGGAAATACTAATGCGTTTCATTTCATTTATTTACTAAATCAATATCAATAACTCTGACTTTTTCAACTAAGGAATTAAATTACAAGCGACCAAACAATCACATACATGCGTGCAATCGACCAGAGTTATTTAACTAGTCTCAAATTGCAGCCATTACTAAAACACAACTAAAATTTTTTTTTTTCGAAACGAAACCTCGTTTTTAAGATGTCTTGAGTACTAAAGCGATTTAAAATAAAAAAAAATTTTTTTTTTAAATTTTTTATTTTCTTACGTTAATGGAATTTTAATCAAGTCGACCCTATTTTGTATTAAAAATCCATTAGCCATGTCTTAATTAAAAAAATAATTTAAAAACACGCTTAAAACAGACTTTGATTAAAAGTAAAAAAAAAAAAAATTTTTTTTCTCTAAAGCAGACATTTTTAATGAAAAATTTTCTGCTTTACTTTCTCCGAAAAAAAAATTTTTTTTTATTTTTATTAATTCTATGTCATTCTAAATTTCACAAAAAAATAAATTATGAATTTTATTATTGATTTCAAATCTTTTGTAGAGACACTTGAGATATAAATATATTTTTTTTTTCGGGAAAATAAATTACAATTTTCATGCAGTAAAAGCAACCGAATAAAAATGTATTTTTTGTTGATTTTAAATTAATTTTTGTTGATGTTGTTGTATCCTTGAGGTGATAATATTAAAAGAGAGGACCAAGCCCTTAAAAATTATATTTTTATTTTACGCCCATTCGAGCCATAAAAATTAATTAATAAATATTTAATTTGAATTAGAATTAATCGGTTTAGGGTTTTTTTGTAAACTTCGTTTTTATTTTTGTTTCTCTCTAGTTAATTACGATCGTGACGAAAAAAAACAGAAAACAGAAAAACGAAAAAAAACGAATAATTTGTTTTTAAAATTTTTTTATTTATTTGTTTTTTCGAAAACGGAAAAAAACGAAAAAAAAATTAAAAACAATAATTAATCGTTTTTCTATCAAGGAAAAAAACGGAAATATAAAATCACAATACAATTTTTTTTTTAGATTCCTCTTAAATAAGAATTTTAGGGTGCCAAACGTAGACGACTACTGGATGAAGCTATTTTTTCAGTTAAGGTGCTAAATTCTGAAAAAACTCTTGCCTTGAACTCAAAAAATATTTAATATTTTTATCCTTATTTAATTTAAATCGAGTGATTTTAATGTAAATCTAAGAAACATCAAATAATGAAATCTATATTTTCTTTTATTATCTATTTATTCGGTAAATACGATGAAAACTTTTTATAAGATAATTATTTATTGAATAGAATTAACCTCCAAATTTTGGAGAAAGTATAAAATTAAAGTAAATTAAATTAAAGTAGCGTTTTCGACAGCCACAAGCTGGGTTAGTTAGGTGTTTTACTCAATATAACACCAGGAGATAATTTAGATAATTAATAATGCGATGTAAAAATAAATCAGCTCAATTCTATGGCTTAATATGAGGTTTGAGAGTGAAAAAACGCGCCTTACATCTTTTCTTACATCTTACGTTTTTTTATTTGCTTTAAGAGAATCAAGAATTGTCTTTAAATTAGTCTAAGCTGTCCATTAAATTGGATCATACTAGGAAAAAATAATTAAAGATAAGTTCAATAAAAAATGAATTTGTTGATATTATAGAAAAAAATGTAACTTTTTAAGGTAAGCGACTCAGTAGTTTGGCTCCAATTTATCTTAGTTATAGTTTTGAGAAATTATTCGTTTTTTATTCGTTTTTCAAAAAACAGAAAAAAAATTTTAAAAACAAATTCTTCGTTTTTTTTCGTTTTTCTGTTTTCTGTTTTTTTTCGTCACGATCGTTAGTTAATTTTTATTTACCTGTTCATTTTAAAAAAATAAAAAAGGGCCTTTTTTTTTTAATGTTTTTGTCAAAAATCCTAACCCTTTTTATTTTTAGAAAGTTATTTTTTACACAGTAATTTGTGTTCGAATAAATTGCCTTTAGGAATTTATTTTTGTTTTAAACAAAATTTAAGCGACATATTTTCTTTTATTTTAAACAACAACAAAAAACTGTAAAATAAAATAATTTTGAAAAGATTCTGATTTAAGTTTAAATTTTTATAATAGCTGTAACTCGTTTTAAATTTAATGTCAGTAATTTTTAGTTAATTTTTTTTTTTATCTTAATCCATGCTCACGAATGTTTATGTGCTTTTTTTTTTGTATATCTAAATAGTTGTAGGTCTTTTATATCACTTTTTGTTTATAAATTAATGTCTTTTTGAATCGACATATTTCGTTTACTCATTTACAGAATAATACCGTATTTCTTTAACTTAAAAAACACGCAAATAGAATAAAGTATCTTTGTTTCTTTTATAATTACTTGTGTCAAAGGATTATGCTTAAGAGCTTTTTTTTTTAATTTAATTTTATACTTTGACATAAATTATTTCTTGTTCTTGTGATATTATTATTAAAAAAATCGCCAAGTTAAATTTGAAAAACTCACTTTTTTCCTAAATATCATAGACGATAAAAAATACATTTTTCTAGAATATTTTAAAAATTAAAAAAAAAAGCCTATGAATCGCCAGTCGCCTCAGATTACTTAAAGGGTGAACACGGCTTTCATTGTCACATTTGAACAAATTTTCAATCATAGTCATGCAAATTAATGCTAATTCTAAAACCCAAAATTTAATGTTACAACATAAGAACAACATTTTTTTTTAACAATGACAGTCTTTGATATTTTCTTGTCATTATTTTCTCTAAACATATGTTTGTTTTTTCATTTAAAATATCAGATTCCAATTTATTTCAAAATTAAGAATTTATCCTTTAAAAATTTCTCATAATTGTGATGGTCTCTCAACTCCTATATAGCTCGGAAGTTATTCAATTAATACTCGCCTCAATAAAATAAATGATAATAAACGAATCCACGTTTATTAAACTAAAATTATCTTTACCTTAAAGGTTAGCTCCCTTCCTGCACCGATTTATTGATAAAATAACGATACACAATTGACCGTAATCTATACAAATGTTAATTTTAAGCTAAAATAACGACTTTAATATGAAAGATTTAAAATTCCATTATGCTCAGCTATACTAATGTCATCATGTTTAACATCTTCACTTAGGTCATTATTCAGTTTAGAAAAAATAAAAAGGAAGATGATTTCTTAGAATTAAATTCAAAGAGAGGATTGTTTGACGTAATTTGACAAAAAGGTTAGAATTTTTTTTTTATTTTTTTGGTCTTACTAGGAATGATTAAAGTCTAAAAAATATTTCAAAATTTCAGATAAATTTTTTAAATTAAAAACTGAAAAATTTAAAATTTTACACACCAAATTTCAGAACCAAATAAAAATTGAGCAAAAGAAGATAGATCAAACTTTTATACCAAAAATTTCAGAGGAAATAACATGCTTTTATTTGGTATGTTTCGTTATGAAAACAAAAAAGTTTTAATCAGTCACTACAGCACTTATTTTGAAAAAGGACGAAAGCGTTACCGTTATTACCCCTGTAAGAATCTCAATGAGATCTTATGAGAAATTGTTGGTGACCATAATCTCATGAGATCTTAAATAGAGTTACATGTAAAAATATTGTAATGAGGACTGAGATCTCATGACAATATGGTAACGAAAATCTCATATGACAAATATGGTAAATTTTCTTAGTAAAATATTAAATTTTGCTAACGTTAACGCTTCACGGGTTTAAAAAACCTTTCCAAGCTCGAAGAATGACCGAGACTCGAAGGCCTGAGACTCAACTAAAATATTACTTAAATAGAGACTCTTAAATGTGTCCAAGTAGGATTTTTTTCCAACTCAATGTGACTCCTACATTTTTTTTTACATAAAAAATTGTCGAGTGTCAATTTAATTTCTCAAGTCAATTGTGAATATTTAACAAAACAAAAAAAAAATAAAATAAAATTAAAAATTTATTTATAGAATTTGTTCGAATTTCTTAAATTTTTTGGCTCTATGTTTCAAAAGCACAGACATATATGCACCCCGAGTCAAATTCAAAAACATCATCACCATTTTTTTTATTGAAAAAAAAAAATTTAATTTTTCAATTTTTTGTAAGTTTGAGCAAACTTTAAAGTTAAGATATATTAGAAGACTTTTAAAAAAAAAATTAATTAATTTAAGTTGCATTTAATTTTTATTGTATTGTTCACAAACAAAAAATCAATGAATCAGAACTTATACTTCCTTTAAAAAAAAATTTAATTAAACAAAATCCATTAAAATTAATTAGTCCTTTTTTTGTTATTGGTAAAGCTTTTATCATATTATTTTATCTTTGGTCAGAAAGTTAAAAGAAAATTTATTTTATAAGATTTATAAAATGAAATTTTTTTGAATTTTTTTTTGTTATTTGTTGGTTAATTGTTTATATAATGCTGAATAATAACCAAGTGCAATTATTTGGCGAATCGGCCAATTTAAATCCTAAAAGTTGTTCGACACTTATATCGACATCATCGACTTCATCACTCGGCTCGAATCAACGTAATTGTCGAGACACAATTAATAATAAAAATAATTTAAATCAAGTTCAATCGAATCCGGTTCAAATACAAAATTATATAACATGGATAAATTCCCATCTGAAAAAGAGACCTGGGGTTAGACTAGTCGAAAATTTAAGTAGTGATCTGTCAAATGGTGTCAGCTTAATACATCTAATTGAAGTCATTTGTAAGAATTTCACCAAAATTTTTTTTTAATTTTTTTAATAATTTTTTTTTAATTTAAATAAAGCTGGTACTGTTTTAACAGATGTCAATCTGAATCCTAAAACTACTAATGAATGTAAGGAAAATATCGAAAAAATTCTTAAATTTATGCAATTGAATTCGATTAAAATGCATCAGACAACATCAAAAGAAATACTAGAGGGCAATTTAAAATCAATAATGCGTTTAGTATTGGCATTAGCGGCACATTTTAAGCCGACCAATGTACAACCATACGCTGCTTTTATATCTAAAATAAGTCAAAATAATACACAAACACCTCAAACGACTAGTTCAACTAATTTAAATACATTAATGTCAAACAATTGTAAACAACAACAACAACAACAACAACATATGATTAATAAACGTTCACAATCGACCAATAATGTAAATAGCACGAATAATAATAATATGAATAAAACATTTGTAGTCAATAATCAACCATTGACACAACAATCAAATACAAAACCGTCTCTTAAACAAAGTAAAAAAATCAAAAAAAAATTATTTTTTGTTTAATTTTTTGTATTTTTTTTTTTGTTTAAAAAAAAAGCACGTAATTTGGATTCTATGACTCATTTAGTACAAGCAGCGTGTGTCAGTTTAGCCGATGTCCGTAAATACAAAAACGAAAATAATTTCAAGTAATTTTTTCTTTAAAAAAAAAATTGAAAGAAAAAAAAAGAGTCTTTTTCTATAACAATTTTGATTGATTTCTTACAAATAATTAGTTTGAAACTAATGAGTAATGGGTGGTTATTTTATTATTAATATTGGACAAATTTAATTTAAGACAACTATAGGAATTTTTTTTTCAAATACTCAATGGAATTAAAATTAAAAAGTCGTCTAATGGCAAATAGTACAAAATTTCTTAAGTGTATCTTGGTTAAGGAACAAAATTAATTGAGAAATTTGTGTAATCTTGTATATTTCAAGTTTTATTTGAAGTCGATTGCCCAAAACATCAGAATGATTTAAAGTTTAAATTAAATTTTGGAAATAATTTACAAAATTTTATATATAAAAATTTGTTAACGTAAATGCTCGATTTTTATGACATGTCATGAAATGAGGTATGACAGGGTGTTATAACATTAAAAATATTATACAGTGCTGCTACGATACAGTGTTTTTACGAAAATTCACGTGAAATTACGTGAATTTACCCAAAATTAGGTGAAATCCGGTAAAATTACGTAAATTTACCAAAGTAAAAAATTGTAAATTTACTTGAATTTACCTGATTTTACGTAATTTTACACGATTTCACGTAAATTTTAGTAAAAAGTAAAAAATCCAAAAAAAGTCAAATTTTTGGAAAAAATAGTAAATTTTCCGAATTTTTTCTAATTTTTTAAAAAATAAATTTTAATTTTTTACGTGAATTTACGTAAAATTTTTGTAAAAAAAGGTAAATTAAAGGAAAAAATAGTAAAAAAAGTAACATTAAAAATTGGAAAATTTTTATGAATTTTTTTTTCAAAAAAAAGAAGCGATTTTTTTTTATTATTTTTTTTACTATTTTTTCCAAAAATTTGACTTTTTTTGGATTTTTTACTTTTTACTAAAATTTACGTGAAATCGTGTAAAATTACGTAAAATCAGGTAAATTCAAGTAAATTTACAATTTTTTACTTTGGTAAATTCACGTAATTTCACGTGAATTTTCGTAAAAACACTGTATCGTAGCAGCACTGTATAATGACATGTCACTTTTTTTAATAATGACATGCCATGGAAATCGAGCATTTACGTTATCTTATGACAAAAGAGATCTTCCAATAAAAATTCATTTAAAAACTTCGAATAAAAGTTGCTAAAAGTAGACTCCATAAAATCATTGAATTTTATAAGATAGCGATAGAAAGTTGTCGAGCAACGTTTTAAGATGTACGCTGAAACAACAATTTCTTACTAATTTGCTATGTTTGCAAATCATACAGCAGTTGCCTCGAAAAAGTGGCATTACCATTACCATTCCCGTTACCAAAATATTTTTTTTCTAATTTTTTACAAATTTTTTTCTACTTTTTTTTTTAAATATTTTTTTCCGGGCTAAACTTTTTTTTGGGAAAAACAGATTTTTATAAAAAAAATTTGCAAAAAATTAGAAAAAAAATATTTTTTTGGTAACGTTAATGGTAATGCCACTTTTTCGAGGCGAGTGTTGTATATCATAGTTAAAATTTAGCGATTAAGAGCCCTAATAAATAAAGTCTTGTCTAATAAAAATATTTGTACAACATTCTTTATTATAGATATGACAATTCAGTACCGAACTTAGCTTTAATTTTGGAAAATTTTATTCATAATTATTTGAATAAATAATCCTAAAGTTGGAGTTCATTTAACGTCAATTTTATACTGAATGGATGAGATTGAAGAAAACATAAAAAAAGTGAAAACCAAAATTTAACACATATCGACGATAGGGTACTCATCAAAATTGTTAAAAAAATTTTCTTACTAAAAAAATTAATTTTAGTTAAATTATAAAATTTTCTCGTTGACTAATTTTTAAATCATGGGTATTTTTCCAATATAATTTGATAATCAAAAGACGTTTGTTGTTGAACCAATTTGAGTTAACAATTCCTCTGTTATTTTAGAGCCGTGTCCTATAGCTTATACTTAGAGATCAAAATTCTATTGAAAAGAATCATTAAATATTTTTCAAATTTTTTAGAAAATTATTTAGTTTAGAGCTAATTATTTGAGTCTTTTCAAGGGGATTAGTGTTGACTATTCAAAAAGTTATTAAAAAAAAGAGACAATAATCTCTTTAAATGACTCTAAATACTTGACTGTTTGAAAAAAAAAAATTTTGGTAAAATAAATCCTGGTCTTAATATTTATGCTTAAAGATTTACTTTATCTTAAATTTTTTTAATTTAAGTATCAAATTTGTCAAACGTAACAATTTAGATACGACTACAAACTCATCGAATTATTTAAATCCGATAAATTTAAATTCGGATTCAACGTTTACATTACCGAATATGAATGTTACAAATTATATAAACAAAACATGTAATCAATTTTCACCGCCTAAAAATAGTACGATGATAGCTAGTTCATTTTTACAATCGCCAAATGCGGCGCAACCGATAGCTTCGTCGACTGTTATACAATCAGCAACAAATGTAGGCAATAATAATAATCTATTTGACACAACAACAATCTCCATGGATCGAAGTGTTTTTTACAATATGAAATCTTTGAAGAGTAAGTCAAAAAACTTAAAATTTTTATTTGAAATTTTCCAAGCAACTAAAAAAAATTCGAATAAAAAAAAAAAAACTTGAAATGAAAAAATTAAATAAAATTAAATTTTTGTTTTTTTTCAAAAAAAAAGATAAAACTTATTCTGTGGCCGATAACAGAGAGGAACGAATTGACGAAGAACAAGAGACTGGTGACAAAATGAATGATGATAATAACAACGAGAATAAAGAGCTACAAAATGAAATTAGCCCAAATAATAATAATAATAATGATGTAAATCAATATGAAAATTTAAGTAAATCAAATGAGAATACATCAGGTTCGACAAATGGTGATAATCAAACTGATACAAAAACAGTGTGTAACGATGCGACTAATTCAAATAGTAATACTGAAATAGTTCAGAATCAAATATCAAATCATAATGAAATTTTATTACAAAATATATTTGACGAAAATGAAGTCAATATAGCCGAGGTTCAATCGGTTAAAACAATTCTTTTAAATCTTCAGAAAATAGTAAGAATTTGTTTTACATTTGAAAAAAAAATTAGCAAAATATCTTAGAAAATAAGAAAAAGCTTTGAAAAAAAGGCCTATATTTTTCTTTCAAAGACATAGTTTTTCAATTCAGTCGAAGAGACAAGTGTCAATCTCTATTAAGAGGTCGATACAATTCATTTATTGATAAAGACTATTTTTAATAATTACCTTAAAAACATATATCTGATAGGTACTCTTTATTTTTACTATTTTCAAGACTGCTATCTATAAATTTGATTAAAAAGATTTCTGGTGTTTACGCTAAATTTTACACTAAATCAGTTTTAGAGGTCGGTTAAAATCACATTTAAATTTAATTTTGAAATTAAATTAAAGTTTAAAAAAAACGAAAAAGATTGTTTAAACGTTGTTTAACGGTGAATCTTATATCAATAAAAAAAAGTAGAAAAACAGATTAAACGACTTGATCTTTTGCGCAATAAAAATTTTTTCAGGCGTTTTTAAATTAAAATATTTTAAATAATTGATTTTTTTTTATTTTAATCTTTATGAAAACATCAAAAACCGCGATTTTTAAAAACACCTCTAAAATGTTTGAACCTTTACGTACACTGTAAAAAATAAAAGCGACTAAGGCACTTTTCAAAAGCGCCTAGATTTTAACACTCAAAGGCCCGGCGGGTTTTTTCGACCCGTTTTTGTCCTTTAAAGTTATCTATTGGTCGAAAAAAAAATTGTTCGAACCAATCTTTTCCTAGCTTATCTGAAATTAGGAAACCTTTTTAAAAAATATGAATTCGATAATTTATATAAACTTTTTTCCGGAAAAAAAATTTTTTACTTAAAGGACCAAACGGGTTTTCTGAACCCGGTGTTTTATTTTTACCGTTTCGATTGTAAAATTTAAAAGCTTTACACTTAAAACTTAAATAAAAAATATCAAATTCTTTATAAGCGTAATTTTTCCTCTATATCCTCATGATCACTGAATTCAATATAAAATTCTAGGTATCGGGAATTAAGTAGAATTTGGAGAGGGTAAAATAAAAAAAAAGATTTTAAAGTTGATAATTTATGAATTTAAAGGGTTTTTTGACAAAGAAAATTTGTTAAAACCGAAAATTGATCAATATTTCAAAAAAGATATTGACTAAAAAGAAGATAAAAAAGAATTACTGATAAGGGTTCTCACACAAGGTACTAACAGTTATGGGAGGACACAAATTTTGTTATAATGATCAAAAATGAAAATAATTAGTTAAAACTATCTTAAAAAAATCAAAATCAAAATTTTCCAAGCAGCGAACCCTTAAAAAATGTGACCTTAATAAAAAGTGAAACTACAGTACAATTCTGAACTAAGTTAACAGGTTTCGAAGCCTGGCTTAAGCCGCTCTTAAACCGCGACGTAACCAAGTTTTGAAGCGGCTTAAGCCGCTCCGGAGCCGGGCTTAAGCCGCTTCAAAACTTGGTTTCGAAACTAGCTTTCAAAGCTATGGTTTTTGAAAACCGGTTCAAGAGCCCGGCTTAAGCCGAAGAAAGTGGCTCCGAAACTTTGGCTTAAGCCGGGTGTTAACTTAATTCAGAATTGTACTGTATTGTTTGCTTGTTTTCATACAAATTTATTTTTTAAATCCGTTCAATGTCGTAAATATTGAAGCGAAATTACCAAAAATAGCGTATAAGGTTTAATAATAACCAAAAAAAGTGAAATTAATTTATTTCATAAAAAAATTTAGTCATGAAACTATATAAATGATTGAAGGGTTAAAAAAACCCGCTTGGTATTTAAGGGTATATAAAAAATCGGGCCTTTGAGTGTTAAAAGCGTCTAAAAATTGAATTTTTAACAATTTTTTGGAAAAACTAGACGCTTTTTTTTAGCGGTCAAAAAAATTAGTCGTTTTTAAAGAGAAAGGTGTCTAACTAAAAAACGGCTAAAAAAAGTGTCTTGTTTAAAAAAGAAATCGAAATTTTGCAATGAAAAATTTAAAAACTAGTCGCTTTTAAATGAGGCACTTTTAATTTTAGACATTTTTTTTAAGACATGACTAAATAAAACCGCCTAAAAAATAGTGACTACTAAAAGCGTCTTGAAATGTTAAATATTAAAGAAATTCGCATTTCTTTCAAGTTTTCATCTTTCATATGCCTTATCTCTTGATTAATCATAATATGTATGTAAAGAAATAAATTTTAACTGATTAAATCTGAGCTTTAATTTAATATTCAGACAAAGTTCAATTATATCCCATCTTAATTTTATGCCGGAAATATTAAAGAACCGATTTGCCTCAATATATTTCATTTTGAATTTAGTTTTGTTTTATCCTATTTTTATCCCATGTTTTTATTATATCACATAAAAATTGCAGAACATTTAGATATTGTCAATAGTACATTTAATTCAGTTATATCCCATACATTTATGCCTCTATTTTTTGGAAAAATATTTTTTTGAGAGGTTAATCAAAGTTCAAACCAAAAAATTTCCAGCCAATGCAGTTAATAAGTGTACTTCTTTTTTTAAACAATTAAACTAAAAGCAATTTTGTTTTAAAAAATTTAAACAAGATAAAATTACTAGTTTTTTTTTCAATTCTATTCATGTTATTTTATTTGTTTTGAATACAAGCTTCTTAGCTCTCATCAGGCGGACCACTCAGCCACGACTTCACATTAATCTAAAAAAATTTTAAAATCTATACTATCATGCACTACATCAAGATAAAAATCATTTTAGCTTTCAAAATTTTAAATAGAATTAATTAAAAAAATAATAATTTTAACTATTTCCCAATTTAATTATATACCCATTTTTCGTCAGAACGGATGGGGTGATACAATCGTGTTTTGACTTTATAAAATTAATGTATTAAATTAAATCCGTCTTCAGATTTTAAAGCCTTTCTGATTAGTCAAATCTAGTTCTAATTATTCAATAATTTGAATAATATTATACCGTAATGCTTTGCAGCTTGTTGCATTGCAATTATTTTCTAAATTTTTATTGCTGCATTTAAATTGTATTTTTGAATATTTTTGGAAACGGATAATTGCGGCATTTATCCTCGAAAATTTGCAAATAACTTTGTCATTAAAAGTCAAATTAGTTAGGATTAAATGCAGCAATAATTATTAAAATTAAGCTCGAATTTTTTTAAATATTTTTTATTAGAATTTATTTTAAAAAAAAAAAATAATGCTTTTTAAATCCAAAACCAAAAAAAAAGGCATTTAAACCCGAATCGGTCATAATTTATTTTAAAATATTTAAAATATAAATAAATTAACAAAAAGAAATCATTATTTTTTCTAATTTTTTTTGAGAACAATTGCACTGAAAAATTTCAAAATTTCGAAAATAGATGGCGCATTTATCACTTTTCAAAAAAAAATTATTTTTACGTGTTTATTACGTAGGCATACATTCGAAATTTCGAGTTTAAATGCCGCCAGAAATAGCAAGGCATTACGGTAATTACCTTATTTACGGTAAACCTCGTTCGCTTAAGCGACTTTTTCTATTAATAAATAAATTAAATTGAAATGAAGAAATTTAATTTAAAAAAAGTATTCGAATAATTGAGAATTCACTAACTAGTTTTGCCGACTGATAATTTTCAAAATTGATATTTAAATCATCAATTTAAAGGCACAAAAAGAAAAAAAACTTAATTTAAATTTTTACTCTAAATTTTAAAAATTAAATTTTTCTAAATTTAAAAAAGTTGATGACATGTGACATGAATGATTTAAAGCCAGAAGATCTAATAGCAAGTGTAGAAAACGAGTTGAATAGTTCGAATCTAAGCGGTCCTTCGAATCTACCCTACGAGGAAAAAATTGCCATTTTAAAATCGGAAATTCAACAATTAGAAAATTATAATGCCGAATTAAAAAATGAATTAAATCAATACAAAACCGAACACATAAACAAAAATGGCATACAAAGTGGTCTCAAATCGCGCATTAACGAACAAAATAACACTATTTTAGAAATGAAAAATGAACAAATAAATCTACAATTATCAGCTCAAAATTTATCCAAAGAAAAAGAAGAATTAAAAATACAATTGTCAAATTATCAAGCTCAAATAGACCAATTTAAACTAGAACTATCCAATAAAGACTGTTTAATAGATCGTTTAAAATCAGAAATAAATGAACTTGTTCATGAAAGAGATGAACAAGCTAAAATAATAAGACAACAAGTCAAACAAGTATCTGAGACATTAGACATTGTACAAGAAAAAGAGAACACTTTATCCGGTATGATCGCAAATACAGATCGAAAACTCAATATCATAGCGACACATACGACAAAAAAAGAGATCATAATCAACGCGCCTAAAGAAGAATTATCAACTATTAAAGATTCATTGGGTCGTTTAAGACACCAATTTGGTCATAGTCATCCATCACATGTTTTAATAAATACAATAGAGCAAAATTTGAATAATTTTTTGGAGAGATCGGGCATAAATCCAGCACTTGTTTCATCATCGACATCAGGTTCTAGTTCATTAACATCGTCATCGGCTAATTCACCAGTCCAACATGTTCAATCTCAATCACCCTCATCGGTTCATTCATCCTCTTCGTCAATTTCAGCAGTCTCGAATTACTCTCATAAAAGTAGTGATACTAAAATAGATGAGCAAAAACCTGAGCAAAATGAGAGCAATGTCAAGAAAATAATATCGCGTTTATTATCACAGACATACACGTTACCAACTACACAACAAAACGGTAATTTATCAACACGTAGTGATTCGGCTAAGCCCAATAAAATAAACAATCAAATGTGGGAGAATTTTTGTAATAATAAACAAAAATCGGCTAGTTCTTTACTAACTATATCGACTAATATAGACGGTGGTGTATTTAGTCAAAATTCAAGTGCTAATTCAAGTGCCAATAGTAGTTGTAATAATAGTGGTCTTGGTGCTGGTACTAAATGTGTCTATTATATGGATAAAAATGCAACACCTTTTGTGATTTCTTTAAGTAAAGCACTGGGTGTTATTAATTTAATGGATTTAAAAGAAGCTATTAAACTCAAACATGGAAATTATAGATTTAGATTTAAATTTATGGATCCTGAATTCGGAATTGTTAAAAAAGAAGTATGAAATTCTTTTTTTCTTTGTCCTAAATCCTTGTATTTAGCTTTTTCAAAAAGATAAAAGATACTTTTTCCCCTCATATTTTAATATCTTTAAAATAATTTTTAAAGAAATTATTTTAAAGATATTATTCTAGTTGGTTTATTTACAAAATTAACTAGATCATTATTTTCAACAAACTCATCAATGTTATTTTGATGTATTCTTTCTTAAAAATAAAGTAAAGATTTGACTGAACATTTAATTTTTTTTATTCAAGTCAAATCCATTCAATTTAGTTATAACTTTATTATTAAGAGTGAATCAAACTTTGTTGGTATTGAATTTCAGTACAAATGTACTGTACACTTTTAAACAAAATTGATTAACTTTTTTTCTAAACGTTAAAAATTAGTCCTCTAAATTGTAACATCTGATACAAAATTTGTATCCTCTAAATTTTACTACTGCAAAATTATTCTGTAACTGTGCATTTTGTAGGAAAATGACAGAGTCTATCGGAAAACGTCTGTTTTTAGATAGGAAAAGTTTTGAAAAATGGATTAATTTAAATTGATCAATTTTTATTTAAGAAAGAATTTTCAATTTCTTTCTTAAATTTGGAATTGAGTTTGAGTTTTTAATATAAAAAGTTCGAAGCCTTACATTTGTAATTGGATAATTTAGCTCAACAAAAAAAGATTTTTAGGAAAGGATTTACGCTTTGGCTCAGGAAAACTAGAAATTAGAATTTTTATCCCCTAAACTTATGTTATCCTTAGATTGTGAAATTTAAATTTATGTTATTTTTTAAAGGTCTCCAATGATGGAACACTCCTGCCTGGTTATGAAGGCAAAATAGTCGTATGGATTGAGACAATTATGTGAATTATATTTGAATTCTAGAATACACCGTTGTTTGAAATTTACAAATCAAAAAATTTAGTCCACGTTTTTTCAATTTTTTCTTTTCTAATTTTTAGAAAAATAAAAGATTTTATTTACGTTGTAAAAAAGAATTAGGAAGACTTCTGATATTGAAATCAAAATTAATAAATAGTTTCTTTTTCTTCATGATAAAAACAGCCTTGCAGTTATTTTTGTAATATATATATTTTTTCAATGATAATTTTGAATCCTAAAACTTGAAAATCTTATTTGTGTGTGTGTGTATGAAAATGTAAGTTTGTATTTTTTTAATTTTTTTTTTCTGGGTTATTTTTCTTTTCTTTATTTGATTATTGATCTTAGACAATTTATGACTTTTTTTTTCATTAACTTTAATTTTTAATAAAATTTGATTTTTGATTATTTTTCTTTTTAATTCAAAGATTAGATTTGTATTTGCTGGTTCGACTTAACTTAAAATTTAGGTCAACTTACGCTTGAAGACATTTTAAATCGAATTTCTGTCTCAATCAAGTAACTTAGACTAAAACCTTTTGCTACAAATTAAACACTCAATATTATGAAATTATATGAATTATAATTTCTTTATTTTTTCCTTCAAATTAAAATTTTTTTTCAAAAAAAAATATCTAAATCTTAAAATCTTAAAAAAACTTAAACTTGCCAAAATTACTTGGAGAATTTAAGGAATCCAAAGATTCCAAGCAGGTGGAAGGTAAACACTAGTGTTGTGGGTCGACTTGAAATTTTTAAAATTAAAAAAAATAATTAAGGCGATTTGTTTCACTAATAATATGCTCTTTTTTGAAAAAGAAAACGGTATGTGTAATAAAAAATTTAATTCGAAAAAAATGAATTTATGTAAATTAACCTGATTTTAGGCTAAAATTTTAGGATTTTGTCATCTTTATAAATCTAAATGACTTTTGATTCTTGTCAAGCCCAGTGAGATAAGTATTTTGGTATGAAAAAGTTGATTTTAATTTGTCTTTCAGAGATAAAAATTGATAGTTAAAAACGCAGTTTTCTCAATTACGACCAAAAATATAAAAAATTTTGAAAAAAAGTTATCAATGAGATCAAATATGATTTTTGAAGAACTCGATGAGCTGAATCGATTGGTATGTGGCAAAAGAGTCTTTGCTGGATTAGTCGACTGGACAAAAAAATGCTCAACACTCAAAGACGACCAGACGTTATAAAATGAACAATCTCTCATTTAGGATGATATATTAAAAAAATAAAGAGGACATATACATTTTTACTTGTCGAAAGTATTTTCAAATAGCTCTCTTCAAGCTTTATTTCAAAAATAAAACTTGCCATTTTTTATTTTGACAAACAAAAATCTTGAAAATTTTTTAATTTTTTTCATTACTTTATCGCTTGCAAAATAAGTTGCCGTTTTACCATAGAATCAAAAGTACTTTTGATATTCTCAATGTACTAATTGATAGTAGTTTTACTATAGAATAAAAATTTTTCGTTAGTTTGGACATGTTAAGAAATTAAAGCTATTAAATTGAATTAAATTTAATTGAGTTAAATTTGATTTAATTTAATTAAATTTTATTGTTTAAAAACTTATTTAGCATCTTAAAAAGAAAGAAATTATTTGCTATTGATAAAATCGCTTTATCATTTTTAGATTACTTTATGAGTTGATTTGGCTTACTTTAGAAAAAAATAAAATTGTTAATTTCTTATACTAAGCTCGTAGACGATAGTTAAGATATTTATTCGATTCGAAAAAAAGAATGTGTATACAAGTATTCATGGTTCTAATTGAGGTCTTTGCAACAGCTTTTTGTACTTGCTGTATGGAACTATGTTGTCAAAGAAAAAATAAGAATATAAACCAAGAAGAATCAAATGTTCCAGTTAATGTTGATCAAGAATAAAAAACTTTTAATTTTAAATTAATAAAAATTGTATATTCTTTATTTTTATGACTTTATTTTATGAGTAAATTTGGTTTATCTTAGAAAAAAAATGAACACATGACTTTATTTAAATTCTTTTCAAAGTTTAAGATAAATATTATTTTATTTACTGCTTTGAAATTGTATTTAAGATATTTTTTCGAATTGCGCTTTTTATAACATTAAAGAATATAATAAAATGTGCGAACAAGTATTCATAGTGCTTATTGAGGTCCTTACAAGAGCTTTTTGTACATGCTGTATGGAATTATGCTGTGCAACAATGAATAAAACAAACCAAGAAGAAACATCTTTTACACCTTCTAATTAAAGTCTGTTAAAAAATAAAATCAACTTTTTTATTTCGAATAAATAAAACTTTAAAAATATTATGTGTTCGTATTAATAGAGTTGGTCAAACTGACCCCAAAATAAGGTTTATAGGATATATCATTTTGATTTCAATATTTTTTTTTTACGCTTAAATTTTGTGATCTTTCAGGCTCGTTTGCATTTTAGCCTCTTCATAGACTTTGGTTCAACTGGTATTTTTTGAAAAATAAATACAAATATTTAAGTGTCGTCCTTAAATCGATCTGAGCATATTTAGCTTTTTTTAAATTCGATTTTTAAGATTTTCCGAGTATTTTTTTTTTACCAGAGGCTTCGATCGCAAGTTATTCAAAGGAATTTAGGAATTAAACTAGGGCAGCAAAATCATCGGCAAATAATGAATCTGAACTTTTACAGTTTTTTTCCAGTACATCTTTAAAGAAGAAAGATTCGAAAATACTACCTTGTAGTATACCCAAGCCTTTTTGTAACAGTCTTAAAATTTGATCTCTTGTTTGTCGGAAAGGTCTAAACCCACCAAAAAAATTTGTAAAAATTTTATTACAAAAAATACGTAAATTCTGTTTGGGACTTGGGGCCGGCATATGGTAGAGTTACGTCTTAACAATATACTATAGAGTCTTGGGAGCGATTTAACTCAAAAAGTTTTAATTTAGCTTAGTTAAAATAGCAATATCAATTAGTTAGCAATATTCAAAATAGCAACAAAAAAATAGCAATAATTTTATTAATTAGAGCAATAAATAAAAATAAAATCAATTAATTTAGCAAAACTAAATGGGCTCACGGTAAAATGACAACGCTATAATTAATTAACTGTAAAATGACAATTATCAGAAAATAAAATCTTTGATTAACCGAAAAGAAAATGGGAGGAGAATTTTTTTATTTTACTGTTAATATTAATAATTAATTCAAGTTTTGTGTTTAAATTAAATTAATTATGTACATAAAACAATGGAAATTTAATTTTGGCTATTGTCCATAATTAAAATATGGTAATTTTAGTAACTCTAAAGCAAGAATGCATACCATTTTATTTTTTTAACCTCAAGGAAAAAAACTAGCAACAAATTCCAGCAATGGTCTAATACCTTACAATTAAGGAAAAATTTTACTTAAACAAAAGAAGTCAAATAAAGACTGCACTCAGACGAGAAGTTCCTCGATTATTTTCCTTATTTTGTTCCTTGTCATATTTTCTATTTGTATAACCAATTTTAACAATTAAAAAAGGATCCTTTTTATTATCCTTAATTGTCCTAATATATAATTAAGTATTTTTCTAAATTAATTTTTTTTTTATTGGGTAAAATTATTGACTAATAAGAAACCTCAGCATAAATTTAAATTATTGTCAACATTTTTTTTTATAACACTTTCGTGTAAAATTAATTTTTCGGCTATTCAAAGTGCGTTGTCATTTTACCTGAGAACCAACTAAATAAGCAAATTTTTTTTTACCTTTGAAAAATTAATAATCTAAAATCAGTGACAACTTGTCATAATATTTGTTGAAATTATCTATTTCATAACACTTTTGAATTTCTTTTATACGCTCATCTAAAATCATATATGTCGGTTTTCTTTTGTATTGGACGCCTGTCTCTAATTTGACCAGTAAATCCTCTGATTTTTTTTTTCCTCTTTAAACTTATCTATTAAACGATAGAAAGATGGATGATTGTTTAACATGCTACTAAATGCGTTGTGCCAAGCCTCGAAAAAATTATTAGTGCGTGGTAAACAATCATTAATTCTACTATTAATATTCCAGAGCTTGATATCAAATCTCGGTTTCATAAATCATAAATCAAAAATTGATGACAAATAGCACTAGAATCTTCTAAAGTTTTAGTTAAAAATTATGGAACAATTATATCCGCAAGACTTTGATGTTCAGGTGGATAATTGGGTCGAGTGGATTTTTGTATCGATTAATAGCCTGTCTGTCGGCATCGTACGTTGGCATATTTGCAATTGCATCTGGGGATTTAACCTCATTAATTACACTGGCCAATATTTGCCTGGGTGCTACATTAGAGACTATTTTAGAACATGTCATCGTTGCCTCTTTTAGCTTTCGTCGCTTTTCTTTATTCTCAAACAAACTTATTTTGGGTGCATGATTATGTTGTTCGTCTTCATTATTATGAAAGTAAATTGTATACTCTTCACCTATACTATTTCCTTTAGTATAACATTTTGCTTTGCACAAAAGTTTTGTTTCAATACAGCGCCAATTAAATTTATTGGATGATTCGCTTGCAATCCGAAAAAAAAACCGTCATAACATAATTGTGGATGTCCTCTTTGAGATGATGTAATTTTTCCGCTCTTAATTTCAAGATGGTCAAATTCATCAATTAATTCATTCAAATTGTTTGATGACATAATTGAATTTGAGACTTTTTTTAAATTAGCAAAAAATAAAATAGCATAAAAATGATGCTATTTTGACTTGTGCTAAGTTAGTTGACTCTTTTGCTAAATTAATACAGAGCCTAGAGTCTTGGCTACTGTGGGACGTTCATCAAAGACAGCGTCACTCATCTGAACCGAAGCTACAAACTCGACAACCATCTTGACTTCAATTGAAAAGACACAAAGTTCAAGATAAACCATTAAGGTTTTAAAAGAATTTTTCAGTAGTAAAGAAAACCCAAATGCTTGTCACCATTGTGGTAAATTCATTTCTTGTGGCTTAAAAATACATATTGGTCAAGTTCACAAATGATTTAATCACTTTTTTTGAAAATGAGAATAAATTTAACAAAAAAAATTTAATCGAAATTGATTCTACAAATTATAAAAAATAAAACTGTTGATCACATAATTTATTTTTATATTAAGGTGTCCAAAATCATGAACCCTAGTTAGACTTTTGGTGGGTTTTCAAAACCTAACAAGTCCTGCAAAGAAAAGTAAATTTTAAGTCAAACTTATTCATTGAGTAGGACAATTAAGTCTCTATAATACTTTGAAGGGATTTAAAAATTCATCATTCTATAAACATGAAAAAAAAATTGTCAAAGTTTGAATTTTTACTTTTTTCGGAGGATTTTCTTTTAAAAAATAAATTGGATTTCATTTACTATAATTAATAGAATTCATAGATTTTTTGTCAACTAGGGTCTATTGTTTGGGGCACCTTCCAAAGATTAAAATTGATCACCTAAACGATTTATTGATCACATATTAGGCATATTCTTAAATTTTATTTAATCGTGTAGAATACCAGAATAGTGTGCATCCCACTATAAACACGTCTATTTTAACACATGAGATAAAATTTTGTAAAAAAATTATAATAAATAACTTTTATTCAAGAAAATAAATTGCTTTTATAAATTTTTTTTTAAAAAGTTTTGAGTATTTTTAAGAGAGAAAGTAACAAAAAATTCAAAAGAAAAATGTTCGATTAAGTCTAAATTTATTAAATTAATAAGTTTAATAGATTAAATTGAATAATTATTTGAATTTAAAAAAAAAATAAAGAAATCTAATTGATAGTATAATTCAAAAAAAAAAATCGCATTTAAAAAAAAAAATTGTAAAAAATAAAAAAAAAAAAAACAAAACAACTTTCGCCAATTTTTATCAAGTCTCCTTGGCCATAAACCATTATCACTTTGATTATACGATTTTAAATAAAGAAGAAGAAGAAATTTACATTATAATTTGGAACGGACCCGAACTTTAAATATTTTTAATATTTTAATTTATTTTAAATTCTAAGACTTGAGCTTTTTTTTATTATTCTTATTTTGGTCTAATAAAAATTTATTATTAAATCGTTTTTTATCCTCGTCAATCTCTTTCAAGTCTCTAATTTTAATTTTTAAATACTCTCTATCCTTTTGAGATTTAACTCCGAGTTGTTTGAGCCTATTGGAATCTAATTGTGTCAATTTTTCACCATCAATTCTCATGTCCAAAAAATTCTCTATGTACATAGACAAGTCATTAATGGCTAGCCATTGAGCTACACTCTCGCATGTCCATTCTTCTATGGGCTGTGTAAAACTCATTATTTGATTGCTTTGACTTAAAATCGAACTACTTGTAGTCATTAGAGTTGATGTTGAATTTATACTATTTAGAGAATAACTAGGTAAAACGGCTGTGTTTATATCAAATTGATATTCGTCGTCATCATCGTCTTTTTTTTCATTATCTTCATCATCGGCATATTCTTCTTCAGTGTCTTCACTTTGATCGTTATTTCTGTCCAATTCATCCGTGTCCGTTTCATCTTCTTGACTATTATTATCTCTTCGATTGACTTTAACAATTATGTTTCTATATTGGAATTTATCAATTGGTTGTTGTTGAGGTAGTTGACGTGAGGCCAATGAGCCACGTTTTATTAGTGATGATTTGA
Organism: Brachionus calyciflorus; assembly: GCA_002922825.1. Taxonomy (NCBI): domain Eukaryota; kingdom Metazoa; phylum Rotifera; class Eurotatoria; order Ploima; family Brachionidae; genus Brachionus; species Brachionus calyciflorus. The sequence goes on from NTPY01000323.1 coordinate 540,525, forward strand.
ATTTCGATGGTTCGTTGTCCAACATTGGCGTTGGTCTTTGACAATTGAGTGTATTCATTTCGTCTGAGTCAGTTGGTGGTGGTGGCGGAGGAGGAGTAGTTGGTACAGGTAGGACTTTTTTTAATTGATGTATTACATTTGACATTGGTAGTTGATTTGTCGATGAATTTGACGTTCTCAATGAATAGTTTGTCATTGTACAAGTTTGTTTTATATGTGATTCATAAATGTTTTTTTTACTCGGATTTTGACTCAATTTCTCGATCTTTTCTTTTAATAACTCTATTTCTTTTGATTTTTCCTCGTCTCTATTAAAAAAAAAATAATTATAAAATTATCAAAGTGTTTTGAATATTAAGCTAGTTTTCAAAAGAAATATAGTCTAGGACAGTTAACTCTTAATCGGCTAAGTCTAACTTGAAAGTTAAATCATTATTAAAAATAAAGATAAATCGAACGACGCGGTTATTTCGAACTTATTTCAAAATAAACTAAGGTAACTTGAACTTTTCTTCGTTCGTTTTAAAAAGCCTAGTTATTATTTTCTGTTTTTTTGCTTAATGCTAGCTTTTTAACTAAAAAAATGGTAATTTAGTACAAATTAGAACTAACTTTTACAATAAACTGTTTTCCTTTCATCTTCCTCAACTCTTCCTCTTCGTTTTGAGACGAGAAAATGCATTAGTTTATATTAACTCTTAAGAGGAAGAGTCGAGGAACAAAATATGTACAAGTTAGTTTTAATTTGTACTGAAAAATCCTTTTTTAATTGACATGCAGTGATGATTTGAAAAAGTTGAATTTTTCAACAAAAAAAAAGGCTTTTTGCCACTTTCTTGGTACTTTTTTTTTATCAGATTTTATCAAAATTATCGTAAAAAAACAGTTTTAAAATTTTTGATAATTAACTGTTTATAGCTATCCCGATTTTATGTTGATAAATTTGGTAATATCCTCGTATCAAATCACCACTGTAATTAAAAGATAGTCAAAAGATATTAATTGTTAATGTTTTTCTTTCGGTTTTTTAAAAAATTCAGCATAATATTGGTTCTTATAAAAATTTTACGTAAACATTTATCTTTTAACGTAACCGTTGTTAATTTTACATAAATAACAATTTTTACAGCTTTGAGTTTTAGTTACGGTTAAGCTCAAAAATTAAAGTTGACGTTAAATTTTTTATAAGAACTACTTCATATAATGAATCCTGAAAATTAAATAAACATAATAGAAGTTTCTATCGACATAATTTTCTAGCCTATTGATTAGATCTAATAAAATCTGCCTTTAAAAAGTTAAGCAGTATTTTTAATTATTTTTAAATTTTTTGGGAAATCTTTGACCCAGTTCTGGACGAATAAGAGTCAAAGCATTTAGTTAGAGTACGGTTACGAGTACGCTTTTAATTTACTTTAGTAATGCTGTATGTGTTCGATAATTTGGTAAGTATGAAAAAGTTTTTCATTTTTTTAAAAGAAAGAGAAACTTTTTGAAAAATTTTTTTTATTGAAAGTAAACATTTTTTTTTTGATTTCATAACAAAAACCAATAAATTTTATAAATAGGTAATATGGTCCAAATTTAATAATCTTGCAAAGCTTAATTACTTTTCATTTAATAAAATTATGATTAATTTAGGAATGATAAATTAGCATTTAATATCTAAGCTATCGTTACTACAACCTCAATACCTACTACTCTAATTATTATTTTATTTACCAAATTAGCTTTAATACTTTAAGAAATAGATTTCTTTATTTTAATTAACTAAACTTAACTAAACAATAAGATCCCTATTCACTACCTTAATTAAAGTATGTATTTAATAAATTACCAACGATCAAGAAGGCTCATAACACTTTTCTCACTGATGAAAAAAGTATTATTTTTAAGTCTTTCAAAAAAGTAGAATTTTTTCACTAAATGAAAAAAATACACTTTTGATCTAGTGAAAAAAGTAGTAGATCCCATCAAGAATTATCAAAAAAAACTGCCATATTTTAAAGGAATATATTTTCTTTGATTACGAAGCCTATGTTGATAAATGGTCTCTAATCTTCTAATAAGTAAAAAAAAAGTATTCGCTTATAAAAAATTAACTTTTTCTAAAAAAGTTTATTTTTTAAAAATTAATAAAAATTTTTTCCAAAGACAAATTTTTTGAGATTAAAAAAATTTAGTTTTAAAGGAAAATTTTGCGACCGACAAAAAATTTTTTTTTAAATTTTTTTCGCTTAAAAAAAAAAATTTTTTTTTTGAGTACGGTGATAAAAAATTTATAAAATTTTTTTTTATTTTTTAGTTCTAAAATTGAACACTTTATCCTACCTTTGTTCATAAAGTTTAAGCTTATCCAAATTTTGACAGAATTTCTTATCCAAATCGGCATATTGCTCAATCATTTGTTGAATTTTTAATTTTAAACAATTTAACTCTTGTGCTGTTTGTGCTTCGGTTTGTTGTAGTTGTAAACACCGTTTACTCAAGCGATCTTGTTCTTTTTTTAAACATTCATTCTGTTTTTCAAAATCGCTCAATTTTAATTTTAATTCAACAATTTCTTTATGAGTTATTTCATCACCATCATGATCACCATTATCCTCATCATCATCATCATCATTATCGTCATGGTTAACACCTGCCTCTTCGTCTGTATTAACTTGTAATTGTTCATTTTCTTTTTCTAATTGTTCATTACGTGTAGGACTTTGTTGTAAATGATTAGTTAAATGATTTTGTGATGCCATTTGAGCTTGTCTAGTCAAATATTCCTCTTTAATTCGATCTTGTTCTAAAGATTGTTGAATAAGCCTCGCTATTTCGGACACTTCACCACTCTTACCATCTTCTAATCTCTCTCGACCAATTGTGAATTTAACAAGACCCTGAGTTGATCTCAAAACAGCTGCAGCTAAAGTCTGAGTCACACCAACCAAACTAACTCCATCCACTTCAATAATTTGATCGCCTATTTTAAGCCGACCATCTCGAGCCGCCGCACCATTCGGCGTAATTGTCTTTATAAATATTCCTAATTTTTGTAAACCATGTTCAGCACCAACACCCATACCAATTATACTCAAACCCAAACCGTCCGAACCCCTCTCCAATTCAACATTAAAAACATCCATTTTTTCTATTCGCTTTTCCAATTCGAATTCAGCCGATGCACTTATGGGATCAATGTCTTCATTACGTCGATCATAATCACTCGACGAAAATGTCGAATAGACTCGTATCGGCCCAGAAGAGAATTTAACACGTCTCTTCTTACTCTCACACATTTCTTCACTATCCGAATTTTCATTCAAACCCGGCATTTCATAAAAAACCGATTCTATATTTTCAGATGAATCGGAATTTTCTAAATTTTGTTGTACAGTCTCACCATGTTTAACAACATCTTCAGTCTTAGTATCCGGCTCGGATAAATTCGACGTTGATGTATTACTAGACGTTGGTGATGAAGTGCCTGAGCTATCGGATTTTTTCGAGGCTAATTTCGACCATGAACGAGTCGGATTACTTTGTAATTTAATAAGAGGCGATTCAGTTAAAATAGTTGAGACATGGTCTAAACTTTTCGACTCATTTTTAAACTCGTCTAAGTCATTAACTGAACCCATAGTAAGTCTCTTATTTTTAGGCTCGTCTTTTTGATTTAAATTATTCAAACTACGCCTTGAGTTACAAGGTATTTTAGGAATGGATTGTGTCATTTTAGACTCGGATTCCATTCGGGCGAAAAGGGCTTTAGCCGATTGGAATCGGGTTAAATGATCTGTTTCATCATTTGTATGAGAATTTTTGTTATTAGTCGGAATTTCAGGTGTTTTTTGTACGTTGTTTAAAAGATTAATTCTGTTTAGAATTGACTCGGAGTTTTGACTTCTCGGTGTTGATAAACTACGACTACGTGAAGCTGTTGGATTATTTTGTAATTTAGTTGTAAGTTGATTGACTAAGTTGTCCGTGTTGTTTAGACGCGATTGATGTTTGAACACAGGCGGGGTGTTCTCACAAATTTGTGTTTCAGTTTGATTGAAAAATACGCTTTTTAAACGACTTACATTATTGCCAAAACCTGGGAGATTATTATTCGATTGACTTCGGTATGAAGTTGGTGATAAAACTACAGTATTTGACATTTTTTTGCTATTGTTACTGTGATTGTTTGATTAATGTGACATTTTTGTTTTTATTTAAAGGAAAAAAATCTAAAAAAAAAAATTTTTTTTTTTTTAAATTCATTTTTAATATGAGGAAAAAGTCACGCCATTTGAAACAAAAAAATATATGTGAGTATTAGTAAATACTCCGTTTGAATTAGTCAAATATTAAAATGTGACGTTTAACTCACGATTTAAAAAAGAGAGAGAGATGTCGCTTTGGGATTTTTCGAAAGAAATAAAACAAAAAAAGATTTATAATTTTTTAAAGTAAATATAAATAATTAGGAGAAATTGTTTGTCTCAAAGGAAAAAAAAATTGTTTTTCTTTTAAAGAGATTGATTCGAAAAATTCGACTCGGACTTTTTTATTCATACACAAAAGCCGGGATATTTCTCAATCTAAAAAAGATATTGAACTTAATAATAAACATGTAATGTTTCATCCTTGATACTATATCAGCCTAAATTGGACTTTTCGATTGAAAAAAATTAAATCTAGATGGACACTTTCCGGTTTTTTCACCAATAATGGTGTGACTATGTCTTCTTAAATTGTAAATCTTATTTTCTTGAATTGAAATTTATGCCATTAACGAAATCTACACTCTTTAAATTGTTTATTAATTAATACATTTGAATTAGATCTTCACGTAGTCGTCTTGTTCTTAGATCTGTAAAATTCGGAGTTGATAATCTTTGGGAAAAATCTAAATTTCGAAGTTCAGGGATTAATTTTTTTTCTTCTCTGGACCTTTTCTAACTCGTTTATGTCTTTTTTCTAAGCAGTAACACCAAGAGCTGATAGCATATTCCAAAATAGAGCGGACTAAAGAACTATAGAATTTTTTGGGCCCCAGCGGAAAAGTCATTTTCGTATTTGAAACGACTAAAAGCATTGATTAGAAATTCCATTCCTCAAAATAGTAATCTTGCTATTTTATGTTGCGAAAAAGAAGAACTAAATAATTTCAAATATATTTGTTTCTAATAAAGACCGAAGAGTCACATTTTTTTTTAGAAAAGCTTAGAAAAAATTAACTTAGTTTTTATCAATAATTAAGAAATATAGATAATTAATATATCTTTTTAATTTTTATTTTGTATAAACCCAACTTTTTACTATAAAACTTGTGACGACAACCACTCCCCGATCATAAACCTTTGTTAAAATTTGAATGTTTTTGAGCCTTAATAACTCAAGTCTTTTCTAATAAAAATAGAGTTAACTATTCTCTTTTTAAAGTTGGATTCATAATAACCAAAATTATCTTTTTTTCGGTCATATAATGTTTCATTCTCGGATGAGGTAGAAAAAAACATATAAAATGTGAATAAAACATAAAGTATTTTTGATCCCAAAAAATTCGACGAAAAATTAAAATTTTTGTTTAATTTTAAAAATAATATAAATATATAATATTAAAAACAAAATTTATTTTCCAACTTTTAAAAAGACGTATTTTTAGAAAAATTAAATTTTTTAAAAATTTTTAAATTTAAATTTTTGTTTTTATTATCAAATTATTTCAATGAAAATATCGATGATTTGTGAATTAGTCGACGTGTAAAGTTTATTATTTAACTTAAAAAATTTTTTTCTCAAATTTTGATGAGTACCCTATCGTCGAAAAATCATTTTATGTGTTAATTTTTGATTTTCTCTTTTTATATGTTTTATTCTACCTCAACCTTCATTCTCGTCTAGAGAGGCGATTCGACCTTTTTTTAAAAAACAACTCGACCCAATTTCTTTACTTAATCTTAACTAAAATCAACCAAAAATTATCTGAAATAACCTTGAAATGAAAAAAAAAAAAATATATTAAGTAAAAAATTAATTAAGTGCATGAGTCATATATTTTTTTTTTTTTACAAATTTAAATGTAAGAATGCAGCTTAAAAAGTTGCTACATTCTCTGGATAGTTTCCTGATCTGGTAAATATTGAAATTTTAAGAAAATAAAATTAGAAGTTTTTTTATTAGAAATAGTTTATTTTTAAAATCAAATTTTCAACTAAGAATTGGCTGGTGTTAGATACTAGTGAAGGGATTTGAGTTTAACGAAATCATAAAAATAAATTTTCAAAAAAAAAAAAAACCGATTAAACTTTAATAATTTGAAACCTTTGGTAAGAATTCTAATTTTATTATTAAATAATGTTAAGGTGTAAACTAAATATTATCTTTTTTATTGATTTATTTTTCACTAAAAATTAAAATTGCCAACAAAAAAGTTCTGCATCAAAAATTAACTTTTCTTATTTGAATTATAAAATTTTGAAATAAATTGACATCTTAAGAGATTCTAAACAGTTCAAGAGCAATGCTTAAGTAAACGTTTAAAGAAGGAATTTTTATGGTTAAACAAATCATAAACGTTAGTTAAAATATGACTGTTGTTGAGTCTTAATAACTTATCTCTATTCTAATAAAAATATTCCTAAATATTTTGTATTAAAGAGTTAACTTTGCTTTTAAAAAGTTGGTTTTTATGATGACCAAAATAAAGATCTAGAAAGATTAATTTTTTAATGAAAAAGTCTTAAGTCTTTTTACAAAAATCCTTCAAAATAAAATAGATTTCTAAAAAATCGAAACCATCTTGGCTAAATATAATTATTATATATTTTTAAATTTTTATTTAGAATATTTTCGGAATCGCTTTTCAATTGAGAAATAAAATTTAAAGATATTAATAATAATGACTTGGGACACCTTACTTTTAAAAAAAAAAAGCTTTAGTTTTCTTTGAGAAATTAATTTTTTAATCTATAAACATGAGAAGCCTAGTACACACAGGATATCTGCATTTTTCAGGTAACTTAAATTTCAAAAAAAAATGAATTTCAATTTCAAACTTTTCCGATACTAAAATATCAACATAAAAAATTCAACCATGTTTTAGAAAATCAAATATCAAATTTTAATTTATTATGTAATACATGGGAAAATTTGAAACCATTGTAACATAACATTCTTTTTTTTCATTTTGCTTGTTTTTTTACTTTTAATTTTTTCTTCTTAATTTTAAATAAAAACTTAAAATTCTTTCTTATTTTGATTAAATTCTTCTTTTTTTTTTGGCTTCTCAATAAATGTTTTTAGAAAGAAAAAATTATTTATTTGATACGGTATTTTTTGTTTGTCTTATTCCTGAGAGTATTTCTTAAAGCACCTGTAGTCAGTATGTTCTTGGACTGTTTTTTTTTTTATTACAGGACAAATTAAAACTAACTTGTTTGCATTTTGTTCCTCGACTCTTCCTCTAAAGAAAACAATTAATATAAACTAATTTGTTTTTTTTTTTTTGAACTTTTACCTTTCCTGAGAAAGGAAAGGAAGATGAAGAGTCGAGGAAGAAGAAAAGAAAACCATCGTCAAGTTAGATTTTATTTAATCATGTATAAGGGTTCAAACTTTTATATGAAATTTAAAAATTAAATTTTTTTTCCTGAAAAATTATTTTCAACATTATTTAAAAAATGGCTTGAGCCTTAATAACTCATGTTTATTCCGACAAAAATATTCCGAAAATATTTTGAATTATAGAGTTAACCATGCTTTATAAAAATTGGTTTTAATTTTGAACAATTTGATTCATAGAGTTGGCGTAGGCCTAAAATCGACTAATTATTTTTGGACTTTTCTTATGATAAAAATGTTTCCTTATAAAAAAGAAAATTTTTGGTTGAAAAATTATGTTAAAAATTATTTCTCTAAATCTTTAAATTCGATTTTAAAGTTTATCGCATTAATTCGAATATTTTGTGAACGAATGCAAATAATTTTATGAAAATCATACATAATAAAGATATTACCATTATCCAACCAATTTTTTTTACAGCTTTGAAAAAAAATAATTTTTGACCAAATTATTTGATTTTTTCTATTTTTTTTGGTTTTAAAGTATATTTTTGATATAACTCTTGGAAATCAAGTCCGATCGGACTGAAATAAAAAAAAACGTGAAATCATCTCCAATCACCCTACTTTTTGTGAAAGATCACATTTAGAAATTCTAGATGAAAAGTATGATGTAAATTAAATCCTATTGAAAGTGTATGGTGTTATATTAAGAAAAAGTTTAACTATGTTCGAAAAAGAAGCGATTGAAAAAAATGATAGAATGCTAATTTTGATAGAGGAATGGATAAAAAGTTTAAAGAATCAAATGTTAATTCCAAACTTTGGCATCGGTTTCGGCAAGCATAACATGTGTATAAGTCTGGAAAACTATATGCCGATGTTATTAAACTTCTTTATGGTACCAGAACCTATTAAATTAAACAACATAGGAAAATATTTTTTATTCATTTTTTATGCATTATTTTATGTGTTATTATATAAAAAAAAACAAAGTTATAAATCAAAAATCGAAAAAGAACATTTTATAGAAAAAATTATGCCGAATTTGATTTTTTTTATTTCAGTCCGATCGGACTTTATTTACCTGACTTATATCAAAAAAATCGAAAAACGCAAATATCTTGGTCAGAATTTTTTTTTTTTAAATTAAAAAAAAATAGTTTAATAATATTAATATCTATTTTATGTATGATTTTCGTAAATTTATTTGCACTCGTTCGCTATATATTACAAAAAAACTGAAAAATTAAGATTTAGGAAAAAATTTTTAGACAATTTATTGGTCAAAAATATTCTCAAGTTATAACAATTATGTAGAGCAAAAAAATATTTTGAATTTCAATTAGACGATTTTTGACCTGCGTCAACTTTAATAACCAAAATAAAGGCTACTAAAGTTTCAAACTAAATTTTTAATTAAAAATGACAAAATTTTTCTAGAAAATTCAAACCATTTTCGCTAGATTTTATCGAAAATATAGAGACAAAATTATCGAGACTCGTTTTTTGTTTCCCAAACGAGTCTCGATAATCGAGAATTAACTGCACTAATTTTTTGAAAATTTTTCCAAAAAAAACTTTTATTAAAATTTTCCATGAAAGTTAGAACCATTTTTTTCAGTTTTCAATTTAAACTTTTCTAAGAAAATTTTAATAAAAGTTTTTTTGGAAAACCTTTTTACGAAAAAAAAATAATTTTGCCGAAAAAAAGTCAAACTTTAGTTCGTGAACTTGTCAAAAACTGCTTGTCGAGGTTTTATTTTTTAACAAATAGAATAGTGAACCATTAGAATCAGCTTCAAAATGAATTGATTGAAGAAAGAGATATTTTCTGTTTTAAAGTCAAGCTTGATGAACGGTTATCGAAACAACTTCTACAGCTCAATAGAGCCCTGCATTATTTTATACTACCACTAATCCTACTGAAAAAAAAATTCAGAAATAAAAAAAGCAATCGCATTGAAAGCCTTGTTAAAAATCACTTTCTCGATACAATTTTTTGACAAATAGATCTGTAAATGATTAGACCAAGTTGAAAGAAAAAGCCATCTACAGACAAAGCTCTGCTCTAATAAAATTAAATAAAAGAGGGTCGAACAAATTTAGTTAAGGAACCTTAACTTAAATCACTAACAAAAATGAAATAAAAAAAAAAGAGGATATAACCAAAAAATAAATTTACTTAATAACTATTTATCAAAATTCAGACTTTAAAAAATTGACAAGCGCTTATTTCTTTAGACAACCAAAAAAAAACGAAATAAATAAAAACTTGATATTGATATCAACAACAAAAAAATCAATAGAACTACGTCGAAAATAAAACAATTTTAATTGCCTCTAAAATATAAGCTAAATCTAATAATTGACACCCTTTTATTTTATTTTTTTTTAAATCTTGAATTTTTAGTGTCTTCAAACAAATAGTAGAAAAAAAATTTCATATCGAAATGTATCGAACCCGATGTTAGAAGATTTTTAATGGAAAGCTTAATTACAATTATGAGTAATTTAGACCATTTTGTCCATTTAAATTTGTATCATTAAAATCTCGATTAATTTTTTTTAAAAAAATGTTTATTAATTTTAACAAAATTTTAAAATCTTTTTTGTGCTAAAAAAAAAAAAGAAAAGTATTCTCGAAAAAAAAAAATTTGAGGAAAAAAATTTTTGAATTTCGAAAATCCAGAAAACAAGAAAACAAAGATTTAGAGTGAGAAAATAATACAACTAAACTAACTAACAACTAAAATAAATAAAACCAGCTTAGGGATCAGCATTCAAGACTAATTATTTCTAAATATTACAAAAAAGCTTAATTCAAAATTATATAATTTTAAAATTTGCAAAAATAAAAAATACAAAATTTTTTTCAAATTTTGTATTTTGTGTGTGTCTCTCTCTCTTTTTCGTCGTACCATAACGATTAAAATTTTCTTATGACAAAATAAATAAATGATTACATGCTTTATGATTTATTTAATAGATATTTTATTAGCTTATAGAAAATATTTATATATAAAAATATTATCTTATTAAAGGCTCTTTTTTTTTCTTAAATAATGCTTAAAGTGTTTGCTTTAATTGCTTAGGGTAGATAAATTTAACGATTATTATAATTATTAGGCAATTTTTGCCAAATTAAAGTAAGCAAATAAATTAAGAAAAGGGGTGATTTTTTTGAAAAAACTTAAAGTATTTAGCGAGTGTCATTTTTTTATTATCTAGTTTCGCTCTAAAAGCTTTGAGATATATCGTTTTAATTACGTATGTCACATAAATATTTATTTTATAAATTTTGGTCTTGAGACTCGAGCCCCCCAAAAAAAGGAATAACTTTATTTTTTGAAAAATTTTGGTAATTTTTGATATTATTAAAATAACATAGAAATGTAAGTCAACTTGATAAAATTTTATAGAAATAGCATAAGTTTATTCATAGATTAAAAACAATAATTTGAATTTAAGCCAAATTTTGGATTTTGTTTGGAAATTCTATTGCTCTTTATATTGAGCCATGTGAAAATTTTAATTTAATAAAAATAAAAAAAAATTTACTTTTATTAAATTAGAATTTTCGCTTTTTTTGCTTTTTTCAGCGAGTTAAAAATTTCAAAGTTTTAAATTTTGAAATTTAAATGTAATTAATCTTAGCCGTAAGTAGTTAAATACAAATCAAACATAAAAATTTGAATAATACTTTTTACTATTAGAATTAAGTTTTAATATATTTATTCTTAATTCAAATAAAATCATTATCATAAAGAATGACGTCGTGGATGGGACTCACCCGTCATGATTCATGTAGAGATTAGAATTTTTTTTTAATTATTTTGAAAACAGAGTTGGTCAAAAGTAAAAGTCACAAAGTCAAAGTTATGTAAACACTTTACTTAGATTCATTTTTAATAATAAAGTAAAGTTTTGACTTGACTTAAAATTTTTTTTTTTTTGAAAGTCAAATCGTTACTTGACTTTGAAATAAATACTGAAGTAAAGTAACGTAAAACCTTGCTTATAAGCAACTAAAAATCGCTCTTTTGAAGCATGAAATCATACCAAAGAAAAGTCAAAACTTAATTTTATAAATCAAAGTAAATTGCAGTCAAGTCGTGACTTGACTTTAGCTAAGATATTTTTAAAAGTCAAATCCGAACTTTACTTTGCGAAAAAAACAAAACTAAAGTCAAGTAATGAATTGATTTAAAAAAAAACTGACGAAAGTCAAGTCTAAACTTGACTTTAAAATATATATTTGAAATCTACATTGTTTTTTAGTGATTTTGTTTGAAAAATAAACTTTTAAGCATTAAATAATGCTAGATTAGGTCTTATTTCAGTGAAAAAATTAAATTATAAAAAAAAATTTTTCGAATAAAACTCGTAAATTAGTCTATAAAAAGTAGAAAAACCAAAGTAAAAGTCCGACTTTGACTTGATAAAAATATTTTTAAAAGACAAAGTAAGGCTTTGAATTTTTAAAAATAAATTATTTTCTACCATCTTAAGCTTTATTTCTTTAATTTTTTCATATTTTAGTGTCAAAAAAATTCGAGACTAATTTTTTTGATTTGCTGTATTTGTTTCGAATAAATTTTTAATTACCGTAACAGAAACTAGCGGAATTCGTCGATTAAATTACGAGTCAAAACCTTAATCTAAAGTAGTTTTAATTGACTTAAATTGGCAACTTTTTTTTTAATAAAACATTTTTTTTTTCAAAGTTTGAATTAAATTATCCAAAGAAGCCTTATTAAATAAAATTTAAAAAATTAAAACCAAATACATTAATAAGAGGTTAATCTATAGTTAAGAACTAAATTTTAATTTTGTAAATCTAGTGACCAGTTTAGTTCCTTGAAATTGGAAAAATCTCTGTTAAGTTAAATTTGAAATTTTTTCAAATATTTTTGTCTAAAATTTTTATTAAAAGAAGATTGAAACTTTTTGAAAAGCACAACTTAAGTATCCTTAAAAGCAATCAAAATTAACTCTTTTTTTTTTAAAAATTTTTCTAAATTTACTATATTGAATTTGGACATTAACAAGGCAATATGTTTTCATAAATTTCGATTTTAGTTCGAAGAATTAGTTTCAGTAAATTCATTATATAAGGCTAATATTTTTTCTTAAAATTCTAATATAATTTTTTTGGGCTATTTTGATTTAAACTTAAAAAGAAAAAAGCTTTATTAAAAAAAAAAGTTGCCAATTGTAAATTTAACATTTATAATTTTACAAACACGTGAATATTACTAAAAAAATTATCATGTAATTATAATAATGTTATTTTTTGTACAAATTTTATGTCGATAAAAAAAATGTGCTTTGGTAAAACAAAAGATACAATTCTTAATAAGAAAATATATTCTTAGATTTTAAAAAGACCAAATTTTATTTTATCTTAAAAAAAAACACGACTTTATAAAAAATTAAAAATCAATTATTACAATTGAAAAATTTGTACAAATAGAAAAAAAATCAATAATTAATTGTACCTACAGATAACAATCCATGATTACTATTATTAATATTGCTAAAACGTCTGCTTATCTAACTATCAATATCTTAAAATAAGAATTTACGGATAAAATAATAATTTTGCTAAATATCTTGACCAGAATCAAACAAAAACTAAAATATTGAATAGACCCAATTTAGATTTTGTTTTAAGAGATGCTTTTGTTTTTTTATTTTTCGACTTTTTTTTTTGTTGTTGTTTGAACAATTAATAAATCTTGTATTTTAGGCCATTAAATTTGCATTTACGTGAAATATAGAAATGGATTTTTTTACGAACTATTTTTATTGTTTTTGGATGGCTTTTTAAATTATTTTTCTTATTATTATTATTATTATTATTGCAAATTTTGAACAAAAATAAAGCCAATAAAATATATTTTGTTTATTTTTGTTACACAAAAATGTATAGGAAATAAATTAAATAAGAGTCTACCTACTACACGGAACAAAAAATAATCACGATTTATATTTAATAAACAAATCCTGACAAATCTATAATAAAAATATAAGAGGTTCATTTTTATTTTGACCAATTTATTTTTTGACATGTTCTACTAAGTCTAATTCACCTTAAAATACAATTAATATTTTTATTTTGAAGAATTTCTTTAATCTAAAAATTAATTTTTTAGACAACCAAAAAAATTATTATTTTGATTATGTTTAATTTTTAAATGCTTTAAAATTTTTCTTTTTTCCCATATTTATTTGAAACCAAAAAATCTTTTAATTTAAATTAAATATGATTATATAATTTTTCGTTTCTTGCTTTCGAGTCATAATAAGCGTCAATTAGTAAGAAATTATTTGCTATGCTGTGCCTAATTTTTTTACCTTTGGTAAAAAAGACTAGCCTTAAGGATTAAATTTAATAACTTAATTTACTTTTTCATTTTTAAAGCATGCAATAAACAAAAATAAAAATGTTTTTTTTTTTATTCGAAAAAAAGCTTCTTTAAATAAAAAATATTTTTTATTTTAAGTTTAAGATTAGATCATTTTGACATTGTCTCTTAAAACGAGATTGATAGTTTCAAATTTACATGTCCAGGTGTTCAGATTAAAAAGTCATGGGTTCAAATTATAAAGTTATAGATTTTATTGTACCATATTCTACGTGGGAAAAAGAGAAATCTCCAAAATTTATTATATTTTCTCAGTTAAAAGTAACCACAAATAGAAGAAAGTTGCCACTATTTAAGTTTAAAATTTCATTTTATTTGAATATTTTTTTTAATTATTTTTACTTTTTCAAATAAAAGAAAAAATACTGAAAAAATGGCGAGGAGAAGTTCTTGCACATGCTCAAATAATTATTTTCTTTTAAATGGAAAAAGATTTCTAAGTTCTGCGAAATCTTAAGCTATACAAAAAACATTGTGAATTTTAATTGAAGCTCTGCAAAGACTGTGTAAATTCTTATAGAACGCACTTAATATAAATAACAATTGAAATCAACTGCATAATAAAATTGCACAGTTTTTAATTTTAATTAAAATATATTTCCATTTAAATGTAATTAAGAAAATAAATTTTGAGTATAAGCAGATGAGCAAGAATTTATCTTTGCCAAAAAAAGGTATTCTCAAAAAAGTAATTTTGGGTAAAATATCGGTATTTATGCTAATTTCCCTAGAACTTAGTAAAATTTGGTTAGAAAAAATAATTTCAAAAATTTTTGCTCAAAAAATTTAAATAGGCAATTACTTGCACGCTGAATTTTTTAAAGAGTCAATCCTTTTTATTAAAAGCTTTCAAAAAATGATTTTTAATGTGTTTAGAAAAGGGATTGGCTATAGCGTGCAAGTAATTTTATACTTACAATTTTTGAGCATAAATGAAAATTGAAAATTTTTCAATTTTCAATATTCAAACGGCCAGGCACTGTCCGGCCTTCAGCGGCCGGCCAAAATTGTCCGCGAGCCAACACTATTGAAAAATGAGCAAAAATTCTTCTCTGCCAAGATAATATCATAAATACAGTAAAAATTAAAACAAACGTGTACGCATTTTGTTCCTCGACTCTTCATTTGAAGAAAACAATTAATGTAAACTAATTTTTTTTTGAAACTTTTCCTTTCTTGAGAAAGGAAAGTAACCCGTAGTAAAATCTTTTATTTTTCAGTTTTTGAAATTTTTAATAAAATATTGGTGACCCGGGCTATCCGGCGAGCACCAAAAACACATTTTTCACATATGTATCTTATTTTCCTTTCTTGAGAAAGGAAAGTAAGATGAAGAGTCGAGAAATTGGTAAGGTAAACGAAACATCCTTATTTTCTTTTCCCTATAAAAACTGTAAATAAAATTTATATTTATTCATTAATTTGCATTGAATCAAAATTAAATAAAATATTAAAAAACAACTCATTGCCCGGTTCTCTCAAGATACTTACTTTTTAACAATTGATAAAAGCGTCGTTTCGCTAAAAAATCCGGTTTTAAAAACAAGAATCTTTTAAATTATTTCAAATAAAATAAAAAACTCTTATTTTTGAAATGACCACCGTTTTCAGCATATTATATTTTAGTCTTTATAATTTGCCAAAATGTCTTTTAGAAACAATTAAATTATGAATTTTAGTGTTTAAATAAAATTATTTGAAAAAAATAAAAACTGAAATTTTTGAAATTGGGTCGTCTAAAAAAAATAAACGTCTTCATATTTTGATATTAAAATATTTGATAATTGCTTTGAAAAAAATTGTCAATATTTTGAGGAAATTTAAAAAAAAAGTTGAATGACATCGTATTAAAGATGCTTTAAGTCTAAATGTATCTTTTAGGATATCGCTTCAACCTAAACAGTTATTAGAACAATTCCTCCTATTCAACATAAAATAGACGCTAAATATTTTGAATCATCCTATTTTAATTAGCCCTTAAAAATATAATTTCAAATAATTTGAAATTTAAATTGTTCTTTTTTTCTTGTTTCAAAATATGTCAAATTTGAGTCTAATCTAAAAGAAAAAAAAAAAATTTTTTTTTTCTCTTTTTAGACTTAATAATTTTCTAGGACTCAATTTAAAAATTGTTAAATATTAAAAGTTTAAATAGGATGATAAGACTAACTAAATAATTTAGAGAATTTCGACATAACTTAGAAATCTTAACTCATTAAGGCCTTGATTTCGAGATAATTCAACTAGAAATAAGTAAATTTCAAATCTTATTATTTTTTTTTCGTATGTTCAAAGCCCCTTTTTTTAAAATTTTGGATTATCTTCAAAAATGAATTGAACCAAAAAAGAAAAATTAATTTGGGTTTTTTTGTTTTGTTATGATAGGGTGGTTCGCTTAGTTTAGTATCTATTCGTGATTTTTAATTCTTTTTAAAATATATATTTTACTATCCGTATCGAACCTTATGTAAACAATTAACTTGGAAACAAATCGCTAAGTTTCTCAAATAAAATTAAACAAATAAAAAATTAAAAATAAAAAAAAAAGAAGAGTATTGGTAAATTAAGATATCTTGTGCTTGCTTTTTTATATATATTCATTTTATTTTTAAATTTGCATGATTATTAAAATTTATCTTGGAAAATAAAGTAATTATTTAATAGATTGATAAGATAAAAATAAATATATATTTAAGAACAAAAATGAAATGGAAAGACACGGGTTTATCGGCATTAAAACAAAGCACAATTTGCAATTTGATTTGTTTATATATTTTGATTTTGTTAAAACAAAAGGAAAAATTTTTTGTTGAAGAAATATATTTATTTAATTAAATTAAAATTTGAAGAATTTAGTGAATATTTTTATAGTTATTGTATTCTCTTGCTTTAAGAAACTAAGTCATAACTTAACTTCTTCAAGGAATCGTACAACAATTCAATGATTTCCAAATTTTGCATATTTCGGGAACATCTGCGTGAAACTCAAGCTTTATAAAAAAACGACTTTATTGATAAAATGAACAATTATTTAAAAAATTCAATGTTTTACCAAATAAATCAATCATGGTAATTCTATTCATCTAAAATGTGAAAATTAAAAAATATATTAAAATAAAAAGTTAATGGTCAATGGTATTTAATTCAAATTTTAATTATTAAAAAAAATATTTTGAATCTTGAGTGAATTTGCGTGTTAGTCATATAGGGGTTAGGTATAAATACACTAGTTTATGCATTTACTTTAACCCATAACAACTAACTGCATTTCTCGAGAATTTACGGCGTGCCCAGAGTGTACCGTACAAAAAAAATCTTTTCTCGTGTACGAGTAGACTAAGGATACAGTACATTTCACTGCGGGGATGAAACGGGGACGGGTACGCTGTTAACTTGTAGTAATGCAGTATTATAAAAGAGTTTAGAAAATATTCTATATGTTATGTAAAACCTAGAAATTTATTATTAAAATAAATTAAATTATGATTTCAGGCACAGAACTTCCAGATGACATAAAGATAAATACCGGAAACTTTATAGTTAAGGTTCATATAATTTAGAATTATGCCCAAAGCCAGTTTAAATCAGAATCGACATAGTAGATAAAGTAAAATTTTTTGTGAAAAGAATTGGAGAGGATCAAACTTGACACAAATATGGTCAAACAGGTCATATTAGAAACAATTACCGGTTGAGGTAGTTAAAATTAGAAATCATTCCTGTTAAGCGACGAATCACAAGACTGAGGAAAATGATAACTTAAGAATAGAAGAAATACAAAGAATAAAACGCCTTTAAAGTTTAATTAAAACTAGTTTTAAATTTGGAGCTGAGCTATTTTAATTTCAATCCGAATTAAACCTTTTTTGTAAAATTTATTTAGCACTTTTTAAACGCTTTTAAGTAGAAAAATGGGTATCCTTTATAAGGCACACCTTAAAATTTTTTTCAAAAGTTACACCGGGTGTAAATCGGGAAATATGACTCCAGGAAATTTTTTTTTTCTTTTAAAATATTCCTCATAGTCTAAAGCCCCTGGGAACTTTTTATTTTTATTCAGGCGAAATTTATATACCTATAGATAAGAACCACTTCAATGTCATTCTTATCTATAGATATTGTTGCTTTCCAAGATAAGAATGACATTGAAGTGGTAGATAATTTTAAGCTCCTTGGTGTTATTATTGATAACAGGCTCAATTTCTTAAAAAATGTATATGAGTTAAGAAACTCGATTAACAAGCGTATTCACGCAATTAAACGTTTATTTTTCCTCTCTTACAGCACTTGCCTCGAAAAAGTGGCATTACCATTACCATTACCGTTACCGTTACCTTTACAAATTTCGAAAAAAATCCTCTTTATAAATTTTTTTTTCGAAAAATTTTTTCAAATTATTTACCCACTTTTTATCAAAAAAAAATTAAAAAAAAAATTTTTCGAAAAAATAATTAATAAAAATTATTTTTTTCGAAATTTGTAAAGGCAACGGTAACGGTAATGGTAATGGTAATGCCACTTTTTCGAGGCAAGTGCTGTATAAATGAAAATCCAATTTTTCAAATCATTCATATTGTCATATTTTGATTACTGTATGTCGCTTGCCATTTATTTTCCAAAAAAAACGATTCAGAAATTGGCCAATTCTTATAATTTTTGTTTACAGTCGAATCGCTTTAATCCGAACTTTTCGGGAGTAAAAAAAATGAGTTCGGATTAATTTTTCCGGTTTAAAAAATTTCAAACATCCAAAATTTTTCAAAAAAAATCTTTATTTTATTATTATTAAATATCAATCAATTAAATAGTGAATTAATTAGCCGAAAAAATTCCAATTTTATAGTTAATTATTGAATCATTTAAGTTTATCATTCACCTCTTAAATTAAATCAATGTATTTTTTATGTGTTAATAGATAATTTATTATGTAAAATTTATTTTTTAAACTTTTACCTTTTATTTTTTTAAGGACAAAGAAAAAAAATTCAATTAGAGGGCAAGGGTTCGTTTTAAAAAATTGAAAATATACAGTTTATAAGTATATAAGTAGTTAAAAATTATTGTTCGGATGTCAAAATAAAGCGAACTTTATTGTTCGGATAAAAAAAAGAGATTTACATAGGTTTATATTAACTAGGGAGTATGTCTTATTTAAATTTGGTTCAGATAGTGAAAAGTTCGAATAAAAAAGGTTCCGATTAAAGCGATTCGACTGTATAAGTTATTGAATATTCGATTCAAATTAGTTGAATCTAATGATTTTAATCATTTGAACAACTTGTTAAATCTATATAATAATGATTGTTTTCAACATAGAGTAATCATTGGACTTTCTCGTTTTGTTTATAAAATAATAAATTATAATACTGCTCCATTAGGTCTAAAATCATCATTAATTCGTAATCTTACAGTAAAGGATAATTACAATAAAAAAAATAAAAATGAATATTTGGTAGCTTTTAAAGGTAAATTCAATGATTATATTGAAAAAACATTTGACTATTTTTACTCGAAATTTATAAATAAATTCTTAATTCATGATTTAAATTTAGAATTCGGTTTATTTGTTCAAAGAATTAAAAATAATATAAACATTACTTTTCTTAAATTTAGTGAGTTTTTTAAAAATTTTGATTTAGTTTTTTAACAATATTTTTTTATATTAAATTTTTTATTGAATAAATGGACTCTCTCATCCCAATTATGACTGGGTTTGACTAATAAGTCTCTTTGATTGAGTTCAACTATATATATAAATATTCCACATAGTCTAAAGCCCCTGAGTACTTTTTATTCAGGCGAAATTTGTTTGTATAAGAAAAGTGAACCGAAAGGTTTTTAGAATTGATACACCCTTTCACACCCTTTTGATTCTGAAAGAGAAGCTCAAATTATACTTGGGAAAAGTATTCCTGACAGCCTCCGATAGAGATAAACTCAATAAAAATCCCAAAAATGGTTTTAAAAGACCTTGAAGATAAACCCAAATTAATTTTTTGTTTTCAATTTTATCTCTAGTAAGTTTAGTAATTTTTCGGGGTTTTTCGGGTCGAGGATCACGAATTTGAGGTCTGTTTTGCGAAAAAGTTGAAATTCACGATCTAATCATTTATATCTAAAGCCGTCATTAGCTCTCAAGTATATTTAAGATGAAAAAAAGTATTTCTCCGTAATATAACGGGTGCCCAAAAATGCTTGTCCGAAAGTTCAGTTAAAAATTTTTTTATGATCGGTTAATGATAAAATTATGAAAATTTACCACTTTGTCCAAAATTTTGTCTAGTTTTCGAAAAAAAAATGCGTTTTAAAA
>NTPY01000323.1:562982-609080 GCA_002922825.1 Brachionus calyciflorus
AATAATAATAATTATAATAAGGATTATAAAAAAGCTTTTTCTAAAAAAGATATTATTTGCAATAGATGCAAAAAAAAGGGGCATTATAAAAACGATTGTAGAGTTAATATTAACAAAATAAATTCTGTAGACGTAGTTGAAGATAAAGTTTATGTTATTTACTTAGATAAAGCTGGCCTTAAAACATCTGCTCAGTTAAAGGTAAAATTGCAGATAAAGAAATGAAGATAGGAATCGATTGTGGAGCTACGAGCTCTATAATGAATCATATGACAGCTGTAAGGAATAACATAGAAATATTAAAAACGGACTGTAAAATAAGAACTGCAACTGGTGTAGTTACAGAAGCCAGTGGTAAAACTAAACCATTGGAAGTGAATATTCAAGGGCATATTTGTTTGATTGAATTTATTGTTTTTGATCATAAAGACCACGATGTTTTACTTGGTCTTGACTGGTTCAATAAAACAGGATGTGGTATTTTCCCATCCAAGGGAATCATAGAATTCCCATCTAAAGAGGAAAAGGATTCTTTAAACGAAGAATCAGATACGGATAATATTTTTGTTAATGAGTTTGAGTTTGAAAATGACTCATATTGGAATATTTCAAATTTTAAAATGGTACCTGAAAGTGACTTAAGTCAGAGCGATTCAGCTCTATTTGCCTCTTTGGCCAGTGATGCTAGAGGTTTATTCGCGCATTCAATTAACGAACTCGGAGCGTGTTCTATTTATGAACACAAGATTAAGCTTAAAGATGAGGACATAGCTCCCATTTATTCGCCTCCGTATAGAAAGTCGGAAAAAGAAAGACTTTATCTGAAGCAGGAAATTGATAAAATGCTAAAAGCTAATATTATAAGGCCATCAAGATCTCCTTGGTCAGCACCAGTAATAGTTGTTCCTAAAAAAGATGGAACATTTAGGATCTGTATTGATTACCGTAAACTTAATGAAGTAACTATTACTGAAAAATGGCCACTACCAAATATTCAAGACATATTGGATAGGTTAAAAGACTCAGTCTTGTTCACGGTTATTGACCTAAAATCGGGCTACTGGCAGATTATAATAGATAATGATCAATAGAAACTGCATTCACAACACCAGATGGACATTATGAGTTTCTTCGACTCCCTTTTGGTGTAAAAAATGGCCCAACCGACTTCAGTCGTATCATGAAGATCGTGTTTGGTGACCTAGAGTTCGTTAAAATTTAATTGGTCAAGTGAATGTCAAGAAGCTTTTGACTCACTAAAAAAGGCTCACATTTGTTGGTTTTTGATTTACTTCGAATAACATTGAACGGTTCAAAACTTCAACGAACTCTTTATGAATTTTTGGGTTGTTAAATGCTAAAAACGCAACGTAGTCTTCTTGTTCAAGGCTCGCTTTTGACAAGACAACGACATAATCAATAGTTCCAAATTTTTCACTTAGTCCTTGATTTTCTAATTCGATTTTAATAAATTTATATAATTCGACTGCGGTTTTTTCAGGGTTATCAAGCAAACAACTGACTCGTCTAATGTAAATATCGTGTTGCATTTTAAACGGTTTATGACTAGTTTTTCTTTAAAATGAATAAATTTAGTGACTCTTTAGATAAAATTTAACAATATTTATAGAATTAAAAAACAACGAGAAATTTTTCAAACAAAACAAAAAAAAAAAAAAAATTATTTTTTTAACTCTATTGGTTATCTTTTTGTCTTAATTTCTGCTTAATTACACTTAAGGTTTCGTTTTTGCTGGTGTTAGACTCGAAGTCGGTTTAATTATTTTTCTCTATTGTTTTAATAGTCTTCCTTGTTTTTTTTGTTTTTATGACATGAATTAACTCATCAGAGTCAAAGATTAGACGCTGAAACGGTTTATTTTTTTTAGTTAATTTTGTTTTTGAATCAAGTGGTTTTAAAGGTTCAACCTCGGTTTTAGGATTACTAATTTCGGTTAAATTATGGTAAAAAGTCTTAAGTCTACTTATATGGACTTGTTTTAATCTAGACTTTTTTGAGCCACATGTTTTAATAAAATAGTCTAAATTGTTTGGGTTTTTACCGACTATTTCAAATGGGCCATAATATTTATGAGCTATTCCGGACGAGAGTCCTTTTTTTAGCTCAGGATGGTCAGTTAAAACCAGGTCGCCTACTTTATATTCGGTTTTTTTAATTTGCCGATCGTGGTTTATTTTAGCTTTGTCCATTCGAATATTACGGTTTGTAGTTACCATCATAAATGATTCGTTCATTGTTTCTTTTAGTTCGTTTAAATATTTAGTAGCTACAAGTGGTATATTTTTTTCAACAGTTTTAACTGGGTCGGCTAAAACGTCTATAACATTAGTTCAAATGGCCTGTGTTTATTGGTCTCATGGACTGACGAATTATATGCATAAGCATATTTAGGCAAATTTTCATCCCAAGTTAATTGTTCATCGTCTATATATGATATGATCATATTTTTTACGGTTTGGACTGTGCGTTCGCTTTGTCCGTCACATTGAGGATGATATGCTGTTGTTTTTAGACGCTTAATGTCTAAATATTCATAAATTAAATCTAACAATTTCGATTGAAATTGTGTACCTTGGTCTGATAAGACTCCTTCAGGGATACCGTATTTGCAGAACCACTCGTTTAAGAGGAGTTTTGCCACGGTTTCAGCGGTTATGTCTCTCATCCCTAAAAATTGGCAAAATTTTGTAAAATGGCAAATTATCACTAATAAATATTTGTTTAGATTTTTTGTTTTTCTAAACGGGCCTGCGATGTCTATGGTTATTAATTGGTTTGGTTTACATGGAGTTAGGTAAATAAGTTCGCCTTTGTTTTTTTCGGTTGTATTTTTTACCTTTTGGCAAGTTTCACATTGTTTAACAATGCTTTTAATTTCTTTTCTTAAAAATGGTCTATAAAATCTTTCGATAATTTTAGCTGTTGTTTTATTTCGGCCTAAATGAGCGTTAAACACGGAGCTATGTATTTTTTCAACTAAAGTTTTAACTGATTGACTAGGCAACACATATTGATTCACCAGTAGACCATTTTCGCTTTCGTACATTCTATAAAGAATGCCTTCAATAAGCCGAAATTTTTCATATTGTTTAAAAAATAATCTTTGGGTTAAGTTTTCAAATTGAGTACATAACGGTTTTGTTTGACCATTAAGTTTTATGAGTTCAATCATCCATACAATATCTTTATCATTTGCTTGTTCGATTTTGTAAGATTCGATTTCGGTTTCATCGCTCAGTTTTGAGTTATTTTCTGGACTTTCGACAGCAGTTTCTTCCACAACCTCTTCTTCGTTGTCCTCGATTAAAGCCACTAAATTATCTTGGTATTCCTCTTCCGGTTTTACGTTTAAAACGGTGTCATCTGGTAGCCTTGAAAAGCTATCAGCAACAATATTTTCTTCGCCTGGGATATACTCGATTTGAAAGTCATATATGCTAACACGAAGTAGCCATCTTTCGAGACGTGGATGGACATTACGTTTAGTTAAAATCCAGGTTAGTGGTAAATGATCAGTGTGTACAAAAAAATATTTACCATATAAATATTGGTGGTTTTCTTCAATTGATTTTACTACCGATAGAAGTTCCTTTTCTGGAGTCGAATAGTTCTTTTCTGCCGGTGTATAATTTTTAGAGAAATATGAAATCGGTTTAAATGTTCCATCATCTTGTTCTTGTTCTAGTACAGAGCCATATCCATAATCACATGCATCGGTTTTTAAGTGCATCGGTTTGTTAAAATTTGGTAAGGCTAGTACAAGCTCACTACAAAGAATTTCTTTTAGATTTTCAAAGCTGGTTTCTGCGTCATTGTTCCAGGTAATTTCGACCTTTTTTCCATCTACGGCTCCATTTTTCTTCCTAAATTTTTTAGGAACATCTTTTAATCCCATAAGATCGTATAATGGTTTAACTATTTGAGCGTAGCCTTCAATAAATGTTCTATAGCCATTTGCTATACCTAGCCAGCATTGGAGTTCTTGAATATTTTTTGGCTTCGGTTTTTCCATTAGACATTTAGCTCGGTTTGGATTCGGTTTAATTTGGTTTCTTGAGATTGTAAATCCAAGTAGATCGATTTCTTCTACGGCGATGATACATTTCTCAATTGAAATTTTAAAGTTTCTTAGTCGAAGAATTTCAATGACTTCAAGTAGCATTTGTTCATGGAATTGAAGGCCATATTTTCGGCAGATTGTAAAAACGAATGAATCGTCCATATAGACGTCTACGGTTTTTTTAATTTTTAGTTCCTTGAACGCGTCTTCGACAGATCGTTGGAACCATGCCGGTGCGGTTTTAATGCCCATTGGCATAGAAAGATACTCGAATAGGCCGAATTCGCATATAAAAGCAGTATATTTAATTGAGTCTTCGTCGACCGGTATTTGATGGTAAGCTGATTTTACGTCGATTCTGCTAAAAACG
Organism: Brachionus calyciflorus; assembly: GCA_002922825.1. Lineage (NCBI taxonomy): Eukaryota > Metazoa > Rotifera > Eurotatoria > Ploima > Brachionidae > Brachionus > Brachionus calyciflorus. The sequence goes on from NTPY01000323.1 coordinate 567,435, forward strand.
TCGGCTTCTACGAGTTTATTAAATAAATCTTTAATAGATGGTAGCGGGTAACTATCACCTTTGATTACGCGGTTTAAAGGTTTATAATCCACGGTTATACGAATTGATCCATCTTTTTTGTCAACTATTCTTAAAGCAGCACTCCACTCACTTTTACTTTTTCTAATTATACCTGCTTTAAGTTGACGATCTAGTTCCTCTCTTACCTTTTGTTTTAGATGATAGGGAAGAGGCCTTGACTTGGTTGTTATCGGTTTTTGGTTTGGATCAGTTAGATCGATTTTAAACGCAATGTCAGTATTTTTGTTTGGTGTAAGATCGGTTACAGAATTTGCTTTTATTTCATTTAATTTGTTCATTATATTCTCTCTGACCGTTTTTAAATCGTCTTCAGACCATGTGTTTTCCATTTTTTGCCGGTTTAGATCTGGTGTACTAGTTTCTTTTGGTAAATTTCCGTTTGAACATATTTTATTATGATTAGTTATATCTGGAATTACATTTGAAAAATCAGATTCTTTTGTATTTTCTAATTCTTCATTTAATATTATTTCATTTTGAGCACTATTTATTTCGTTTGTTTGACTAATGACTTTATTAAAATTTATAATACTTTTAATAATTGGTTTTTTTAGAAGGTTTTGTTCAAGCCGACTTATTCTACGTCCGGTTTCAATTGTAACGTCCACTATTTTTGATGCTTCAAACTTAGCATTCTCATCTTTTTCTAAACTTTGTTTTGAACCAGTTTTAGTTGAAGATTGATGCCGCTTGCTAATTTTTTCGGCATTAAATTTAATACCTTGTTCCATGCTGGTTAAATTTTTTTCAAAGTATGGAACCTTTATCATTAGATCACGTCCTAAAAGGCATTCGTGTCTTGAGGAATGGTTTGTTACTATAATCGGTACGTTTGTGAGAATCTCGGTTTCTTGATGTGTTATTTGGCAGTATTTTAAATATACTATTCCAAATATTTTTAATTTTTTGTTGCATGACCATATTGGTTTTCCTTTGTACGGTTTTAAAATCGTATTTGGATCATCACGCACAATTCTTTCATAAAGGTTTTCATTGATTATTGTGTATCCAGCTCCTGTATCAAAAATATATGATACTAAAGTATTATTAAAAATTGCTTTACCCGTTAATCCATTTAAAAAATAATCATGGACGTGATTTATTTCACTTGAGCTGGTTGAGTTTTGGTTTTTATTATATAGTCATTGTTGATTATTTGATGATTTTAATGGTTGTGATGGTTGATTTTGGTTTTGTTGACTAAAATTATTATTGTTTAATCTGGCTTGGTACCTTGTTTCGTACCTATGTTTGTTTGGTTCGAATTGGTTTTGATTATTGTTATTCCATTTGTTGTTTGCAAATTTGTTTTGGAAATTATTGCTTTGGTTAGAAGCCGGTACCATTTGTACTTGCTGATCAAAACGAACGGTTCTGGACTCATTCATTGAATCAGATTCAGCTTCTGGTGTATCATCAAATCCATTAAATTTGTCTAGTGCATAATTGAATAACTGTTCAAATGTAAATTCTTGTTTAAGGCGAATAGCCTTTTTGAGTTTTTCTCTACATTTCTCTCTCAATCTGGGATTGAATAAACCCTCAACAAATCGTTGCTTTAACATTTCTTCAAATGTTTCAATTTGTGTATTTGGAAAATTTTGTTTTACTAGAGTTTTAATGCTATTTGCATAGTTCTCCAAAGTTTCATTTTGACCTTGGTTTCTTTCAAAAAACGTTTTAAAATTTTCAAGACTTTCCATACGGTTACTAGAGTTTTGTTCCATGTGATACATTTGGTTTAGCTCACGAATTAATTGTTCGTAGCCATCTTGCTTGCTTAAAAATTTATCTAAATTGCTTAGTTTGCCAATAACACGTTCATCAATGTTTGCTAATGCTGTCTCAATCCATTCGGACCTTTCCCTGGTACTTAGATTATGTTCTAAGATTGCATGCCAGTTTCTGAAATTGTATTGTTCGGTTAACATTGGAATCTTAATTAAACTCTTAAAGTTAGTTCCAACGTTGTTTGAACTATTCGGTCGTTCTTGATTGCATTGCAAGGTATTGACAAGATTAACGTTTGTTGTGCAGTTGCTGGTGCTCTGATTGGTAGTAGTGTTGCAGGTTACGCTTTTGCGATGGCTCCCTTTTCTAATTAGGTATACCACTAACAACAATAGAATTAAGATTATGGTTTCGTTTGTTTTTTTAATCAAAATCCAGTCCAAAGTTCCGATTATATTGTTAAAAATAAATAGGAAAAAATTTTTACGTTTCACCATATAGATTGGAAACAAAGTTCGGTTACGGTTGGTTTATGGCAATTGAATAGGCACAACATTTCAACGTTTGAGATTTTAGAAATTAAGAGAAAAATTATAAATAATATTTTTCTACTCATAAAGTAACACGTGTATTTTTGAGAAAGTTTGAAAGTAACGTTTAATTTGCACGCTTGTGTTTGTTTAAATAAATTATAAATATTTTGTTTTTAATTGGTTTTTTATCACTTATACTAGGGACGCCAATGTTGTGGTTTCAGCTTGTGTGTTGAATACCGAAGGTTGGTTTAGGGTTTAGTGGTTGTCGGGTATGGTTTAAATAAATAAAAGAACGGTTTAAGTTGAATACGGTTTATTGAGAAAAATGTTTATGTTTAATTTAATGAGAAAAACGAGAACAAGAAGAAAAAGAAAAGAAAGTGTTTATATTTTACACAAGTGTTAAATATTATGTTTTATTTACTAGTCCTTAACATTAACAACATGTTAAGTACTAGTAAATATGTTTAAATTAAGATAGTGAGGAGAAACGGAGTTAGTCCGCAACAATTGTTTAAGCCTAAAATTTAGTCAGAATTGTGAATTTTATTTAAATTTTAAAAGTAAAGGAAACTTTGATACTTTACTCGTTACTAGTAAAGAGCAAATGAATTATTTACTAAAGTTAAGTAACGGAAACGTTGCATATCCTTTCTTTACTTTCGATGAATAATCGTCAAATGGTCTTAGAATGAAAAGTTTGGCACTAAAATCCGTTTTCATTGAAATTTATGAAAAGTAATTCATTATTTACATTTATTCGGTAAAGTAACTAAAATTAAAGTAAAGTTCCCACCGCTATGCAAGATTAGAAAAAATTTTATAATAAAAAATTAAAATTTTTAAATAAAATACTAAAAAATTTTTAAAACTAATCAATCAAAAACTGAGTCGTAAAAATTCAAATATAAAAATAAAAATTGTCATATTGGACCGAATTGCATCTTTAAAAAAAGATTATATTGTATAATGTATAATAATGTTGCGCTGTAAAATAAAATTTGAATTTTTATGCGGCATCTATTATTAAGGAAAATGAGGAAAATGACAGTTATAAAAGCAAAAGCTTCTGAGTTTTATCATCAATATTATGTTTTGACAAATCAATCAAATGTAGAATTTAAAAGCTCAAAGGATGGTTTACAAATTTTTGCAAAAGAAAAAATTTGGTATCAGCAACAGCTGATGGTGAAAAACTCCCAGTTTATGTCTTAGTTCCACTTAAATCGTGCTGCCGAATTATTTACCACCAAACAATGTTCAAATAGAATACAAAACTGGCGCAGTTCAATGAACATGTAGTTGTTAATGGGTCTACCTTACCAGCACACTCAAAAGCCGTTTCAGCACACTCAAAAGCCGTTTCAGTACACGCAAAAACCGTTTCATCACACTCCCTAAAACTGAGAATCACATCAATCTAAATAACACATCCAACACTGATTAACATATCAAAATTATCCTAAAAATAAATTTTTAAGAAAATTAAAAAAAATCTTTTTAACACATTTTTTAAGATGTGAAGAAAAGACTAAATTTTAATTAGTTTATTTATTAGTTTAATGTCAAATTTTTAATAATTTTTTTAAATCAAAAATAAAAATAGATTAATTTTAAAGCAAATTAATAAGCTAAAGCTTTAGATGAATTTTTAGGACGACCTTTTTTTGGCGAATGAAAGAAGGTATCACGAATTTTTATTTTCAATAATTCTAAGCCATTTAAATGGCTACTTATTTTAACCTTCAAATAATATTTGCAGCTACAATAACCTAAGCGGCTCTGAATCTTACAAGTCCCGTGTTGGGAATCACCATTGTTAAACTCATAAACCCCGGGCTCCACACGTGTAAAATATTCTTTTTTCGCAAATTTTTGAGCTAGTTTTTTCATATTTGATGAAATTTTAGGCTCCAATTTGAATTCTTTTTGGTTGACCGAATAAAACTCGACCATTTTAAGACAACATTCAAGAAATTCCAATATACTAAGCTGCTTACCCTGGGTATGATCACGTTTAATGCAATTATTAAATGATTCTAGAGGAGAATTAGTGCAAAACCAGGAGGGGAGTTATAAATTTTCCATCTGATAAAATTTCCTTTTAACCAATTATTTTTGAAATAGCTGATGAATTTTGGAGCCACTTCCGAAAATTCATCTTTTAATTCATTAATTTTTTCAAGCGTCTCATATTTATCCTTGGCCATGTGAATAGATCTGATTGCATGACCTATAGCTTTTCTATATTCACTAGGAATTAACTCTCTTTGTTTAAAATAGTTTGAACGAACGTGATACCAACACATTAGAATTTTACATTCTGGGAATAATTCCTTAGCCGCGTTAAATAAAGCATCCCATGCATCTTGTATAATATACTCAGGGTCAAAATTAATTTTTAACAATTGTGAAATCGAAATTAATCCACTGTAAATTTTTTAATAGTCTTAAGTTTGTTCATGAGAGGTGATTACAAATGCAATTGGATGGATTTGATGCTCAAAGTCTGTCTTAGCGAAAACTACTACAGGAAATTTATTTTTTATCAGCTTGTATGTAGCATCGATATGATATGGTCCTTCAATACTACTATCTAAATTTCTTAAAAGTGCTCGACTAGTTACCATTATATGTACATGATCATCATTACACCCATTATTTACTAAAATATTTCCATCTTTATCATATTTTATGTTAAAAAAATGGCTTGTTTTCATTAATATTTTCGTAATACAGATTTTTACCTATCAATTCACACACATTACGTATTGAATTTGCATTTGGTTTACGTATTTTTAAATTGTAAACATACTTTTTAACCTTTAGATAATTATTTAATTTTTATATTTTTTATTTATTTTACCTTTGTCAAAATTACTTGTTTTAAATCAGGTAAAAAATTTATTGGAGTCTGATCGACATTAATCAAACGTTTCAATATTCTAACTGGTGTTAAATCACTATCATTACTCTACTATAATTAGCTTATTATTAATCTTGTTTTTAATACAGTGATTTTTTCCTCTATTTTGTCTAATTTTATTCAATGAACCTAATATAAAAAATGTTTACTTATTGATATTTATTTTATTTTTTTTATATTTACCATTATGTTTTCCTTTAATAAAAATCAGATAAATGTCCGATTTATTACAAATATGGATTCTTAAACTAAGGGTACACGTGTTTTTTTTACAAAGGCATGATTTATAAATTCGTCTCATTTTATGCTTACTAAATTCATTACAATTATCATTTGAACAATTTTGAGCCAAATTATTTTTAACAATTTTAGTATGTGAAAATTTCTCAAATAAAAAATCTTCAAACTGATTATGACAAAAAGCTTTTAATTAGGGTATATTCTTTATAATTTGGCACATTTGTTAATTCTTTACAATGTGAATCAGTTTTTGATTTAGTTGTAGAATCAATTCGACTAAACATACTTACAGTTGATTCACTTAAACTCATTTTTTTACTATTATTTAAACTAAAGTCTGCAGTCATATTGTCTCTACTGTCACTTCTCTTATTGCTATCTCGACTACTACTACTATCTCGACTACCATTTCGACTACGACTACCAACTCGACTACTACTGCTATCTCGACTACGACTACCATCTCGACTACGACTACCAATTCGACTACGACTACTTTCTCGACATTATTAAGCATAAAAATTATTTTCGAATTTTTTTTTACAAATGATTGCAAAAAAATTTTTTAAGTGTATATTTTAAGGAGATGTATTTTTAAGTTTTTTTATTAAGTGTGTACAAAAGTCTCGATAAAATTAATATCAAAAATTTCAACAAAAAAATTTACAAAGAGTATTAAAAAGATAATCTGTGTATTTTTAAGATAGTTACAAAAAGGTCAATTTTTTTTTGGACTCAGTCCGTTGTCACTTGACTAAGAGTGTAAAATATGATTTAAAAGTGAATGGTATTGTCACCAATTATATTCTACCGCGAATGACTTACAGCCAGCCGATGTTTGCTGGTTTGCTTCAATTAAAAAACAATATCACAATAAATGGAACAAATGGTTTTTAGAGGATGAAAGATCTTTTACCAGGTTTGGTAACACAAAATCTCCAGGATATGTAAAAACAATTAGTTGGCTCTTTGAAATTTGGATAGATTTCAGCTCAACTTTAATTATTGAGAGCTCTAGCAAATGTGGAATAATTGACCAGTTTAATTTACACTCTACTTTATCATATATTATGAAAACAAACACAATAAAAGGCTTTACGCTTAGGAGCAGATTTTCCTAATATTCTTTTTTGAAAATCAATACTTACTTTATTGTCCATTTTTTGAAATACACTTATTAACTGATAAGTGTCTGGATGAGGCTTTCGAATCCACTTATTAAGCCTATTGTGGAACCCCTCCACATGGTTATTCGTTCTCGGGCCTATCACTTTCAAATTCTAAATTCAATTTATTTTTGACTTTATAAACAATTCTCAAATGATAAAATCATATTTTTATAAATCCTAAAATGATAAAATCCCACTTTTTTTAATCCTAAAATGATAAAATCACATATTAATAGAATCATTTTCATTATAAAATCCTAATTTAAATAAAATCCTAAAATGATAATATACCGTTAAATTTAACCGTTCTGCTTAACTATGGCGCATCAATTTCATATTAATTAATAAAGTTATAACTTATTGTTAAATGAACACGTGAATAATTATTGAAAAATTAACTAATTATCTCTAAAAACTTTTTATTTGTTAAAACAATAAATTTCTTTGTTCAATAAAAAAGTTATTTAGTTATTTTTTAACTAAATCAATTTATTAATTAATTCAAATAAAAAATTCACTCCAGGTGAAAATCATTATTTGTATGTCTCATTTTATTTTTAAAAAAACTTAAAATAAAATATACCGAATTTTTCATAAAAGGGGATAATTTAATTTCTCTTTCTCTATTAAAAAAAATAAAAAAAGGTAAAAAATTTCTATTTTTCAAAGACCAATTTTATTAAAAGTTAAAAAAATTGATAAAAATAGAAATTTAATGCTGCGCCCAGTCTGTATTCCCAATTATATCTTATATTTACTTGGTTCTTAGATGAAATGCATTCTTGTTGTTTTATTTTTCTGATTAATAAACAAGATAAAACTTTTAAAAAAAGAGTCTAAAAAATGAACTTTGTATTCGAGCTAAGTTTAATAATCAGTTACTTTGAATTTGCTGCAATAAATGCTTTCAAAGAATCTTTTCTTAATTCAACAATGAAAGTTTCCATTTCAAAAGCACTTTCTAAAAATATTAGTAAAACCTTGATAAATAGTACAAAATATCTAATCCAAATATGAAATCATTATTTTACTGAAGGACCAAGAAGCAATAACATGTCAAAAAGTAAGTAAAATAGGTATTATAAGTGCTCAAAATTAAATTGTAAAGTGTGTATTTTTGCTAATGAAAATTATTTTCAAGATAATAAATTTGAATTACAAATTCTAATTCCATCCAAAACCTCTTGTGACTCAATAAATTGAATTTTTTTTATAAAATGTAAAAAATGTAATACATTTTACATTGGTCAAACATCACGTAAGATAGAAACCAGAATTAAAGAACATATTTATAAAATAAAATATTGTATTAAAATAGCTAATTCTAAAGAATTGTTAAACAAATTTTTATTAAACTGTAAAGAAACATTTGTCTTATATAAACACTTTATGAAAGAGCACAAATTAGAAGATTTTTCATTTCAAATTTTTATTTCAAACTGCATTCACTTTAGACTTAGACTTGAAAGCGATTTAATTTTAATTTTCAATACTCCAAAACAAAATGGTTTAAACTCTATGGTTTCAAATAAGCTTGAGTCCTTAAATTCTTATATTTTAAACTAAAAAATTTTTTTCACTATTATTAAACAAAAAATTTTTTTTAAAATAATTTAAAATTAATTAATTTATCCTAGATAAAATACTGAAGAAGGCCTATTGCCGAAACACGTGTATATTTTATTCTTCCTATTTTATTCGTCGTTTTTGTACAATAAATTTAAATATTTTTTTTAAACGTCTAATTTTTAAATGAAGAATTTTAATCGAATAAAATATAAATTAATTTTATTAATTTTATTTATCTAAAATTGATCTATTGAATTATTTAGATAAAAATTGAGTTATTTTTTAACTCAATTAACTCAATTTCTAATTCAAGCGAAAATTTCAATCCAGTTCTTCTTCTTAACATGCGAGAAACGAAAAAATTTTTATTTTTTTTTGAAATTAAAAATTTTTTTTTGAAAAATACAAGTATGGCGGCGCTATACTGATAAAATTTGAGGTATGGCGGGGGCCAGAGTTGGCCATACCGTTGATCCGCCACTGTTATCGAATGTATCAATTCATTTTAACCTATTACCCTGCAAACACACTAAAAAAGGGTCTTAAACAGATACCTTAAATTTTCGAAATGGAAACGGTACTTAAAAAGAATTTTTTTAAATTAATTTTTTACCTGAAATTGGCGATTTGCTTGGCCTCGATTAGGTTCAGTGGCTCTTACTTTGAGACAGCTATCTCTCATTTGGTTTCACTGTATTAATGCAGGAATTTTCAATTACCTGGCTCTATTCCGGGAATCAATAAATATTCCCGGAATAAATTGGTTTTAAAATCTATCCCATCAGTGGCGAACTGTGGTTTTTGCCACACCAATTTTAAATTTAGTATGGCCCCGCCACACTAATTTTTAGAAATTTTTCATAATTAATTTTTAAAGTTGATCAGCCGACTCAAAACAAAACTTGAGTCTATAAAAAAAAAATCAATTAAAAAAAAGAGAACTTTCTTTTTTTTATTTGCTACACCGCTCTCTCTCTTAAAATAAAACTACCGTATTCCCTTGTTTTTCAATGCAGCACTAAATTCCGAAAACTCGGTATTTATCCAATTTTCTGATTGGTCAATTTTTTTTTCAACCAATCAAAAAATTGGATAAATACCGAGGTTTCGGAATTTAGTGCTGCATTATAAAAACAAGGGAATACGGTAATTTAGGCTTGTTAATATAAAAAGAATAAGACTATTTCTCAGCAATCAATTTTTTTTAATTATCATGCATTATTTTTTACTGATTGTTTAACCCATTCATTAAAAAAAAATTTATCTCGATTCTTTTTAAGTAACGACAAAAAAATTCAAACAAAAAAAAAATTTTTTTAAATTTAATTTTGGAATATTAATCAAAAATGTACTTTTTTGCATCTTAAAAATAAGAGAAACAAAAGAATAATTTTCCTTCAAAAAAGATTCCTTTTTAGTAATTAATTTAAATTATGCAGCAATTCTCTTTTTTCTTATTTCAAACCTCGCTACTTTAAAAATTAAAGATAAGCTTATCTAAAGAAAAATTTTTGTAATATTTTTCTTAATTTTGACAAAAATTAAAGTTTTATTCTATTAAATTCTGATGATTTTCAGTTAAAGATTTTTTGTTGTGATAATTCTAAATTAGGTAAAAAAAAATTGATCATGAAACAGACGATTTTGAATTTTACGTCATCCAAAATTTCTAAAGACCATTTACAAAATATCAATTCATTTGAAAATATAGACTCTTTTCAACGGGATACTAATCAGTCGAATGAAGATTCTCATTTAGATAAGCAGAGTTATAACAGAATAACATCGCCTATTTTAATCACTAATTATTTCTCGGCTTTTAATATTAAAAATCCTGTAACCTTATCTAACATAAGCTTAAATAATTCAACTGGAAGTAACTCGACAATAAGTGACTCTAACACTACTTCCAACCATCCAAATAATTTATCTTCAAACAATTTAAATTCCAGAAAAATATTAAAAATAAGTGAAAAAAAAACAGCTTTTGACTCATTTCATTTAAACGAGACGTATTCTAATATCCCAAGTGATCTAAAAACTTGTCACTCAAAAATTTCTAAATCTTACTCAAATTATAGTGTAAAAAATAATGTTCCCAATTTTGGCTACCATATCGTCGAAGAAAATATTTTACCTAATCAGCCGACCGATTTCGAGCCACCCAAAAATAAATATAATCGAACATTTCGGATTGAATGGTACCGTGACTTTAAATGGCTTGAATACGATGTTTTAAAAGATCGGGCTTTTTGTTTTTATTGTAAAAAATTTAACGCCAAAGGTGCTAAAAATGATTGTTTTGTAACAATCGGCTTCCAAACTTGGAAAAATGCTTTAAACCGTTTTTAGGAGCACGAAAGGACATATGTTCATCAGCATTCAAGTTTTTTATTTAGTCGAGCAATTAAAAAAATGCCCTCGTGTGCTAGTTTAATAAATAATCAACACACAACCGATGTTCAGTTTAACCGAAATTGCCTATCAAAAATTATAAAGGTAATAATGTTGCTTGGCAAGAAAGGATTTGCTGTTAGAGGTCATAGAGAAACTGAATTTGATGAAAATAAAGGTAATTTTCTTGAAATAATAGACCATGTTGCTGAAGAGTACTCATCTGATCTTAAAAAATTTATTAATAACCGTGTTAATGCCAACTATCTTAGTCATGATATTCAAAGTGAATTAATGGCGATTGTTTCAAATCAAATTCGAGAAAATGTTACAAAAAGAGTAAAAAAAATAGGTATTTTTCGATTATCGTTGATGGGACTAGTGATATAACTCGTAAAGAGCAAATTAGTTTTTGTATTAGAACAGTCTCGAAAAATCTTTAAATCGAAGAAAGTTTTTTAGGCTTTTATGAAGCAAAAGATACTGAAGGTGATACATTATTTCTTCTTGTTAAAAAAGCCTTGGCCGATTTAACACTTTCAATAAAAGATGTGACTGGGCAATGCTACGACGGCGCCGCAAACATGAGTTGTGTCTATAAAGGTCTTGCCTCGCGCATTAAAAAAGAAGCAACTTACGCTCTTTACGTTCATTGCTATGCACATCGACTAAATCTTGCTCTTCAAGACTCTTGTAATAATATTAAAGAAGTACGAAATCTTCTTGGTCAGATAAATTCGATTTATATTTTAATCGAAGGCTCGTCTAAAAGAAACTTTATTTTCGAGACGATGAAGATAGACACAAATGAAAGCAAATTAAGGCTTAAATTATTATCGGACACAAGATGGTCTTCACGTTCAGCGGCTCTCAAAAGTGTTTTGGATAATTACGAAACAATTTTGAAAACTCTTAAAGTAAAATTTAAAAAATACTCCAATGCTTAAAAGAAGATATTGGTATTGCGAAAACAGATGTTAGTTACTCGACTTATCTAACATAAGCTTAAATAATTCAACTGGAAGTAACTCGACAATAAGTGACTCTAACACTACTTCCAACCATCCAAATAATTTATCTTCAAACAATTTAAATTCCAGAAAAATATTAAAAATAAGTGAAAAAAAAACAGCTTTTGACTCATTTCATTTAAACGAGACGTATTCTAATATCCCAAGTGATCTAAAAACTTGTCACTCAAAAATTTCTAAATCTTACTCAAATTATAGTGTAAAAAATAATGTTCCAAATTTTGGCTACCATATCGTCGAAGAAAATATTTTACCTAATCAGCCGACCGATTTCGAGCCACCCAAAGATAAATATAATCGAACATTTCGGATTGAATGGTACCGTGACTTTAAATGGCTTGAATACGATGTTTTAAAAGATCGGTCTTTTTGTTTTTATTGTAAAAAATTTAACGCCAAAGGTGCTAAAAATGATTGTTTTGTAACAATCGGCTTCCAAACTTGGAAAAATGCTTTAAACCGTTTTTAGGAGCACGAAAGGACATATGTTCATCAGCATTCAAGTTTTTTATTTAGTCGAGCAATTAAAAAAATGCCCTCATGTGCTAGTTTAATAAATAATCAACACACAACCGATGTTCAGTTTAACCGAAATTGCCTATCAAAAATTATGTCATATAGATCTAAATTATGCAGCTTTGATTCAATAGGGATGAATTTGCCAATTGAACGCAATAAAAAACGTGGTCCGCAATCAGAAACAGCTAACGCATACAATAAGCAACCAGGAGAAAATGATAAAGACGATGAGCTTATTCTTCCAGTCACAAAAAAATCCAAAGTAAAATCATCTCAAGAGCGTCAAGATCAGCAAGTTTGTCCTAAATGCAATACTCCAATGCTTAAAAGAAGATATTGGTATTGCGAAAACAAATGTAAGTTACTCAACTCAAATTTAAAATAATTATCTTTTATGAGTATTTTTTATTAAAAAAAATTTTTCTTATTTTTTTTGTTTGTGTTTTATTATAAAAAATTATTTCTTATTGATTTTATTTAAGTTTTATTAGAATACATGTTTTTTATTGAATTAGTATAGAGATAAAATAAAAAAAAGTTAGTTTAATAAAAAAGATGTTGTCCTTATTAAAAAAGATGCTGTTCTAATTAAAAAAGAGTGGGGTATTATTAACGTCCTAAATTTTCCACTTTTTATTTTTTTCTTTTAGCTTTAAATTTCGTTTTAATTCACGTAACTTAATTATTAATTTTTGAAATTTTTAATTAATTAAAGTAAGTTACAGCAAATTATAAAATTTAGTTAAATCTGGCTGTTTTTGAGCCTTAATAACTCATGTTAACTCCGATGAAAATGTTTTCGAAAATGTTTTGAATTATAGAGTTAACCATGCTTTAAAAATTGGTTTTGATTTTGAAAAATTAATTAATTTTTAACGATAAATCGCTTAATATGAGGTTTTATGTAAAAATACTTCAAAATATAATAGATTTCTAAAAAATCGAAACCATCTTCGCTTGATACAATCATTATATATTTAAATTTTTATTCAAAAAATTTCCAGATCCGTTTATAAATTGAGGAATAAATTAAGATACTAATATTAATTATTGGGGAACCTTAGATAAGAACCACTTTAAAAAAAGTTTTTTAGAAATGTAGACTTAAGTTTTTTAAAGCATCCTTCTTGTTTAAACAAAATTTTATTTAAATAATATATTTAGGAAATTCACAATATTGACAAACAATCAAACGCTTTATGTCTACTGAAAGCGATCAACAATTTTCAGTTTCTTTTTGATCTTGATGCGCTAACCTCTCTCTTTATGACAACGAACATTCTATTAGTTGAGCTTCAAACTGTCTGCTATGATTATAGCAATGTTCGAATACTAGCTCAATCTACAATTTCCAAATTAAAACTTGAAATGACTGATTTTCATAAAAGATGGGATGCAGTAAAAGAAAAGGCAGAAATTCTTGGCATCGAAATGAATGAAAAACCTCGTCAAAAAAAAACTCCTAAGTAAATTATTAGAATTTTAAGTATTTTTTTTGTCTTCAATTTTGATAATTTTAGGCGGTATAGATCGAAAGACTTTATCGAGATCCCTGAAACGGATATTAAAGAGACCATTCGATCGGTTTTTATCAAAATTGTCGATGCATTGGTAGTAGCTATATCGTCAAGGTTCGACATAGAAAACATTGGGCCAATCGAAACGATTTATTATTCGATTACGGCAGCCCAAAAACCACATTGCGATTCATTAAAAAAATTAGATATTTATGGTAAACTTTTAGACTACGAAAAGTTAATTCAAGAATTTAATCTATGGTATGAATTCAAAAAATTCATCTTTTTAGAATATATTTAACCTTTCCTATTTCGAATGCTGAATCCGAGAGGTCATTTTCTAGATTAAAGTTTTTAAAAGATAGTCTGCGTAGTCAAACTGGTCAGGACCGTCTTAACGAAATAAGCCTAATGAAAATTCAGTCATCTGAATTGAAAAATATAGATGTAAATAAAATTGTTGACATTTTTGCTAATCAAAAAAATAGAAGACTAAAATTTTTTTAACAGTTAAACTTAAATGCTAAAAATGGACAATTTAAAATTTAAGCTAATTCTTTTTTTTAATCCGAAAAATTGTTATAAATTTTTGTAAATAAATTAATTTTATCAATATTCAATATCACTTTTCCCTTATAAAGCCCCCCCCCCTCTCATGCACCACCCCACTCATCCAATTCAAGAAATGAATCATATATGCCACATATGTATGCTTTAGAAATTTTAAGTTTTTTTTTAAGAAATTTTTTTAATTTACATTATTATTTACTTTTTACCTCAAAACTCAGTGAAAAATAACAAAAAAAAATACTGAAAAAACTGAAATTATTAGCTTTAATTCGTTAATTAAATTTTCCTTGATCTTTTCAGATTTTTTGACTGATACTGAAATTCTAATATCAAAACAGGTTAATTGAATAATTGATATTCAGTTTATTGATTTTGAAATTTCAATATCATTGATATTCAGCTTTATAAGACCCAAAAATTTAATCAAATAGAACAAATTGAAATTATTAAATCGAAATCAATCTTACAGTTTTTTTTTCATTTATTTTTTTAATCTTCAATTTTACATAAAATATATCTATAAATCCCTTTGGTTTAAAAAAAAAATTCGAATTTTAGTTTTTTTACTGACAGTGCTGATCTGCTACAAGGATTTTACGTAAATTTACCTTTTATTACGTAAATTTACTTTGTAAAATTTAGTAAAATTACAATTTTTTACGTAAAAAAAAGTAAATTTACGTAAAAAAAGGTAAATTTACTAAAATTTACGTAAAATCAAAAATGGCCTTAATTTGCATTTTTACGTAATTTTTTACATTTTTTTGAAATCTTTTAAAAAATTCAACAATAAATTTACTTTTTATTACGTAAATTCAGTGGCGGCGCCAGAACAAAAAAAATGGTGTGGCGAAATTTCATTATTTACATCTAAACCGATAAGGGGGGGGGGGTCTCGAGGGACCCTCAGCTAACCACGGAAAGGGTGTTAAACATTATGTTCGATAATGATCAGTGAAAAATGCAATTTATCAAAAAACACTCAGACTTTTTTCAATTCTTTTCCCGTTTTTAACCTGAGCAAATTTTTTAATGGAAAATTTTGTTTTCATTGACAGGAAATTCATATATTTCGAAAAAAAAAACCTTAGAAATGGGATCTTTATGGGATCCCACGAAGTTAATAAAAATGGCAAGTTGTTTGCGAATTAGTGTCAATATCCTTTCTTTTTTTTCAATCATTTAAAAGCAAAAATTGTCGAAAAAACAACATTAAAATTCTGTTTTGCTCTTAAAAAATCGAAATATTCTTAAATAAAAAAAATAAAGAATTGATTAAAAAAATATCATGACATAAATTGTCTGGTGCGACATTACTTTATTCTAATTTTTTTAAAAGAAGACGTGAATTATCCCTTCTGTTTCTTTATTATAAGCGGTAAATCATCTTTTATTAATTTTCATTTTTTTTTAAATTTTAAAAAGAGAACTTATTTTTAATTTTTTCTTACTGTTAATTTAAAAATTTTGCTTATAGATAAAAAGATAAACTAGTAAAGTGAACTAAATTCTCAATTTAATAACAAAATTTTTAGACTTGTATTTAAAAATTAATTAAATTTTTTAAAGTTATAATTAAAAAACAAGTCTAAAATTTTTGTTATTAAATTTAAAAAATTGAGAAATTTATTTCACTTTACTTTATCAAATTTACTTTATTTTTAAATTTTTTGCCAAATTTTACGTAAATTTACGTAAAATTAAGTAAATTTATTTTTGAATTTTTTAAAAGATTTATCTTTTTACGTTAATTTACTTTTTTTTACGTAAAAAAAAGGTAAAATTTTACGTAAAGTAGGTAAATTTACATAAAATCCTTGTAGCAGATCAGCACAGTATATAAACAAGTATAAAACAAGACAAGTATATAATCTCTAAACAAACATGCCTTGGCGTTGTTGGCATTTTGTATTTTAAATTAATGTGCAGCAAATCATAAACACCGGGACCAGTAATTAAACTTTTTTTTCATATTTTTTTATGCTTTCCTGTTAATTTTATTGCGCTCTTTCTGATTGTTCTCAAATATTTGAATTTTTTCAATTTTCTTTTATAAATGATTCTTTAATTAAGTCAAATTACGTACACAAACGACGAAAGTGAAAAATTTTTTATTAAAATACAATATCAAAAAATCAGACAAATTCGATTATCCAAAATTCTTTTTTAGAGAAAATTAAATTAAAATCGAATCTTTTTTATTTGCACAAATTGCAGATATTTTGCATACTTTTTGTTTTGCACACACCATTTTTCTACCTTTAATAAGGGTTTGAATATTTTTTAATTGTAAATTGTAAAAAAATTCAAAATGCCAAAAATAATGATCAAGAATATTCGAATTTTTGTAGGCTTATAGACAAATAATTTTTTTGCCACTAAGTCAAGCATAAATTTGATAGAGAACAATCATTTATTTTGTGACGGGACATTTAAAGTTTCTCCCAAGTTATTTATTCAATTGTAAACTTTTCATGCACTTGTTAACTCATGTCCGGTTCCATTGATTTTCGCGTTTTTACCAAGAAAAAGCCAAGAACTATATGAAAAAATGCTTATTGAGATTAGGCGCAATATTACTATTTATCCTAAATCGATCAGTTTAGATTTTGAGCTGGCATTTTTTCAGACAGTTGAGACAATTTTTTCTGGTACTATACTATATGGGTGTTTTTTTCATTTTAGAAAGTCAATGAGGTCTAAAATTGCCGATCTTGGATTGGTGGTTGATGCTAGAGATAATAAAGAGTTGAGGCATAGTTTAAAAATTGTTCAGATGTTAGCGTTCTTGCCACCAGATGATGTTGCTTCCACCTTTCAAGAACTTAAAAAAATCGCTTATAATGACGATCTTGTCATTGAATTTTATGAATATTTTGAAAAATACTATGTTGGTGAATTGAAAACTAAAAGAGGAAGATATATTGATTAGATAATTAAAAATTTTGCCATTTATATTGCTCTTTTAATAAATGCTTTTTCGAACATGCAATTTAATTTTTAGAAATTGATTCTGTTTTGAACTAATTATTTGGACACATTGCTATTTTGTCTGTTTTATTTTAATCCTTGCTATTTTAATCCGATACCCCCAAATTAGTCTTACCCAGAAATTTTTACCAAGAAATTCGAGTTTACTTAAATTGACCGAAAGTCTGGTTACTGGGAAATATAGAGTTGTTGGAAGAATTACCTTTAATATTTCAACATTCATTTCATCGTCTAATCCTTTTGAGGTATTGGTTTCGGCCATGATTCCACTTTCATTAATTTCTGCTGAAGATAAAAGCTCAGAACTTGAGAAATTTTTTTGCCATATTTATGGCATGAATGCTTTTTTTAGAAGTTTTAGAATTTTAGTATAAGTTCTTAAGGTTATGTTATTCAATTTCGCAAAATTATGAATGTTTAGAATCATATTAGACCAAATTTTGAATCTCCTGACCTTTCGATCTGAAAGAATTTCAAAATAATACACATACTGTATTCTTCATTTTTTTTAGCTAAAATTAAATTAAGCTTTATCTAATAAATAGTAATTACTATGGTCATCGAATTTCATAACCTCTCGTAGAGAGATTTTCGAATGAATCGTCTAATTTTATTTTAAAAGATTAAAAGTCATGAAACCTTAAAAACACTTTTAAAAGCTCTTTTTAAAATATTCTTTAATTTGATAGAATTCCAAAAAAAAATAATACTAGTAAACTCAATTTATATTTCTATAATTTAGAAGTAAACGATGAGCACATACTTCTTTTTTTTTTAAATATAAATTTAAAATAAGAGTAAGAAATTTACTTGAAGCACGAGTTTTTAAGGTCTTCAATTAATTTTTAAATAAATTTCTCAAATTTTTCTCTTAATTTTCCTCGAGCAAAAAAATTTCTAGTTAAAGGCCTCTAATCATTATTTATTTTGACTTTCCCATCAAAACAAAAATTTCATTTTTTATATTATATATATATATAAACACGTTAAAGAATTAGCTTAGCAACTAAAATTAAATATATGATTTTTAATTTTTTGTCAACACCTTTGTTATGTGTAGAATGGAAAAAAAATATATTTATTCTCATTTTATTATTATTGTTTCCTTACGATTTCTGGGAAAGAAATCAACAACTAAAAACATTTTATGTTTCTTTTTCATTTTTTCAATTTTTTCTTTTCCGTTCCAATAAATAAATTTTTTTATTTATTTAATAAAAAAGAAGTTATCAAATGGCAACAAATATACTGCCAATATTGTTCGAAAAAAGATGGACAACAGTTTGTTTTTAACTTAATCTTTAAAATATCCCTTTATAAATTTATTCAAAAATTTTTTTTAAATTAAAAGGGAAATTTTAAAGAATCTAATAAATTTTCCGAACATGACAATTATAATTTAATTCAAAATTATGGCGAATATTTGGATTCAGTAATTTAATTTTTTAAGTATTAAATTCTTATTTTTAATTAGAAGAATAATTTTTGAAAGGGTTATGGTAAAAGATATATTGAAGATAAAACACATAAATCAAACAAAATATTTGTATCAACAGAACCATTTACTAAACGTGATAAATCAGTATTGTCTAATACGTCGAAAACAAGTGATAAATCGTCCAATTTAAATAAAAGATTTCCAAGGAGTCATCAACAAAAAGTTATTTGTTCAAATAATGTAAACACTCAATATGATTTGGCTGATTATTTAATTAAAAAAGAAAATAATAAGTCAGTGAATTCATTGACTTTTGAAAGTGAGATTTATAAAACAGCTAAATATCCAAGGCTAGTAGCCACTGAGCCCTATAGACAATCATGGATTAGTCCGTGGAGGTATTCGTACAAAAAACGTGATTATCAAACTTGTACTGACGAATTCAGACGAGTTAAATCAACTTGTATAGATTTGTCGAAATTTTAAATGAAAATATTTTTTTATTTGTATTATTTTATTGGGAATAAAAAACAAAAATAAATGCAAGTGCATTTTTTTTCTTAAATTGCATTGTTTCGCATTTTTAGTTTTTTTTCGCGTTTTTTTCTTGAAAAAAAAAATTTTAGTTCGTAAAAAATACTACAAATTATTTCTTTAGTGACCCAAATCACAGATCGTAGTCGTAATTTTAAATTTCGAGTCTAAAAACTTCCCTCTGACTAAGTCTATCTTAGTGATTGTTATTTTTAATTAAAGCTAATTATTTATTCAACTATTCTTGGATCTCGGGGCTGTGAAGTTCATGTCAATTCGCTATTTTTTCTATAACTTTTTTTCGAAACATTAAAAAATAGTTGTGCAAAATGTTACAAGATGTAGCAAATTTGCTACATTCCCATTATTAATCTGCAAAATGTGTGCACCCAAAATGCAGAAAAAAATTATTAAAAACTGAGTATATGTATTTGCACATATTTTGCAGAGATTTAGCACAGTAAGAAAATTTATGTAGCCGATTTGCTACGTATTGTAACATTTTGCAGAACTAATTTTTAATGTTTGGAAAAAAAGTTAAAGAAAAAATAGCGAATTGAAATGAGCGAATTGACATTAACTTCACAGCCCCTTGGATCTCTTATTTTTAAAATTTTTATCATCCGGGCTCAAATTCAACAATACAAAATAATGAAAGCTCTCTTACTAGGGCTTATGATTTAGGTCACTTTAAATTACTAGGATTCAAAAATTTTTCTGATTTTTAAGGTGTCTAGGATTATGTTTATACTAATACCTTTAACACATATTCAAGAACATTTCTTTTTGTTTATAGGTTGCTCTTGAACTGATTAAAACGTTTTATAAAATTTTTCATTAAAATTTTAATATCGTGTTAAGATATGTTTACAAAATGTCATCTTGCTTCAGAAATGTGTTGCACAAAGTTGTTTTAAACGATAAATAATTTTTTTTATGAAAATGGAATCATCATAAAGAAACTAGTTCCTAAATTATCCCTTGGTGTTAAATTGAATATAACACCTATTTAACCCAGTCTGTGGCCGTCGAAATTCAACTTTAATTTTATATTTATTTCTCCTAATTTGAAGGTTATTTCTATTCAATCAATCATTTTAAAAACATATATTTGCTTTAGCTAATTTATTTATTGAATAGAATTAACCTCCAAATTTGGAGAAATATAAAATTAAAGTAAATTAAATTAAAGTAGCGTTTCGACGGCCACAAGCTAGGTTAGTTAGGTGTTTTACTCAATATAACACCAGGAGATAATTTGCTTTAGCTAGTATATCTGATTCAGATTATTTTTTTGTAAACTAATAAGATAATTTATTGTAAGACTTAAAGAGTTTGAAACTTTAAAATAAGAAAACACTTGGTTAATTGGCATTTCATAAAGTTTTTTTTTAAATTTTCAACTGGCAATTATTTGCAACTTTTTGCATTTTTTTTAATTTTTCGCAATTTTTAATACATTTTTCCTGGCATTATTTGTCGTCTCTGTAAATGAGAGACAGCTTCGAGTCTGAAAATTCACAGAAATTTATATAATTTTGACAACCTTTCTAAATAGTGCATGACTGTATTTTGTATACAAAAATTATTTCGGAAGTTGAAAAACAGGATGAAAAGTCTATTTCTATAAACTCATTTGAATTCAACATTTTAACTGCTTTTATTACGGAATAAATTTGTTCTAAAATTTAAATTGCTACAATTTGTAACATTTTTGCTACATTTAACAAAACAGAAAATGAGATTTTTTCGAGAACTAACTTTATTTTAAAATAATTTGATTTTATTCGTATATTGTTCTAAACAAAATAATGTTATAATGTAACAAATTGAACGATTTGAAATGAGTTTCATGCATGAAGCTCATTTCAAAAAAAGAGCCATTTTTGCATGAAGCTCATATCATGATAAAATGGCTCTTTTTTTTCATTCATAAATTTTTCGAAAATAATTTGTCAATAAGAAAATTTTTTAGCATTTTAAAAATTATTATCATAAGGACATAGCTGAAAATTTACCTTTTTCTCGAAATATTTAGCTTTATTTTTTGATTTTTATTGAAAAAAAGATTTTATAAAAGACTTTACAAAGCTCTGTACAGTAAATTTCGATTCATTCAAATATCTATTATTTTTAAACGGTAAGAGACAAAGTTATTCTGTTACCGTAAATTCTCGTTAATTGGTCCACGTATTTAAAATTGATTTTTTAATATTGTCCGTGTACTAGAGACCATCCTTTCAATGTTAAAACTTTTTCGATTTTTGATTCCGAATCAAAAATAAAAAATTTATTCTTGGTACGTATTTTTAGTTTAATTTTTGATTTTTAAAACACGGTCTAATTTTTGAGTTTGGTATTATAGTACCGGACAAACTCCGGAAAAAAAAATAAAAAATTGAAATTAAATTAAAAAAATTTTTGGTACTAAAAATTAGAAAAAAAATAAATAAATTCGATTTTTTAATTTTTTGTTTTTATTATTTTTCAAAAAAAGTATAAAAAATTGTATTTTAATACCGGACTGAAACGCGAGATTCCAGATAAAATCAATGTTTTCTTTATCAAAGTTACGTTTTTTCTGTTTTTTTGGGCTGAGACGGCTGCTGAGTCCTTGTTTTTTTAATTGATGTGTGGTTTGATTATTTGTAAAGTTGAAACTAACTATTCAGTAAATGTTAACTAAATTTTTGTTGGTATTGATAAGAATAGGAAGGTGTTGGGTTTTGGTTTTAGAAATTCATTATTTTGTTTTAACTTAGATTAAAATTTCGGATTAGCCTATTTACTTCATTTTGCATAAATTAAAAACTGTAACCCAACAATGAAGAAATCAACAGCCGTCTCAGCCCAAAAAAACAGAAAAAACGTAACTTTGATAAAGAAAACATTGATTTTATCTGGAATCTCGCGTTTCAGTCCGGTATTAAAATACAATTTTTTATACTTTTTTTGAAAAATAATAAAAACAAAAAATTAAAAAATCGAATTTATTTATTTTTTTTCTAATTTTTAGTACCAAAAATTTTTTTAATTTAATTTCAATTTTTTATTTTTTTTTCCGGAGTTTGTCCGGTACTATAATACCAAACTCAAAAATTAGACCGTGTTTTAAAAATCAAAAATTAAACTAAAAATACGTACCAAGAATAAATTTTTTATTTTTGATTCGGAATCAAAAATCGAAAAAGTTTTAACATGGAAAGGATGGTCTCTAGTACACGGACAATATTAAAAAATCAATTTTAAATACGTGGACCAATTAACGAGAATTTACGGTAGTTGCTACAAAGTGTAACAATTGTGTTTTATCTAAAAATATAGATCTGCAAAAACTCTTTATCTTTGCAAAATTTGCACGCCGTTGGAAAATGTTCTAAATTAAATCTGCAACATTTTTATATGTGTAGCAATTAAAAGAACAATTTTTTAATTTGAATAAATTAAAACTTAATAGACACAGCCTTTTTCCAACTTGTTGACTTCAAATAAAAGACAAAATTTTTTTTGAATATATTTTTATTTTAAAAAATTTAGTTTTAATTTATATATTTTTCTATTGTAATCCTATTATCTTTTTATTGAAGCTTTATAAGCTATTTTAGATAATAAGTGTGTTATTTCTCGTTATTATCTAACAACCCAAGCAAAATTTTTTTTAGGGGAAAAAATAAGAAAATAAATGTTTCATTTTAGGAATAAAATATGAAGAGTTCCAAATTTCTATTTTTTTCATAAAGAACAAAAAGGATTTTTTTAGGTCGATTTATGAAATCAAATTAGGAAAAATAAAGAAATTTTATTGACGCTCATTTTTTTTAATGAAAAGAAAAATGAACAGAAAAGGAATTTGATTGAGACAAATTTAGTTTACAAATTCGTTTCTTTAATAAAAGACGTTAGAATCTGGTATTATTAAACATTATTGAGCTTTAGCTTTATATGTTAAACTGCTGAAAATTTTTCTTATGGTAAACTGGTTATCATATTTGCAAATAGAGTCTCTTATAATAAAAAGCTTTGAATGTTGGTCAAAATAAACAAAAATATTTTCAGAGATTATTAGTCATAATTTGAGTTTTTTAAATTATCTTTTAGTCTTAGAGTTAGATTAAAATCAATTCAACAATTGCCTTTTATTTTTAATTTCGAAATAGAAATTCTAACTTTAAGAGATTTTTAGTTATGTCGAGTTTCCCCTTTCACACATCTACAAATTGCTTACGTTTTTTAATTGTTTTAAATATCTTAGTATTCGAATCGATAAATAAATGTTTTTTAAGTAAGTAAAATAATTAAATAAATAAGAGCAAGTTCTTTTTATACCATTTACAAAAATATGAAGACTTTTTTTACTATATTATATTATAAGTTTACAAAAAAGATCGTTTCAATGAAATTCTTATTTTTTTCAACATATAATTGAACCTCCTTTTTTTTCCTTTAATTTTTAATTTTAAATTATTTGAATAAATGACTTTTTAGGAGAGGACTTTTTTTCTCAATTCAACTTGCATAAAAAAAATTGACAAATCCTAAAAAAAACTTTTATTTTCCTATTAAAATTTTCGGTTTATATTTTTTCCTTTTATTTTACCTAAAAAAAGTTTTGCTTGGGAATTTTTAAAATAACTAATAAAAAGATTTAATAAAGGATATATTTTTAATAGTTTTGTAAATTTTAATTAGAAAGCAAATATTTGATTTGATATGGCAAAAAACTTTTTTAGAAAATTATAATATTATTTTAATTTTTTTGCAATTTAAATTTTGTTGTTTATTATCTTTTTAAAATTAAAATGAAAACTTATAATGATTAAGCTATTAAAATTTAAAATGTCAATTTAATGAACAATTTTATAAATGCAAATAAATAAAATTTTTTTTTAGACCAATTTTTTTTCTAATTGCATTGTGAATTTTTTTACAATTTACTATTACAAAATAGTCAAACACTTTTAAAAAGAAGAAAAATGATGTGTGCAAACATAAAAGTATGCAACTTTGTGAAACTTTTGAAGTTGCACCTTATAGTTTAGTCTGTAAATTATCTGCAATTCGTGCAAAATTAGTAAAATTAGCTTGCAAAATTAGTTTACGAAGTCAAGTCAAGTAAGGACTTGACTTCGTAAAGAAAATATTTAAAGCTCAGTAAAAAATTTACTTTATTATTAAAAATGAATCTAAGTAAAGTGTTTACTTAACTTTGACTTGGTGACTTTGATTTTTGCCCAACTCTGGAATACCCGATACTAAGTAAATTTGCAGTTGTAATATCAGCTATCCCAAGATTGGGATATTGTAATACCTGATTTCCGAATATCCGATATTGTAATACCTGATTTCCGAATATCCGATATTGTAATATCTTTAAAGATAATTTAATATCCGAAATATTCTAGTAATTTGGAAAAAAAAATTTTCAATATCTTGGTCACGCTCAAGTTTTTTATTATGGTAAGCGCTTGATAGGAATATGGTACAAAGCATTTTATATTATATCGAATGATTTAAAATGGTCAGTTCAAATCAATTCAGCAATAAGCAAAGCAAATCAAGTTTTGAGCCTGATTAAAAGAACTTTTTAATTTCCAAATGAAGACTATTTTTGTTAGTTATACAAAGCCTTTGTCCATCCTCATCTTGGTGGTGCATGGTGTTGTCCTTTGAAGTTCACATTGGAGGAAAGATATAAATGCGATCGAGTCGGTACAAATACCAGCTACAAAACTTATAGCAAGTATTAATAGGTTACAATACACGGATAGATTAAAGAATCTAAACCTAACAACATTACAAACTAGAAGATTACGTGGCGACTTAATTCAAATGTTTAAAAATGTCAAAGGTTTGGATTAAGTGAATTGGTTTAATAATGTTTTATGTAAAAAAATAGGGTCAGATGCAACAGCAACACAATTGAGATCACATGATTTTATCTCATTCCGCTCAAAAGTTTTTTAAATTTGCATGAATTGAAATGACGAATTAAAATTTACTGTGCTGAGCCTTTACGTAGAAAATTTAAATTTTCCAAAGAGAAGACAAACCGGAAAAACTACTAGAACTTTTTCTAAATCCGAATTTAGACAAAATATTAATAATTATTATGAAGTAAAATACAAATTAGAACTAAAAATCAAATCTCACGATATTCCAATCGAAACATACCCAACTTTCTTAGGAATTAAACTTGATCCGAAGCTTTGTTTTATACCACACCTTGAACATACAGAAAAAAAGATAAATTCGAAAAGAAACCTTTTAAAGCGCATTAAAAATTTCAAATGGCCAAACTCCCTCTCACTTAACCTTACACTCTATAAATCCTTAATTCGATCCTTATTTGATTACTGCTTCATAATCATTAATACAAGTACCCAAAGAACCCAGAACAAAATCTTAAAAATCATCAAATTTTTCCCGATAAAAACTTCTATTTCAACGATTCACAGAGTTTTGAAACTCGACACGATCGAAGATAGGTCTCACAATTTATATATAAAATTCCTTACAAGCAAATACAAGCAAGATCTAATCGAAAGCGAAATAATGCAATATGCCCAGGCCCAACGTATCAATACTAAACGCTTCAAAACGCCATTCTTTTTAGAGAACAACACATCACCTGATAAAAACTAATTGATTTATTACCATCAACCATAATTTTTTACTTAGCGAATAATATTATTTTATATTAATTTAACTAAAATTTTATTTTTATCTCTACTTTTGACGACAAAAAAATTGTTGCATGTGCTGCATAATTTGGTGCATTTGTTGGCAAAGTATGCAAAAAAGTGTGCAACATTTATTGGGTATTTAATTTAAGATTTTTTTAAAGACTGCAAATTTTGAGATTTTCGCAATTTTTCAATAAAAATTTTGTCGCAAAAAGTACTTTTAAGAGCTTTGCAGATCAGCCTTCTCTCTCCAAAAAAATAAGGATTAAGAAAATTGAAAAAAAAACTCAATAATGCAAATTTATTTTTAAGGTCAACCAAGTCATTAATATTAGTATCTTTAAATTTTTTTCTCCACTTGAAAAACGATTCCGAAAATTTTCCGAATTAAAATTTAATAATAATAATATCTTAAGAAGACTGTTTCGATTTTTTTAGAAATTATTTTTTTGAAGTATTTATGTAAAAAAAACTTTTAGTCATTTTTCATTAAAAATTTAGTTTTTCGGATACTTAAGTAATCTTTATTTTGGTTATTATCTATCAAATTGTTTAAAATAAAAACCAAACTTTTTAAAGCATGGTTAAATCAAAATATTTTTGGAATATTTTTATCAGAATAGTCATGAATTATAAAGGGTCTAAGACAGCATTATTTAACTAACGTTTATAATGAAACTGAATTTTGAAGTGATTCCCTGTCACAAATAAACGTTAATTATGGCCTTTGATGAAAAATAAATACTTTTTTTTATATTTTCACCGACAGCGAAGCAATGGGACACTACTAGTTATTTATTAAATAAATAAAAATAAAATAAAGAGCTAATGAGTAAATTTTATTTTTGTCGTGAGACAAATTAGTCTAGTACGGTTATTAAGAAATCAATTCGAACTTTATTTCAAAAAATTTATGATTCATAAAGGTTCTTCTTTACCATGTCTAGAAAATTAATATCCTTTAACAATTCGGAAATTTTAATTAACAACAGCTCTGTGAAAATTTAATTTTTTAAAAGTTTTTATAAAATTGATTATTCATAGACAAGATTATTTCGTAATAATTTCATCCAGATTTTTCTTTCTCTCTCTCTCTTTTTTTTCTTCGTTTCTTTTTTTCTATGTTTAGAAAAATCATTAAGTTTTTAATTTAATAATTGGTTCAATTATTATTTCTTTCGATCATTTCTCTCATTATTCTATCTCTTTTAAAATATCTCAATTACTTAATTCATCTCTTATTTTTTATTTTTATTTTATTTAAACTAGAGAGAGAATAAAAAAATCGAATAAACAAACACAAAATTTATTGAAAAATTTTATTTGTTTTTATTTTTTATTTCGATTTTTTTTTTCTTCTTCTAAAAATTTAGGTATTTTTATTTATTTTCATGTTGCTGTTTTTCTAAAATTTAAGGAATAAAAAAATGGAATCTAATAATAAAAAAGTATCTGTCTATGACTATCAAGCATTACTTGACAATATACCAGCAATAACTATATCCGAATACAATTACGAAATAGCCGAAGCGACTAGAAATGCTTTGAATTATGTCGATGAAGAAATAAGATTGAAAAGTCCGAAAAAAGTCTATAGAAAAACCCCGGCATTTCCAAAGAAAAAAAATTCAAATTCACAAACAAAGCCATCAATTCAAATCAATTCTAATGGTAAGAAAGTATTTTATATTAAATATTTTAAACCAGAACAAATAGTTTTGTCTAAATCAGAAATAGCTAAGAAACGAGTTGTCATTCATCGACCACCAGGTAATCCAGGAGTAAAAAACACAAAAAAATCTCAAGTCAAAACTCCACCACCACCGCCACTACTAAAAAAAAGAGACGATATCCAAATAAAAACTAAAACAAAGAGTATATACATGGCTATTCCGCTAAAAGAGACAAAAAAAGTTTACATATTTAAAAAGCCAACGCGGCCAATTATTAATCATCATCATTTTCAAATAGACTTTGATAAACATAATGTCAATGAAGAAAATTCAACAAATAGAAAAAAAATTCAATTCAGTTTGACAGTTATTGATGAAGATGATGATTCATTTGAGTCTAAAGAATAAAATTTTTAATTTCAATTTATTTTTTTTTTGTTTTATTGAGACGACTGACTGTAATTTAAATTATGTAATAATAGAAAAATATTTTTTTGTTTTGTTTATTTAATTTTTTTTTATGCTAATTTTTTTTGATAGCTAATTAAATTAACATTTTTATCTAATTGATTAAAAATAGTGAGATTTAAAATATTTTGATAGAAACTCAAGCAACCAAAAAAAAAACACTTTGTTCCTTTCCAAAAATAATTGATGTTTATAACGGGTGTTTAATAAAGCTTGTCCGAAACTTTAAATAGTTAAAAATATATACTAACTTAAAGACTGGTCTTATTTTGTCAATATTCAAAAATAAATTAAATTAATCAGATTATTTATAAAAACATAAAGATAGAAAATACATTAAGTATACATCAAAAATGCTTTACTTTAGAAAAAGGTAATTGTATTCACTCAATTCATATAAATCTACACGACTTGTCGCCTAATCACCCGTAAACTTTTGAACGGAACGTCGCACTTACCTAATTCTAATATGATTAAAATCTCGATTAAATTACCTTTATAATGATATATAAAACAATATTTTCACAAGGTGAGTATTAGAGTTTGTAGGGGGTCATGGTAAAGGAAATGTGGTATAGCAACCACAAGCGCAAACTTAGGTTTGCTTTATTTAAATTAAATTTAAATAATCAAACTTTAATCATTATTCTTATTTTATTATTTAAATAAACTTACTTGGCAAATGTTTAAGCAAGAATTTTATTATTAAAAAATCAAGAATCAAACAAATAAATAATATATCTTTTGGTTAATACTCTTGTATTGGTCATTACAGAATTTTTATTTCTGTGATTTAAAATTAAAGGTAGTTTATTTTTTAAAGCGTGCTGAAACAAACGTGAATGTTTTAAAACTATTTTTAGAAACTCTATTTAAAAATATATGATTCACTAACTTTACTCTGATAAATTTTTAAAAATAAAAACTAATGTTATAAGATTACTTTGTTATAAAATTTGAATTGAGTTTCTCGAATGTAGGTCTTACTTTAAAATAAGATAAATATCTTATTTTAAAGTATTAGGGTGCCTCAAATAATAAACTCTAGTGAGACTTTTGGTGTTTTCAATACCTAACAACTCGTCTAAGTAATAAGAGATTTTAAGTCAAACTTATTTATTTAGGAGTTCAATTAAGTCTCTTTAATATCTGGTAGGGATTTAAAAAGCATCATTTTATAAACATGAATACAAAATTTTCAATTTCAATTTTTACTTTTTTCGGAGGATTTTCTTTTAAAAAATTCTTTTCCTTAGTTATTTTTTTTTTAAAACATAAGAATCGTAAAATCCCTACTAAGTATGATCAAGAATTAAAAGTTCTTTAAAAGAAAAAAAAATTGGATTTTATTATATTATAATTAATAGAATTCTTAGATTATTTGTCAACTAGGTTTCATGATTTGGGGCATCTTATTATTCTTCTAATTGTAGCTTTACTTTCCTTAACATTTGAGAACTATTATCAAAGGTTTAATTTTTTGAAGCTTTAGGTAGGATGTTTTCTAATTTCAAAATTTAATTAAATTTTTGAAAAATTACCGCTTTTGATTCAAATCAAAATAAATTCAAAGGAGTATTTTTCATTTAAAAATAAGAAATATGAAAAAAAAATTTATTAATTTTAAAAAAATAAAGTACTTCGAGCGAGGATCGAACTCGCGACCTTCTGCGTGTAAAGCAGATGTGATAACCACTACACCATCGAAGCTCATACTTACTCTTACTAATTTTTATTATAAATTATGAATCTAAAATGAGTTCAAAGTTAGAAAAAATGAAAAACGAAGTTAAGTATCGCTTGGTTTCGGGGTTCCAAGCCAAGTCGTAGTCTAAGAGTCGAGTTCGCAGCCAATTTAAAGTAAGTGCTCGGATGAGTGACTCTGTCTATCGACCCAACGTCCCCCAGTTTTTCATTGAACAAAAAAAAATTAAAAACTAAATTTTTATTTTTTATTTTAATATAGTCAAGAGCTTTTATTTTGCTTTAAAAAATTTAAATTTTTTTTTAAATTAAATATTTTTATTATTGTATGACGGCTTCTTCTCTTAGACGTTTACGTTCCTCTCTTTTTAATAGTCGACGTTCACGTTCAAACTCTTTCATTCGTAAAATTGTACTTTTAAAAAAATTTTTAATCAAATAAAATTTTGAATTTTTATTTAAAAAAAATTACTCTTCATTTTGACAATGATCCCATTCGTGTTTAATGTGTTCACATTTGGATAAAAATGGATAATTTTGTTTACGACATCGTTGAAATTCAATCAAATGATCAGCACAATAATCACGACGACTAGCTGGAATTTTAGCCCAATACAAATCGTCTTGACTTGCCTTTATTTCTTTTAACAAAAAAAATTCAATTTTTATTAAATAAAAAAAATTGAATTATTTTTAAAAACCTCTTGTTTCTCTTTCATTTTGAAAGCCAAATAAAGGATCGTGTTTAGGTTTGTCTAAAACACTTGGTACTACATTAGGATTAGACCATGATTCTGAAAAAGTTCCAAAGTATTGTGAAGTAGCACCGCCCATTTCTCAACGACTTTTGTTTCAAATAAGAAAAAAATCTATTTTAAAAATTTTATTTTAAAGCATTTAAAGAAAGAAAATAATTATAAATTTTTAAAGCTTGTTTTTTTTATATTTAAGTGTATATTTGTAAAGCTAAAATAAATTATTACAGTTTTGAGATTTTTGAATTCTAAAGCATTTCTAATTTTAGTTTTGTTCAGTGTTCAAAGTTTTTCTTTTATAGAATTATTATATAAAGTAAAATTTGTTTAAGTATGAGCTTCGATGGTGTAGTGGTTATCACATCTGCTTTACACGCAGAAGGTCGCGAGTTCGATCCTCGCTCGAAGTACTTTTTTTTTAAAGGAAAAATTTGAGCTTTTTTATTTTAGAATTTTTACATAGTTGAGATTATTTTCTAACTTAGCCAAGTCTTTAAATCCGTTCTTTAGTTTATTAAAAAATATAAAGTCTCGTTGATAATTTAGAGCATATAATTTTAATAATTCTAAAAATTTTTTTAAAGTTGTTTTTTTAAATTTTTAAATATTAATTTAAATTAAATTAAAAAATCAAAAAAAAGAAATTTTACTTAACATCCAATTCTGGTATGATACGATGAATTCACCTTATTTTACAGTACTTCTCTGAAATAAGTTGACAACTTTTTAAACAAATCTTAAGAGGGTCTTAAGCAACACATAAGCGATGTCTTAATGGCTCTCTTGAAACAGTGGCGTCGCAAACGGCAAAAAAAAAATTGACTAAAATCTAAATTAATTAAATCACTTAATGAATCTTAATTTAATTACAGGGGTGATTGCGAGATAGTAACCGACGAATAGTCTCGAAGGATGTAACATAAAGTCACACCTAGTCTTTATACTATCCAATGGGTTCCATTGGACTGTTCGTGGACAATAAATGACTCCAAGTACAATTCCTAATGACAAAGAGTGACTTCGTGTGACTTTCAAATTTAAGCGTGACTAAAAGTGACATTTCATGACAATCTAAGGACAACCCGTGACTCTAAAAAATAAATTAACGTGACTTTCCGTGACTTCGTGTGACTTTTTATGACTATCATTTTTTATGCTTTAAAAGCATTTAAAAGCTGAAAAAATTATATTTTATGGTTAAATCTTAATGTTTTTGGACTTTAAACGTTAATTTATAAAAATTTAGAATTTAAGCGAAAATACCAAAAAAATATATTATATGTTTCGTCAATGTCGAAAGCAATTTTAGAAATTATTTGATGACACGGTCTTGAATTATAAGGTGAAAGATTTAGTGAATCCCTGTTGGTAATATTAACTGGTTAAAGAAGACTTAAAGTGTTTATCAATCTAGGTGAAACTAATCCGATTTTAAAAAACTAAAGGCCGTCTAAATATCAATTTTCAACTGATTAAATTAAAGAAAATTTAAAAAAAATTAAATTAAAATTGCTAAAGTTTTGCTAACGTTCGTTTCAGGAGTTTTAGACAAAATTTTGAAAAATATACATAAAATAAGGTTAATACTATTCAAAATTAAAAAAAAAAAATAGTAACAAGATAAAAATTAAAAGTTAACTACATAAACATTAAGATTTAACCATAAAATATAATTTTTTCAGCTTTTAAATGCTTTTAAAGCATAAAAAATGATAGTCATAAAAAGTCACACGAAGTCACGGAAAGTCACGTTAATTTATTTTTTAGAGTCACGGGTTGTCCTTAGATTGTCATGAAATGTCACTTTTAGTCACGCTTAAATTTGAAAGTCACACGAAGTCACTCTTTGTCATTAGGAATTGTACTTGGAGTCATTTATTGTCCACGAACAGTCCAATGGAACCCATTGGATAGTATAAAGACTAGGTGTGACTTTATGTTACATCCTTCGAGACTATTCGTCGGTTACTATCTCGCAATCACCCCTGTACATGATTTAATCGATTTAATTCAAAAATTTTATAAAAACTGATACATTTTTTTTATGTTTCCTAACCAAAAAAAAATCTTGAGAACAATTTCTTTTTATAAAAAGAAGGCTTGCAATTACCTTAAAATAATGTGGAACGGTTATTTTTGTAGTAAAATAACTTTAATTCTTAATTTTAAATAAAAATTAAAAATTCAGCAGAAAATTCAAATTGAAAAACGTCTTTAGCAAAAAATCGTCTTAAGCGTTGCTTTTTGACTGCTTAAATTTTCTTAAACAATTTCTTAAACAGAATGTCAATTTATTTCATTAATGTACTGTATGTAAAAAATGGTAATCTAAAAATCGTAATTTTCGGAACTATGAATTTTTGTTACAATTTTTTTTTACAAAAATTCAAAACACTTTAACTCTTCTTGAGAGAGATAGAAAAAAACATAAAAAATGAAAATCCACAAAATTTAGACATAAAACTTTTTTTGATGATAGGGCATACATAAAAATTTTTTTGTAAATTCTTTATTTTTTTTCTTATAGATTTTTAATCTTAAAGCCAAAAAAAATACAAAACAATTCTTACCATCGATTCCATATTGGAAAATATTTTATCTAACTGTAATTATTAATATATTTTATGAATTTTAAGAAAATTTTAAAATTTAAATTTGAATTAAAACTATTTTTTAAATTTACAGCTTTTTGTTATCGAGTATTTAAAAAATTAAATATTTTGATCCAATTTTTTTTCGACTTTTTAAATAAAAAAGTTTTATATTTTTTTCGCTTAAAAATATTTAAAATTTTTGAAAAAAGAAAATTTATGTCGCATTTTCTCTTTTATGTTTTTTCTACCTCTCTCACTTTTCTTGGGAATTCAAATATTTTTTTTCTGTAAACTGAACAACAATGTACAACGTTTCTCACTCAATTTTAATTGTCTTTAGCATGCATTTCAGATTACATATTACAGACATTTTGCATGTTGGTCATTTTTGATTCAGACATTGACATGTGTTCACCATTAGCGAAAATTTATTACTTTGCTAACGGGAATAATATATTCGCATGCCTCAACTTACAAATCGCCGATAATTACTGATAATTAACGTAAAATATATTCTACGGTAAAATGCCCTCATTAATCCGACTCTGACTCTTCTCTTATCCGACACATTTTTAAAAAGACAATAAGCCATTTTATATGAATTTTTGTTTCTAAAATCCGACAATTATTTTTTTCTTTGTTTGGTTTTATCTTTTTTGTTTCAAAATGGGCTAATATATGTTTATGTATGTTTACTAATAAAAATTAATTTAATTTTTATCAAAAAATATAAAATTTTTAATCAATTAAATATATTTAGTTATCTTTACACTCGTCTCTATTCCACATTTTTGAGATTTTTTTATTTTTTTTTTGAAATCCAACACCCTCGTTTATCCAACAGAAAGCTCGGAACCAGTGGGGTGTCGGATAAACGAGTGTTGACTGTATGTTGAAAATAATTTTTTACTAAAAAAAACTTTTGAGATTTCTGTAAAATTCTATAACTTTTTTCTAAAAAAATTAATCGTGTTCCGGTCTAAAAAAATTTTAGGAAATTTTTTTACTAAATTTTACGTAAAATATGGTAAATTCATCGTTTCATAGCAGCACTCTAAATAAACCTTTAAAATGTCTAAAATTTATTTTTTTTAAAACTTAATTAGAGAATGTTATTAATTGGTTTAATTCTTTTAATTTGGTTATATTTTCAACAGTACTGTTTAATCTGACATATCTCAACTTATTTAATCCATCAAAAATAGAATCATTTAAAAATGTTAAGGGATTTCCATACATATCTAAGCCTTCAAGATTTTTGTAGATTTTAAAGGCATCTTTATCAATCGATTCTATTTGACAAAAACTGATATCTAGCGTTGCAATACTAGGAATCATACCATTTGATTCGAAAAACGAATAGTTTAGATAAACTAATGGATTGCCACATAAATTCAGATATATTATTGTTGTTATATTGATAGTAAAATTTGATAATTGATTTGAATCTAAAATTAAATTTTGCAAATTAATCAAGTACTTTATATCAATTTCTTTAAATTTATTAAAACCCAAGTCCAGTGAAATTAAATCTGTATTATTCTCAAAAATTTCTGCACTCAAAATATTTAAAAGATTTGACCGCAAACTTAAAGACTTTAGTTGTTTTAGATCTTTAAATGAGTTTTCTTCAACAAATGATATTTGATTGTTATCTAAAATCAAATCTTCCAAATTGAAAAGACCAGTAAACATAATTTCATTTAAATTGGTCAAAAGATTATAACTAATATACAGTCTTTTTAATTTATTCAATCCTAAAAATATTGTTTCATTAATAAAACTCAATTTATTTGCACTCAAAAACAAACTTTCGAGATTAGTGAGATTTCTAAATAGCTTTAAGTCCATTGATTTAAAATAATTCATTTCAATATACAATTCTCTTAAAGAAATCAATTCTTCAAATACATCTGGGTGAATATACTCAATTTTATTAATATTCAGATTCAATATATCCAACAACGTTAGATTCTTAAACGTCGATTTGCTAATATTTACTAATTGATTGTACTCTAATCCCAATAGTCTTAAAGTCGTCAAAAAATTAAAAGCCATTGAATCAATTGTTTTTATTCGATTTCCAGCTAGTATAATTTCTTCTATTGAATCTAATCCATGAAATGTCTCAGCTTCATTACTCTCTAATTTATTATCTGATAAATGCAATAAAATTAACTTTGAAAGGAATTGAAATGTTCGATTATATAAAAAAGAAATTTCATTAAAATGTAAAAACAAGTATCCTATATTTGTTAAATTTTTAAAAGAATTTCGCTTCATTCACAATTTTTTTTATTTTATCTATTTTTTCACCTTCACACGAAGAATTTCGTTTGTACCAAAAGTTGCCATACAATGTTTTCTCATTTATTGTAACCAATTCATAAAGACTGCAATTATTTTTATTGTATTCCAAAAATTTACATTCTTTTAAATTTATACATAGCTTAAAGCATTCAAATTTGTTTTTGATCCAATAACTCTGTATCAATTTGTTTGAATCAGAAAAACTTATCTGAGTTGTATTGACTGATATTTTATTAAATCGAAAATCACTATCAAATTCAGACCTGAATAAATCTAATAAAGAAAAAAAAATTTTAGAAAAAATAATTAAAGAAATGCAGACAAATTTAACTGCCCAATTTGACCAAGAAAAAAATCCATATTATTAAGAAAATTTTTTCCATTTATAATTTCAGCTTAAAAAAACTAAAAAATAATCAATCTAAATTTAAAGATTGTTTTTCTTTAAAAAAAATTTTTGAATTTAAATATTGATACAAGGAAATAAACTTATTTTTCAAATTTATAAAACAAGTAAGAAAGAAATTTTCGAAAAAAAACGAACAAAAAAATTTAAACAGATATCACAGTATTGACTACTTCTATACTTTTTCTGAATTTTTTAGCGCTCATTCTAAGGTAACGTTCATACCCATGACAAAATCTCAGTTGAGATCTCATGGAGATAAAAAGTGAAAAAAAATTAGAGATATTGTTGAGATATTATTGAGATATTTATAAGAAAATATTGTAAGGAATATCCCAGTTTTTTTTTAAGATAAAAAAGATAAATCCAACTGAGATCTCAGAGAGATAAAAGAGAAAAAATATTGAGAAAATATTGATATTTTTTTATTCAAGTGATTAAGACAACAATGTCAAGAAAATAAAATTTTATTTTTCATCTTCACGATTCTTTTTATAAACAGTAAACAAAATTTCTTAAAATATTAAATTCAAAGTTCAATGACGCTGTAATTTTTCCTTGTATATTATTTATTTTCTATATAAATATAATAATACCAAGTAAAGAAAAATAAATCTTCATTATAAAGAGACATCTGTTTATAATTAGACTTATAAAATTTATTAACATGACAATTAAAAAATGAAGAATTTTTTAAATCAAGGAATCAAAGAATATCAACTCATTCCTTTGTAAATTTCATCTTTTAGTCATAAATTCTAAAAATTAATTCTCCTAAAAATAAAATTTTTCGTTTGAACTTTTAAACTCGAGAAGATCAAAATATTATTCTTTTTAAAAGTATTATATATTTTTTTAGGAGTTCCGTAAGTCAATTTATTCTAAATAAAAATATTATCAGGCATACTTTTACGAAAAGGAAAATTTTTTTCTCAAACAAATTAGAAATTTTTTGTGACTGAAGTTTTTTTTTTTCTTAAGCTAACACTGGTTGAAATGAAATCGTATCTTTAACCGTATCCGTCACCACAGTTATATATATAGATACTGTGTTTCTTTCAATTTTATGTCGTATCGTACCAACGTATTGTACTAACGTCCCAACATATTAAACTGAAAAAATGCAGCTTTTTTAAAAAAAAATTCTGTGAATACACTTAAATAAGATTAGCTGATTTTTTAGTTGAAATAATTTTAAAAATATATATTTGGGTAAGGAAAATTTTCCATCTGAAATTAACATTTGTTAAAATCGTTTTTAAAAAAATCATCGAAGAAATTAAAAAAGGGGGTTGTGAAGTTCAATTCAATTTGATATAACTTTTTTTTTTTATACTTTTCTTTTAGCTTTAAATTGCTTCAAAATGTAACAACTTTGATACACCGAAATATGAAAAATATTTTTCTTCCTTATTTATCTATCACCAGAAAATTGATAACGTTAAGTTTATTTTGACTTGAAAAAAAAGTCCCGTCTGATGGATTTGAACAATTCTTTTATAACTTATAAAACTTTACTAATGTGAAGTTTTTTAAAACTAAAACTTATAAAACATATAAAACTTTTTATGTTTTATGAAAAATAAAACATAATTATTTTCGATAAAACATTTTAACACATAAAATTGTAGATACATGTTGAATTTAAATATTTAAGTTTTATGACTTTTTTTAGTTGGTTAAAACTTTTAAAACTTATTAATCTATAATATATTGAATATTTTTTAGGCTGAATCCTTTGAGGGAGTTAAAAAAATAAATTTATCGACTTTAGGTTCAGTCTGAGATTATTTTACTTAATTGAAGCAAATTATAAGAAATAAAAAGAAAAATCAATTTAGTGAATTATATATAAATCTTAATTACTTTTATTATTATTATTTTTATTTTTCACGCAAAAAATTTTTCGTTTATAAAAATGTTCTAATTTAGAGGAGACTGCGAGTTTGCATAAGTTTTTCAACATAGATATTCGAATTTTTAACAAGATATTTTTAAGATTCAATAAGAAACTCCGTAAAATTGTTAATGCCAAAGATATAAACATTTAAAAAATAGGGGTTTTTCATAATCTGAAATCTTTGATTAAATTTTTTTAAAAAATAAGAGTGTTGACTATTAAATTATTTTGTTTCTACACTAGAAATTCTTTATGAATTAACATTGATGACTTGAGTTAATTTAAGTTTTAACCAACTAAAATAAGTCATAAAACTTAAATATTTATATTCAACATGTATCTACAATTTTATGTGTTAAAATGTTTTATCGAAAATAATTATGTTTTATTTTTCATAAAACATAATAAGTTTTATATGTTTTATAAGTTTTAGTTTTAAAAAACTTCACATTAGTTAAAAATTTCCACAAATTATATTTAGTATAAAAATTAAAACCCTATTTTAATGGGACTGAATAGTTTTTAATTCAAACTAACTCAACATTAAGTCAGTTCTGGAAAAAAAAGTTTCAATGGAAAGAAATTTTATTTTTATTTTTTGTTAGATGTAGCAAAAATGTTACAAATCGTAACTTTAGGATAAATCAATTTCGCAAAAAATAGCTTTAAAAATGCTGATCTAAATGAGCGAATTTAAATAAACTTCACAGTCCCTTAAAAAAGAACTATGGTTAAAATTTTTTTTGAAAATTTTTTTTCCCGAAATTGAACATTCAAATTGATAGAAATGCAGTATCTAAATCTATACTGTTGAAGTTATTATTTTATTACTTTCACTGTAATTATAAAAATATTTCAAAACTAAGATTGAAAAAAAACATTTATTTGTTTGGACTCTTATGAGTGTTTAAATTTTTGTTTGAGTTCCTTGCTTTATGTTTATAAACATAAAGCGAGGATTTCTTTTGATAGGATTAAGTTTTCGAATCCTTTAAAATTTATTTAGATCGAAATACTTTTTTTTAAGAGAAAATAGAGATATCTCATATAGAAAAGCTTAGCTTTCCTATTTCTAATTGCACTTAAATTTATGTACATTTTATTTTGAGAAAATTGTGAGATCTCCAGGAGAAAAGCTTTTCAAATTATTCATGAGATTCTCTTTTTGAATCTAATTAAGATTTCGATAAAATCTCCATGAGGTCTCTTCTGAGACTCAGGAAATATTTCGACATGGGTAAAAACAAAAAAATAAACCAAATTGAATTGAAAATATTTACCGTATTATCTTGTTTATAAGCGCATCAAAAGACCAAATTCATTTTTCTTTAGTATGATTTCAATCTTCAAAAGAGCGATTTTTAGTCGCTTTTAAGCAAGCTTTAACGGTAAAAATTAACTTTTTTCCCTTTTTTTATTTGAAATAAAAAAATCCCTTTTATTTTTGCTATTTATAAACGAATAAAATGTTTTTTATTTTACTTTTTTTCCCTTGTTTTTCTGTTAAGTTGTTTTGATACTTTGTTATCACATTAAAAGGAAAAATGTTGTTCTAAAAAATTTTCTGATTTAATGGTTTTTAATTGCTTAAAAAAATGAAAATCAAAACATTAGTAAATTTTCCAACAAAAAAAAACAAAAATTATTAATAAAATAATTATTTTTTAATAAATTGATAAAAAAGTTAATAATTACATTCGCAAAACAAATAATTATTTCCATTTAATTATTAATTGTAATTTATTTTTTTAATATTATTATCAAAAAAAATTAATTTCCTTAAAAAAATTTATCATTGATTTTTATTTTATAATTCGAAAAAATAGTCATGAAAAAAAATTCCGTAAAATGAAGTGAAAAAGTTTAAAAATTAGTTACCAAAATGCGATATTGCTTTAATCAATTTTTCGAATTTTTTTCCATGACACAGGGGGTAATATTTAAAAAAATTTGATACACTAGGTAGGGGGGAGGGGGGTGTATTTAGAGTACAAAATTTATCCTTTTTTTTTAATAATTTACAAAAAAAAAAATCATAATTTTATAAAAAAAAGAGGAGGGGTGGGTATACGAATGGATTTTTTTAACGTACTTATAAAAAAAAAAAATATAAAATTTCTAGTTGACTTGTTTAATTTTTTACAAAATTCAAAAAATTTCGGATTAAATCACTCTTTAAAAATGAACAATGAAATTTGTTTATGTGGTCAAAAGTTCGACGATAAAATTAAATGGAACGATTATAACAAAAAAGTCCATTTAATTATGATCACTGTAAACTTCTTATTAAATTTTTCCTAATTGTGTTATTTTAAGTAAAAGAAAAATTGAGAAATTATATCTTCTATAGCTCAATGTGTACAAAATGACTTAACGTTGACGCGCAAATTGAAAATTCATTTGTGACAATTCAGTCTAATGAAATATCAAATGAAAAAAAAATATTTAGAGGGTATCAGCCTATAAAAAAATTTAATCTAATTTTCCATTTAAAATTTTTGAAATGAAGTGATAGAGTAAATCTGTCATTTATACTTTCAAATGGTAGTTTTCATTCTCTGATTTGTACTCAAAAAAATTTTGAAGTAAACTTCCTATCTCAGAGTATAATAATAAATTCTGAATGTTCAAATTTTCAATTTGATCAACTTTTAAGGAGCCTTATTAAGCGATCGATATCTTTTGAAAAAAATATACCCTATCTTTATCAATTGGGAACAGACCAGCTTGAAAATTTCTTTTCTACTATTCGCACAATTACACATTTAAAAAATAATTAATTTTTTTCCCAAGAAAATATTGATGAGGTTTTGACATTTTTCGACACTCTTATTAATGATGACCTAATTTGGCTTATCCACAAAAAATATCTCTGAATAAAAATATTCTCGATTATTTTATGCTTAGAAAACCTCAAGAGCAAATAAGCAAAGGTAAAGTGTAATGCAAGATTTGTGATCAAAGCGTCATCTTTATTGGTCCGATAATATGGCATTACATTACAAATATTGTCATCCTAACGTTGAGCCTCAAAATTTTTCTTACAGAAAAAGAAAATAATTTAATTTTTAAAAAACTTTAGAAAAATTTTTCGTTTTGTCATGTTTTTCTAATACAGTTTAAATTTTTATTCGTAATTTAATAAATTTTTCTATCAAAATTCTTAAATTTCTATTTCAGGGGTTAGGGTGTGCAGATTTTTTTTTGAAAAGGGAATTTTTTGACTTAGGGGGGGAGGGTGAACCTTGGAAATTTTTTTTTTCGACCTCAGTGTGCCAAATTTTTTTTCCTCCTACCCCCTGCATGACATTTATTTTTTCGAATTATAAATTAAAAAGTTTGGCTATACTCTAATATGTGAGATTTTTTGCACAATTTGTTCACCTTCTTTTTTAATTAAATAATTGGTGAACTTTTTTTTTCAATTCTAGAAATCAAAATGCCACTACTTGAATTAATTGATAAATTTCGAAAATTAGAAGTTTTTACTAATCATTTACCTTTTTATTTTTAGATTTAGTATTTTGAATTTAATTGAAAGAATACCGCTACTATTACCATATCCTTTAGAACTTAAAAAATATCCCTTAAAGTTTTATTTTGGTAAATATGAGTTTATTACTAAAAAGAAAAATCTACAGTGAAAATATCTCTGAGGAAAAAATTACTGTTTTCTATTGTTTCGATAAGAAAAAATTACTTATATTTTTAGTTTGGGCTTTGTACAGTAAATTTCAATTCGTCATTTCAGTTCATGCAAATTCAAATAACTTATGAAACGAAAGTGATTAAGTTGTTCTGTAAATTGCTACAAAGTGTAACAATTTTGCTACACTCGAAAATATAGTTGCAGATTGCATACAGAACCTTTTTCAGTTGCGTGCAAAATTTGCATTGTTAAAGACTT
>NTPY01000323.1:611355-631551 GCA_002922825.1 Brachionus calyciflorus
AAAAGAAACGTCAAAAAAAATTTAAAGTTAATAGTCTCTTAAATATAATTAGATATGTAAGGTAGGGTGCTCTGTTTTTTTGATATGGACTCCATTAATATTTAAATTTAAATTCGAACTAAAAAGGTAAGATGGTCGATTAAAGTTTCTCGCAATAATCAGATAATTACATTTTTCTACGTTTATATTAAGACCTCTTTTTTCCACGAATTTTTTTATAATCATAGTAGCATATTTCTGTAGGGTCTTGTTGATACAACTAATTTTTGAATGTGAACTCCAAACTGACACATCATCGGCAAAGAGCGCGAAGTTTAGTTTAGGGCCTGGTATTTTTAATTTTTTGCCGAGATCGTTTATAAATAAGGCAAAAAGTAGTAGACTTAAACAACCACCTTGTGGAACGCCTGATTTAATTAATTTTTTTGATGATGACTTTTTTTCATTCCAAATTTTAAAACTTCTATTTTCTAGATTAGATTGTACACAGTTGCCGATAGTCACTTATTTAGTATTCTTAGAATACCCAAGTGTGAAATAGTGTCAAAAGCTTTCGCAAAATCATAAAGAACAAGCCCTGTTTTTTGTATTTTTTTAAATTTTCTAGAGACACTTTCTATTAATTTAAAAATTGCTTTTTGAGTTGATCGTCCTTTTCGGAAGCCATTTTGTTCGTCTACTAGAATATTTATTGATTCTGCCTATTTTGTTAGTCTTGTATTGATTATCTTCTTTAAAAGCTTTCGAATGCAGCTTAAAAGAGAAATAGCTCTATAAGAAGCTGGCAATTTCGGATCCGATTTTTTTTTTAAATTAGTATAATTTTTGCGATTTTCCAAATTTTAGGAACATATCCGAATTTGAATGACGCATTGAAAATGTTTAAAAGCTCATTTTATACGTGTAAAGGAAATAGTTTAATAATTTTGTTACTTATTAGGTCAAAACCTGATAAGTAAATCAATTTTTTTATCTTCGTTCGGATTAAGTTATTAACATTATTAAGCTGATTTTTTAACAAAGGGTCCTGCGTTTTTGTGTATATTCTCATTAGCTTTTTTTTTTAATCTTATGTCGTTTAATAGATTTTTTGGTATTTTTAGTTTTATTTTCTTTTGTTCGATTACTTTTGTTAAATTCGAATAGTCGTTTCTTAATTTCTACTATACTATCTATTTTTTTTGTTCGCTGAAAATGACGTTTTCTAGTTGGTTACTCAGATCTTTTTTATTTAGTTTGTTAATTTCATTTTTATTGACACAGCTTTTCAATTCGAATACTATTGGCCAGTGGTCTAAGATTTTGAATTTATTTAAAACTTCAAAATTAAAGGTTTTTTTAGAAAGATAACAACTGACAATTGCGAGATCGAGTACATTTTTACTTTTATTAAACGTAGGTTGATTATCATTTAAAATTATATAGTAATGGTCGTTTAATTTTTCCCTTTAAATTTCTCCTTTTGGTGTTTGAAAAAATCAACCCCACGACGTGTGAGTTGCAAAGTCAGCAAGTATTAAAGTATTTTTAAAATTTGTTAAAAACTCTTCTAAAAAATAATAGTCTGTTTTGCTACTAGGAGGTGTGTAGGGTAAAATTATTAAGGTTTTCTCTTCAGGATTTGAATTACAATCGCTATCAACTAAAACTGATCCTTTCTTATTTATAAGTTCGTAAATTTTATGGAATTTGTTTGAAAATGAGTGACAATTTAAATGAGCTACTCGTATCGGAGTATCCATTTAATTTTTCAATTAAAATTTCAATAGCTTTATTTATCTTAATTAGACTCGACGTTTTTTTTAACTTGAAGTTTCTGTGCTTCTTCAATCATTTGTTTGCATTTTTTGCTAAAAGCCGGATGCGACTCTTGGCAATTTGAGCATTTTATTTTTTGTCACGTTTGTTTTACAGTCTTGAAGGCTATTTTCTTCGCAAAAAAGTGTACAGATTAAAATTGAATCACAGGTATCATGGCCATATGGAAAGTTCGGTAAACACTCAGACCAGTTTGTTGTTTTTTTTTCTTAACGTCGTTGCTCTCTGTGCGGATGATGTTTTAAAGTACCAGGTTCGAGTCTTGCTGTGTTTATTTATTTTTTTTATTTTAAATAAAAACTTTTTAATGTTAATTTTGTAATTTTTTAATATTAAAATCATCAAATTTTCGCATAATTTTTTATAAGAGCTTTGTGGATTGGATGTTGTCTATGCGTAATACATAAATAATTTTTTTTTAAATTTTTTAAAAATAAATCACAGCTAACGGGTATCGATCCCGGACTCTCGCATCTCGTTGACGAGTGACTT
This sequence comes from Brachionus calyciflorus, assembly GCA_002922825.1. Taxonomy (NCBI): domain Eukaryota; kingdom Metazoa; phylum Rotifera; class Eurotatoria; order Ploima; family Brachionidae; genus Brachionus; species Brachionus calyciflorus. Next base: position 613,666 of record NTPY01000323.1, read on the forward strand.
ACCAACTAAGCCACAAGAACTCTTAGAAAATGTTAAATAAAAATTAATATTAAATACGATAAATTTGAACTTAGTAAAATTTTACTGTGGGTCTTTTTTTTTAAATAAGAAAACCCACTTTAAATTTAATTTTTAAAAAAGTAAATTATTTTAAATAAATTTTAAAACTTTAAAAAAAATTATATGCTTTTATAGAGAAAATTTTTCTCTATCTAAAAGCGTTTGTCTTTTTTTATTTTTATTTTTTTTGTGCACCCCCCTAAAAGTTCGGTCTGAGTGTTTACGGAACTTGCCATATTTATCACAGCGTTTACACTGTAATGGCCTCGGTTCGAATTTCCAGATCTCAATTCTATTGTTTGTATACCCTAATTTGATACCATCCCTCAAAATAGTATTAAGCATTTGTTGATTTCTTATTTTTGATTTAAGTATGGGCAGTGGTTTTGAGTTTTGGCTTTTTTTTGATATTCTTTTGACGTCGCTGATTTCATAATTCGTATACATTGATCTCGAATTTCATCACTTTCGATATTAATTGATTGATGAACACCTGTAATGATATAAAGTTGTTTATTTTTATTGTTAATAAAAGCTTTTTTAATGAACGCGTTAGGATAAGAAATATAAGAATCTATTTATGAAGGATTAAAGAATCGATTGAGATTCTCTCCAACATATCTATATATATCAATAAGACTTATTCTTCCAAAATATCAAATTCGTTAACATCGCTGTTTTCGCTCATTTCATTTTCTTTTAGGATTTTATCTTTTTTTTTTCTCTTGGTAGGCAGCAACTTCGTTTTCTAGTTTTTGTTTGATGTTTGATGTTATAGCATTTTTGTTTGGTTTCGTTTTGTTTTGTGTGTAACCTTTGATTTTTTCATCAACGTAATTGTTGATCGATTGCTGGATATCTTGAGGCAATAGTTTGCTATTTTTGTTCTTGTTTTTGTTGGATTTAGACATTTTGGTAATGTCAAAAAATTTTAATAATTTATTTTTGAATTATTAATTTTCAAATTTCAAGTCTATCGGAAAGGTCAAATCAAAAGACCAAATTCATTTTTCTTTAGTATGATTTCAATCTTCAAAAGAGCGATTTTTAGTTGCTTTTAAGCAAGCTTTTACGGTAAATATTAACTTTTTTCCCTTTTTTTATTTGAAATAAAAAAATCCCTTTAATTGCTATTTATAAACGAATATTTATAAATGATATAATAAATTTTTTGATTTAATAGTTTTTAATTGCTTAAAAAAATGAAAATCAAAACATTAGTAAATTTTTCAACAAAAAAAACAAAAATTATTAATAAAATAATTATTTTTTAATAAATTGATAAAAAAGTTAATAATTACATTCGCAAAACAAATAATTATTTCCATTTAATTATTAATTGTAATTTATTTTTTTAATATTATTATCAAAAAAAATTAATTTCCTTAAAAAAATTTATCATTGATTTTTATTTTATAATTCGAAAAAATAGTCATGAAAAAAAATTCCGTAAAATGAAGTGAAAAAGTTTAAAAATTAGTTACCAAAATGCGATATTGCTTTAATCAATTTTTCGAATTTTTTTCCATGACATTTTAAATCCATTTTGCAAATTTCATATCGATTACCAATAAAAAAATGGCAAATAAGAGGACCAGCTGCTGAAAATAAGTGCTTAAGTAAGAAGAAATTTGTTCATGGACAATTTTGGAGCTGTAATAGTTGGGTAAAGGGTTCTAGGGGTGAGGGTAGAGAGACTAAACTAACTGTTGACTTTCGATGATAAAGATACTTTATTAATAATATAATAATATATTTATATATAAATGAATGTACTTGAACTAGAGTTCAAGTACATTCATTTATATAGTAGAGATGAGGACTACTGACAGGGTCAGTAGAGACGTAATAGTGTCTGACTATTACATCCCTCCCGCGCTAGTGACTGCCATATCCTCCCTCGCCGATCAAAATAACAAATAAAAATAACAAAAAAAAATAATTTGAAAGATTATAAGGTTTTTTTTAAGTTTCTAACTTCCGTAATTTTTGTAACTAACATAGCTGACACCATTAACTAAAAAAATTAAAAAAAATGTAACAACGAATAAAAAAACAAAAATAAATATAAAAATAGCCAGAAGTCTTATTTTTCTTCTGGGAACGACAATAAAAAAAAATTTAAATAGTTGGTTAAAAAAAATTAAAACATTTCTTTTTTTTTTCTTTACTTTCGTAGCTTACTTAGCTGACTTTGGTCCTTTTAAATAACAAAAAAAACAGAATTAAAGATAAAAAAAATTGTTTAAAAACGAAAGATTGAGTCTTTTTTCTTTCATTTCAGTTGTCTCACAGCTGCCGTACACATTGACTCTGATTTCTCGCCATAAAAATTCGTTTGTGTTGCATAATCTGAACAGATTGTAGCTAAATTTATAAATTTTGTTGTTAATACAAAAAACTTTCTTTCCCTTGCTTTTTTCACACAATTGTAACTGCCAATTATCTTATTAAGACACTTGATCAAACAAGCCCAACCTAAATTATTGATCGTATCGTCTATACTTGGCGACGTGTGGCTGTTTATAATTAAAGCTTTACTTAACTTTCGCAAATTAATACAAAATCTAAACTTTTTTTTACTGATTTCATCAGCCTTATTTTTAACTTCGATGAAAAAAATAGTACATGGGCTTTTGATTTCGCTTATTACCTTTTTACTTAACTTGATTTTAATTCGTTTGGTGATTCTTTCATGCGCTGCTTGCGGTTCGTTATACGGAGTAAAATCTTTCAAAACACATTTTTCAATATCAATCCAATTAAAATCTTGCGCATGCATTAAAATCAATTTAAAAAAATTTTTTTGATTTAATTTTAGTTTACATCTTATCTTCACATTTGAGAGATCGATTTTCTCGTCAAGCTTGCCTTCTAATGTTGATTTTTCGTTCATTCTTTCAAAATTTTGTAGTAATTCAGCTTTAGAACCACTTTCTAATTCAACTTGATCAGATGGGTTTATACCAATTAAAGACACTTCACCTTTTTCGTCAACTTTGTTTAAACATTTTTCAAAGACTACACAATTTTTCAAAAATTTTTCTCTGTGTGCTAGTTCGGACATCATTTCTTTTCTTATTAGTTCTTGACTCACTTTGCAGGCTTTATTTACACTCGTTTCGCTTACACTTTTATTGATGTGCTCGTTTTTTCCATGCTTGATCGTAATTCTTTTATGCTTGTAATCAAGTATTGCGTCAAACTTCACCAAAAAGTCGATACCTAGAATACCAGCTTCAGCAACATCAGCAAATATGAACTTATGTTTTCCATCCCAGTCGCTTGTACTAAGATCTACTTCACCTAACACTTTAAACACTCAGCTTGTTTAGTAGCTAACGCTGATTTAATTTTTAAATTAGCCCTTGCAAAACCTGTATCAACTATCTGCTCTTCATTGCTTTTTAAGTTTTCTATGTACTTCTGCATTTGTATTGGCAATTTCGTTGGATTAATGAACGAACATGATGACCCGCTGTCTATTAACATTTCAATTTTCGTTTTTAAACCGCTAAATTCGACACTAAGACTTACTCTTTGTAAGCTTTCAACTTCCAATCGGTTACATTCGACTGCTACTTCTAATGACTTTACTTCATGTTCTTCCTCTGATTGATCCGATTCCGCATCGATTGCAAACGATTGACTCTCTTTGAATCTAACTCTTCGATCACTTTCATTGCGTGTGTATCCTTTATTGTTTCTTCTACCATTACACGGAACACCTGTACTGCTAGATTGATTTGAATAATACTGACAAGGATCGTCTCGTGTTTGGCTACCATAACAATTCACTTGCTCATCTAGCTGCTTCTTTCTACAGTCCACTATGCGATGACCTGATTTTTTGCAGGAAAAACAAATTCCGCTAAAATTTTGTTTTGAATTTTTCAAATTGACAGCGTTTAACTTGTTAACCAAAATTGCTTCATTGTCTACTTTTGAAATAATTGATTTATAATCGACGAAAATTGTGACCAATTCCTTCCATGATTTGTCGCTGAGTAACTCCATAAAATTCTTAATGTTTTCTGGAACATTTGCAATCAATCTTGCCCTTAACAAAGTTGACTTGGATTCTTCTTCTAAACCTGGCATTCCGTTTGAAAGCAGTCCCTCTATATCATGACAAAAAGTAGCTATTGACTCGTCTGGCTTCAATGTTCTTGCGTAAAACAAATTCAAATAAAAGTCTGGTGACTTTTACAACCTGTTTTCAAAGCTTTGATGATCTCATCAATATCTTTCTTTTGAATTGGTGTCAAATTATTAAATATCTGTAAGGCTTTCCCAACTAAACAGCATTCAATCGCTCTCACTTGGGCTTCTCTGTTCCAATTGAACATTAGGGACTCATATATAAAAAACTTAATGAAGTTGTCAACATCTTTCGACTCACCGTCAAATTGTAATCTTCCATTACTAAACATTGTTTGGCTTAACTTAACTCTGTTAACACGTGTAACTTTTTAGGCTTACGCTTCTTGCGTTTGAACTTGAAAATTTTGAAAATACAACACTAAAATTTAATTACTGACGTCTCTTTAATATTCTCTCTTTTGGCTTAGTTAGCTGATAAACAATATGACTTTTTTTTTCTCTTACTCTCTCTCTTCTTTTTTTTTGTAACTTAGCTAACTTGTAAACAATGCAACTTAATTTAATATTTTTATTTTGGCTTAGCTAGCTGATAAGCACGTGACTTAATTTTTCTTTCTTACGCTCTCTCTTTTTTTTTTTTGACTTAGCTAACTGTTAAACACTGTAACTTTCCTCTCTTTTATTAAACAACACTGTATTTTATTTGAACAACAATAAAAAAAATAAGCACTAAGAAAAAAAATAATATTGAATAAGTCTTCTATCGAGTGCGCGCTCCTCTCTAGCTTACTGAGACTTTCCCTCTTTTTCTTTTTCTCACTTTTTTTATCTTTCGGCTTACACCGCTTTCACCAATGCAATAGTTGGGTAAAGGGTTCTAGGGGTGAGGGTAGAGAGACTAAACTAACTGTTGACTTTCGATGATAATGATACTTTATTAATAATATAATAATATATTTATATATAAATGAATGTACTTGAACTAGAGTTCAAGTACATAGAGATGAGGACTACTGACAGTGTCAGTAGAGACGTAATAGTGTCTGACTATTACAGAGCAAAATGGGACTTTTGGTTGATTTCCAAAAGGAAAGTGATTATGTTACTATGGTTTCTACTCTCTTAAAATTAATATTTTAATTTAGCTTTTCGTGATTTTGAAATTAATTAAATTTTTTAATTTTAATTTAATTTAACTTTCACTAGACTGACCATCGCGTTTCAATATTTACTCTTCTTAATAATCGGTATTCTTTCTTTATATTTCTAATTAATTCTTTCAACTATAAATAGATGTGTTTACTTTTATATTATTCGTCTTATTCGAATATTTCCAAAAAATAAAATAAAAACTAAAGTTAGGCCTCAACTTATAATTTTTATTAGTGTAGTTTTTGTATTTGTTGATTTATTGTTAATAAAATAAAATTATAAAATAAAAAAAAAGAAATTCTTTTAATTATCCCAAATATAAGGATTAATTATCCCAAATATAGTTATGGTAATACAAACACTGCACGTCGAGCTTTTCAAAATTATGAAATATTCGCCGAAATCACAGGAGTAAATCAAGAATTGATATGGAGACTTTATATTATTTTGTGTTTAGTAAAGAGTTTTAGCTTTAACTTACAAAAATTCAAAAATTATTGTGATAACATTCGAGCTTTACGTTAAAGAATATGAATGCTTCTATAAGCCGGTTTCAATGCGCAAGCTTCTTATTCATTCGGCCGATATGGTTACTAACTTTGATCTACGAATTGGTTTTTACACCGAAGAAGCACAAGAAGCCCGGAATAAAGATAACAAATATTTTAGGCTTAATTATACGAGAAAAACAAGCAGAGAAACAACTTTAAGCGATCAGTTCAATTGTTTCATGTTTAAAATAAAGGTACGATCATTGCCTAATGATGCTGCTAAAAAAGCTAAATTTCAAAATTTAACCACTGTAACTGAACAAATAAATGGTAACTTCTGTAAACTATTAGACCGATTTTTGAGAGGCGTGCACGTTAAAATTAAAATTAATAAACAAAAAAAAATATAACATTGAAAAGAGAAAATTTTTTTCTTAATTTGAATATTAATTTTTTTTTACAATAAATATTTTTGTTAAAATCAGCCTCAATAAAAAAGATGATTTTTTAATTTTAATTTTATAAAAATAATTAAAAAAAAAGACCAACAAAAAACCCTTTTAGAAAAATCAAACATTTATATTTTATTTTTTTTATGAAATTTTTAAAAGAGTTCTTGTGGGTTAGTTGTGGAGTCGCTCGTCGAGTAAGCGAGAGGTCCTGGTTCAAAACCTACTGCTGTCAGATATTTTTTAGAAAATTCAAAAAAAATCTATAAAGACCATACGCATTGACAACATCAGGCTCAGCAAGCTATTTATAAAATTATGATTAAATTTAATTATTATAATTAAAAAACGACAAAACAAAAATAAAAAATTGCTTTGAAAAGCAATAAAAAAATTTAAAAAAAAAGTCTATGAAAGCAAGACTTGAACCTTATACTTTAAAACATCATCCGCTTAGAAAGCAACGACGTTAAAAAAAAACAATCAAAAAGTCTAATAGTTTACAGAAGTTACCAAATGATGTTTTCGATGTTGAAAATGAAGAAAATGATGTTGAAGAAAATGACTCAGAAATAGATAAAAATGAACTCGAAATGCAATTGGAAATGCTTATTAAAAACGATGATAATAAAATAATAGATCTTAATGAAAACTCAAATATTTATTTAGATGAATAAAACATTGTTTTTTTTTAAATATATTAAAAAAATTTTTTTCGTTGTACTTAACAGTAAAATTACATAAAATAATATGGTATGTTTCAAAAACTATCATACCCATGTTTTAGGCCCGTGCACAAAAAAAGGATAATAAAAAGTAAGAAACAAAATACACCAATAGATAGAGAATATTCAAATTTAGTTGGTGGTATATTTTTTATTAACGAAAAAATATAATATCAAGAGGAATACAACTTAATTTGAATTTTATACAAAATCCTTTTTTTAAAGAAAACGCTAACGTAAGATTTTTAAAATTTGAAAAATCTTAATAGAATTTTGAAACTTAAATTTAAATATTATTTTTTTAAGCGTACTTTTAAAAAGCTCTTTTGGTTTAGTTGGTGAGTCACTGGTCTCCGAGATGCGAGTCCGGGTTCGATCCGATTTGCTGTCAAATATTTTTACGAAATTTAAAAAAATAAAAATATACGCATAGACAACATCCAATTCAGCAAACTCTTTGAAAATTATCTATAAATTTTAATACATAAATATTAAAATGTACAAAATTAAATTGAAAAATTGGTTTGAAAAAGCATTAGAAATATTAAAAAAAAATTCAACGACAGCAAGACTTGAACCTGGGACTTAAAAATACCAACGACGTTAACAAAAAAAAACAATAAAATAGTTCGAGAGTTTTTGAAACATAACATTTGAAAATAAAGTTGAAAAGATATATATTAATTTTGACAATGAAGTTCAGGTATATGATAAAAAATAATTATAAATTTGAATTCAGTGACCAAATTTTACTCTAAAAACATATTTTTACTTTAATCTAACATTTCTGAATAATTATGGCAAAAAATGGCAATTTTTGAATCACTGTGAATCGGTCAAAAATTAAAATGATTGATTCTCACTCAGAAAATTTTTTGCTGTATACTACGCTTCTTGCAAACGCCTCGACTGGAAAAAGTCCGGCTATGAGAACTTTTACCGATGCAGCTTAAGAAATTAGAATTAGGTTGGTATAGAAGATTCCGATTCTTTAATAGCAACGGGTAAAATAAGAGTAACATGGCTCTTTACAGTAATTCAATTTGCTTTAAATTAATAATGCTTAAAAATGCAATTTTTATACAGAGTTTTTGCAACTTAGTATAGTATAGTAAATTAATTTATAAGTTAAAATATCATAATTCTTAATTTAGGTGCTAAAAAAATTTAAAAAATTTTGAAAATGGTCTTTTTCAAAGATTTTTAATGTGTTACCCACAGCCGTCAATTGTACCTTTAAAAGAATTAAGAAAAAAACCATCGCCAAAAATCAGTATGGTAGCGATTCTGTATTTGATTTTTAAATTGAATGAAACTCCTCAGATCTACAAACTTGATAAAGTTGCCTTTGACAGATATGATTCAATTTATGATGTCAACCGTGAAATAGAGTCTCTTTCGAATAATATAGACTCTTTTATAGGGTTTTTTTTCATTTTAAAAAATTTAAATTTTTAAAACTATTAATTTTTTATAATTATTCTAAAGAGCTATGTTTGGAAAATCGTCAACACATCTTCTAAGATTATGCGGTATTCTTCATATTCTTAAAAAAAATCGAGGAACCAATCAAAATAAAAAGTATTAAAATAGCCTATCAAAAAAGCATAATTAAAAAAAAAAAGTTACACCTGTTCAAAATACTTTTACTCAAAATAGCATAAAATTAAAATAGCTAAATCAATATATCATGATAAATAAAAAATATAATTGAATAATTAATTTGTTTTTTTCTTTTGAAGACTAAGACATCAATAATATCAATATTTCAAATTTAAACACAATTACATAAAAAGTTTTCAGCTTTACTAATATTATACGATTTTAAAAATTTTTCTAATTCGTTCATCTAAAATTATATATGCTGACTTACGCTTAGGCAACAAACCGGTCTTTATTATTACTAGTCGATTATTTGTAAGTGTTTGTTCTTTTTTAAAAGCGTCGACTAGCGCATATACTAATACGTGACTCACTAACATGGACGAAAAGGCATTGTGCCATGATTCGACAAAGTTATTGTTTTTTGGATCTTGTACATTCCAAAAACCAATAGAAAAAAGGATTCTCTTTTACTGGGTTAGCATAACGACCGAGTGTCCAGTCGATACGTTTTTGGTGTCACATTAAAAAATGTTGGAATTTCGCTGGAGCCACACCAAATATTTGATTTTAAAATGGAAAAAACCTGATGTTGATTTAAAAAATTTATAAATAAGAAAAAAAAATAACCCTCCTTCATAATTTTTAATTTTATTATACATGTATGCAAATTATAAAAATTATTATTTTATTTATTTCTTTCATCATATATTTTTATTTAAATTCTTTGTTTAAATTGTTTGACGTATACATTTCATTTTTCAAAAATTAGTTGATTTTTTTAATAACTACAATTTATATTATCAAAAATTTTAAAATGCCGTTCAAGCGAAAATTTAAAAACTTGAGAGAAGAATCGAACATAACAGATAAAAAAAGGTTTAGAAGAAAAAGTATTAGAAATTTTATAGGTAAAAATAAAGCTTTTTAAAATTTTTTTAGATTTCAAATGTCCTAAGTTTTTTATTTTTTTGAAACTGAATTGTGACAAATTTTCAAATCATCACTGAACTATATAAATTAATATAATTTTAATATTAAAATTTTTTTATCTCTGTTAGATATTATATTTATAAACATTTGATTTTAATCTTTAAAAAGTAAGTATTCTCTATACATATTTAAAATTCATTTAGTTTTAATATAAAGAAAAGTTGCCCAATTAAAATAAAAATTTATTTTTAAAGCAAAAAAATTATATCAAAAAATATTAAAAAATTAAAATTATTCTATTAAAGTCGATCCATTCAAATCAAAATTTAAGCCAATAGTGTCAATCGATGATCTTGATTACGATATAGACACGAATATTTATGGGAAAAATTCTGTTGACTCAAATGAAGACAATATGGAATTAAGCGAAAATTTTACAATGCATCATAGTGATATAATAGCTGACAATTTTCCAAATGATCATATTTATGAAACTTTAAGAATGGGTAGTAATGATTTTTTAGAAATTATTCCCTGTAATGATGGATATCAGCAAATAAATAACAAACAGTACGATCAAGACTATTTGAGCTATTTAAAGGTTTTAAACGAAAAAAAAGAGTTAATAGATTTGGATAATATCAGTTTGGATTTAGCCTTTTTAACACTTTTTTTAAATGAATATTATACTCAGAGTGGTTTTAAGCTAATTTGCCAATTTGTGAAACTAGTTAACAACGATATTCCTATTCCTAAGAATCTCAATGGAGCAATAAATCGAGTATTAGGATCAGATAAGTTAGAATATTCCAAAACTTGGTTTTGTTCAAACTGTCAAAAAATTTATCGATAGATGACATAAGGTTTATATTCACTCAGATATTCGGCTTAAAAGAAATAACATAGTTTTCTTTTCAGCTTTATTTGAAAATTTTAAAAGCATATTACTGAAAAAAATAGTAAATTTTTTAAATTAAAATATAATCGTTCTCCTTAAGTAGTATTAGTATCCGCGTATGTCGTCAACTGAATGACAAAAATACAATAACCAAAATATAAATGTTGTAAAAATCTTTTTAAAAATTTATTTCCTAGTCGGTAATTACCATTTTTGTTAGTTCAGTGACCGTCATCCATGGCGACTAACATCACCATCAGTTAAAAATACTTTTACATACTAGAATTAAAAGTTGAATATCTTACTTTCCAAGTTTTTAATGAAATATTAAATATATATTTTTTTCTTTAAAGACTTCAATTAGATTATAAAATATCCTTGGAGCAGCAGATAAAGCGAATATTTGATAGAAATACAGAGTTGTTTAGCTTTGAGTATGAAAAAAAAGATGACAATATAATAAACGATATTTTTGACGGAACAATATATCAAACAATATTCAAGCAAGAAAAAATTATTGATCAAAATTCAAAATTTTTTACTCTAATATTTAATACAGACGGCATTGAACTGTCAAAAAAATCTGATATCTCATTATGGCCTTTTATTTTTGTAATTAACGAGTTTCCAATTGAAAAAAGATTTTCTTTTGAGAATGTAATAGTTGGAGGTAATTTATTTTATTGACAAAAAAAAATATAAATTTACATTTTTTTAATAAGGTTTATCAGTTTCGAATGGTAAGCCCAATCTTGGAATATTATTAGAACGCATAAAAAATGAACTAAAATATCTAGAATTTGGTATTAATTTTTTCGGTAATTATTATCAAAGGATTAAATTTTATTTAATCGCCGGTATTTTTGACAAACCAGTTCGATCTAATGTTATAAATATAAATGCATCTAATGGGTATTATAGTTGTTTAAAGTGTCTCCAGCCGGGTGAAAGAATAAAAACAGAAAGTAATAATTTTTTTTCGAAAAATTTTATCATAATTATCTTAAAATTATCATAAAATCAGGCCAAGCATTCTAAGAATTAATGTACAATTTAATCGTAATTCTATACAGAATTATTACCATCCAAAAAAAAGTGGATAATTTTTATTTATTTCTTGAGAATTACGATTATAACTAATCATCTTTCTATTAATAAACGCACAATTTGCCTTATGTTCTAAAATTTTTCAATTTTTATTCTAGAACTAAAATTAATTATAATCATTAACTTTAACACTTAAAAAATTAAGTTTACTCTACATTTTTTTAATTTTCTATTTTTTAATTCTAGAATATAAAATTAAAAAATTTTAGAACATAAGGCAAATTGTGCGTTTATTAATAGAAAGATGATTAGTTATAATCGGAATTCTCAAGAAATAAATAAAAATGATCCACTTTTTTTTGGATGGTAATAATTCTGTATAGAATTACGATTAAATTGTACCTTAATTCTTAGAAAACTTGACAAAGATTTTCGTGAGTTTGTCAAAATTCAGATTATAGAACTCTCCTTAATAATTTAGATTATTTTTAAATAAAATTTTTTTTTATTTAAAAAAAAGGAGGTTCAGTTCATACTTTCCCTTACAATAGCAAAAATCCCGATGGTCCGAAAAGAACAGAAAATATTTATGAGCAACATTTGCAAAAGTGTTTGGAGAAAGAGAAAAAATGTTTTGGAATAACAGATAAATGTATCCTTGGCGAATTAAAATATTTTAATCCAGTAGTAAATACTTGTATTGACAGTATGCACAGTATTTTTCTAGGAGTAATAAAGTCAAAATTTAGCTATCTTTTTGAACATCCAAACATACGACCTTATTCATTAAAAAAAAGAATCGTTGAAATAAATAATCGTTTATTAGAAATTAAGCCACCTTCATACATTTCTTCAGCGCCTAAAAGTTTAGTTGCCTGGAAAAAATGGAAAGCTCACGATTTTTTCAATTTTTATATTTTTCTTTAATAGTTTTTGCAAATATTATGCCATTTAATTATTTTCAAAATTTAAAATTACTCGTTATATCCTTAGAAATAACGTTCTCGAAACAAATAAGCAAGTCGGATCTATACAAAATTAAAGAAGTTTTTAGACTATATGTATCCCAGTTACCCACTCTTTATGACAATTTTATAATGAAATCGGGTGTACATGAATTATTACATTTAACCGATTGTACTCTACAATTCGGTCCTTTAAATAACATTAATTGTTTCCAATTCGAGGAGTTAAATAGAAAAATCACGAGATTGATAAAGGGTAAAAATCTACTGGGAGAAGAATTTATAAAAATTTTTAATTTGGTCCAAAAAGTGTCTTATCTTGGTCAATTGATTGATAAAGATAACATTTTTAAAGAATTTATTTTAAGTAGCTCGATGATTAAATCTTCAAATTCAAAAAAAAATATTTTTAACAAAGAAATAAAATTTAGCAAAAGTTTTTTTTTTGTTAACAATGATTTGATCTCACAAGTATTACTAGAAGATTTAAACATTAATACAAATCAAGTAAAAATTTTTAAACATGTATGGTTTAATGGAATATTATTTTCAACTAAATATTCAACAACTCGATTTGGTAATTATGCATTTGTTGATTCAAAAAATTCGCTATTTTTTCTTTAACTTTTTTTCCAAACATTAAAAATTAGTTCTGCAAAATGTTACAATACGTAGCAAATTTGCTACATAAATTTTCTTACTGTGCTAAATCTCTGCAAAATTTTTGCAAATACATATACTGAGTTTTTAATAATTTTTTTCTGCATTTTGGCTGCACACATTTTGCAGATTAATAATGGGAATGTAGCAAATTTGCTACATCTTGTAACATTTTGCAGAACTATTTTTTAATGTTTCGAAAAAAAGTTATAGAAAAAATAGCGAATTGAAATGAGCGAATTGACATGAACTTCACAGCCCCCGTTCATTTATGAAAATGAAGAATTTTTAAAGTCTAGTTTTACACTCTGCACGGTAAGCGACCAATATTTCTCATGTGAAATAAAAAATGCAAAAAAGATTTTTTTTCATACATGCGATACAGTACCCTATGTATCGCAATTTCGAACTAATCATATATTCAATTGAATTATTTTTAATATTTTATATACCAAGACTCTTATATAATATAAGTAGTTCTATACTTTTAAATTTTTTAAACGCCTTTAAACACGAGTGTATAAATAAATAATAAAATGATCGTAATCGTATTAGATTTTTTTCTTCTTAATTTTTAAGCTTAATTGTATTAAATTTTATTAAAAAATTCATAAATAAAAAACTAAAATTTTAAATTGACTTTATCGATAAAATTTATTAATAAATTGATTAAAATCCAATGAAATTGTATTTAGAAAGACCTAATTAAGGAAATATCTATTAGGTCATTTATAACATAATACTATTTAAAAGATTCTTAAATATAAAAAAATTTAATTTTAATTTATGATTATGTTTTAGAATCAATTGTCTTTTTAATTATGACCCAAAGTAATAAAAGCAAATTTAGAACAGGTTTTACGGTGCAAGCAAGTACAAGTAGAATTTCTATTGAATCTTTCAAAAGAAAAAATAATTCGGAAAATAATCTGGTCTCTCCAATTGATACCGATTCGGTTGAATCGAAAAGTAAGACAAATACGAAAAATTCTTTTAGCGAACAGTTAAAAGGTAAGTTAGAGGTTGATTTTATTTAAATAAATACAGTACGATCCAAAACAAAGTTAACGACCTGTTTAAACACTGTTTGTACAGAACATACACAAAACAAAACAGGAACAGAAACAAAACCAAACCGAAACAGAAACATTTTAAAACATGTTCCAAAACATGTTTTTAATTGATTCGAAACATGTTTTCTAATTAAAATTGAAATGATTAAGTTTTTTTTTCAATTCTAGCCAACAAGTTCGCTACTCGTTTCATTTAGAATTTTTTTTTTTAAAGTTAGCTCTCCTCTTATTTTAACTTTCCTCTCTTTTTTTATTTTAATTAAATTACCGCTATTCTTCTTCTTTTTTTTAATTTTCTCATAGCCAATTAAGCAATTAATATTTTAAATCTTTCATCTATTTAAAATTTTAGGATAATTAAAAAAAAATCTTTATTTTTTTATTGTCCTGCTTTGAATTGTTTTTGTATTTTAAAAAAAACATGTTTTAAAATGTGTTGTGTTGATTTTTTTCTGTTCTGTGTCGATTTTGTTTCTGTTCTGTGTTGTTTTTGTTTCTGTTCTGTGCCGGTTTTGTGTATGCTCTGTTTAAACATTGTTTATGTTTTCGTTAACTTTGTTTCGGATTGTACTGTATCTAAAAGAATCGATACTTGCTTATTTTTTAAATGTTATACTCATAGTCTTAACCACTGTGAATTAAAAAATTATTTCTAGACAATTTAAAAATTTTATTGTAACATTTATAAGATTCTATAGCGTTTCGTTAATCAGGACACCGTTCATCCAAAAACATCGTTTAAAATATAAAGCATTTTTGGTTTAAAAGACAACATTTTTAGTCAATGAAAAAAAAAAATTTTTAAGCGATATTTTTACTATTAAAAAAAAATTAGAAAAATGTTGTTTTATTTGTTTCATTTCCTATAAATGCTCCTTTCATATGAAACCAAACCATATTCAGTACAATTAAGTTAAAAGTCGTCTTAAGCCGAAGTTTCGGATCCAGTTTTTTCGGCTTATCCGGCTTCAAAACTTGTTTTCGACGCGGTTTAGGAGCGGCTAAGCCTGGCTTCGAAACCTGTTAACTTAGTTCAAAATCGGACTGTATATCTATATGGCAAGTTTTTTTTTTAATTAGATTTTTTAATGCTTGATTTCATTCAAAAAAGGCCAAGGAATGGAAGTGATGTTATGAATGAATTATATCTTAAATCAAGCTTCAATTCGTCCTTAATCTATATTTGAAAAATAAAATTGGTTTTCTATATTTTATTTAAGCAAAATTTTGATTTTTGTTACATTTTACCTATGTTTTTAAAATTTAAAATTTTCTTATTTTTCTAATTTAGAAGACAGAATGCTAACATCGCTAAAGAACACATGCTTACATAATTAAAACTTGTCTTCTAAAAAAGAAAAAAAAACTNAAACTCAACTTTACCAACTCAACAGATCAATAACGCTGTTTTCTTTTTGTTTCTTTTTTCTTTACCACGCAAGAAAGATAAAAAGAATTGATAAATCTTTTATGTATGAAATAAAACAAAAGAAAAAATTAAATAATTGATTAAATAAAGTTTGCTGGTTGTGTGCAAAATTTGTAAACAAAGAAAAGAAAAAAAGATATAATCATTCAAAAATTCAAACAAAGAGTAAAATCAAATGTCTCTTATAAATACTATCGTGAAAAACTATCAAACATAAAAAATTTTTTATATCTTTATTTAATAAAAATTTAAATTTAAAAATATCGAAATGGGTATGGGAAAATCAAGATGCTGTCAAGCTGTAGCTATATTACCAGCTGCTATGCCAAGCCCACAATTAGGTCATCAAATGCCTTTACCATTCTCACCAATGCCAAGCCAACAATTCGGACATCAAATGCCTTTACCATTCTCACCAATGCCAAGCCAACAATTCGGACATCAAATGCCTTTACCATTCCTACCAATGCCAAGCCAACAATTCGGTCATCAATTGCCTTTACCATTCCCACCAATGCCAAGCCAACAATTCGGTCATCAATTGCCTTTACCATTCCCACCAATGCCAAGCCAACAATTCGGTCATCAATTGCCTTTACCATTCCCACCAATGCCAAGCCAACAATTCGGTCAACAATTGTCTTTACCATTCCCACCAATGCAAGATGCACAATTTGGTCAACAATTACCTGAACCATTTCCTTCTTTACCAACACAACAATGCGGTGGTTTTGATTCTATGTCATCAGGACAAGCATTTGATAGTTTTGGTTTAGGATCAGGTTTGCCTGCATTAGATGGTGGATTTCCAAGTTTATTCTAGACCTGAATAGTACATAAATATTTATTTTAAAAAATATTTAAAATAAAATGTTTTTGTCATATAATCAAAGATTTTTTATAATTCATTAAGAGATTCATATAATTTTTTTTTATCTTAATTATCGGAAAGCATATAATGTTGGTATAGAAGATAAATATAAATAATAAAAACGATTATTTATATTAATTCGCCTTACCGTAAAGTTCCAAATAGATGAAACACCAATTAGAAGAAACAGTTTATTCTATTTGGAACTTGCAATTTAAAATATTCAATATATTTTTTATAAAAAAAATGTTTTAAAAAAAAAACAACGAAATCCAAATAGAAGAAACATTTTTTAAATTTTTAATTTATTCACAATTATTCGAGCGTTTCTAGAGGCTTGAAAAAATAATGAGTCTTAAAGAGCCAGTCTGTGAGGAATTTTTAAGCGGAGTTTATTGATGATTTTATTTGACTTATTTATGACGTTTCTTCTTCAATTAATTATAATTAAGGATAAATTATGTATTTTAATCACTATTTTTTTTGTATTTTCTGAATAAAAGAAACTGTTTCTTCTATTTGGAATATTAGATATTTCGAAAAAATAGCAATTTTTATTAAATAACGGTCAAATCGTTGTTTTTTTATTTAGAACTTTACGGTATTTAATATTTAAGAAACTACGCATTAAAAGTTGAGTAATAGAATATCATAATTCAAAAAAATATTAAATAATTAAAACAGTTGAAATATTATCTATCTCAAATAATTAAAAACATTATAAAATGTTAAATGAAAAGATGTTTAAAAAAATTAAAATATTAACGAATTTTTAATGACTGCGTGTCATATCACAAGTTCTCATGAACAACTGATTTGAGAATTTTTTTAAGAATGTGTTATCTATTTAATTAAATTTACATAGTTTCAATATCAAGAGGAAGAAATCATAAAAGAAAATATCTTATTTTTGATATTGAGACTTGAAGCATTAATGATGTATTTAAAAAATAAATAAAATAATTAATTAAAAATTCATTAAATTTATTAATTTCTTTCCCTCTTTTTGGGTTTTAATACCATGCTTTTTCTCAATTTTCCAATAATAAATGCCGCATTTATCACTTAACAAAAAAAATTGTTTTAACGTGTTTATTGCGTAGGCATAAATTCTAGCTTTTGACGAGCTAAAAGCCAAAATATGGCTAATTTTTAGTTTTTGAATTTTTTTTTGAAAATTTAAAAAGCTATATGAAATTATCTGTTTTTATAAGTAAGAAAAACGCTATTCTCGCCACTTTAAAGTCTCATAGCTTCTTATAAGATCATCGGTGCAACTAAAAATTATTATATTCGTGATCAGCTCGTCGAGATCTACAGCACTTGCTTTGAAATAAAGTTCCGTTCCTAAAAGTGTTAGTTAAATTTGTGATTTTTCTTAGTAATTTCTGCTTGAATAATCTAATTTATAAGAGGCTAATTTTATA
>NTPY01000639.1:9628-47123 GCA_002922825.1 Brachionus calyciflorus
ACTGTTCGATACATAACGACATGTCACTATTTGGAATAATGACATGTCATAAAAATCGAGCATTTACGTTAATTTAAAAAAAATCGATCAATTTTTTGATAAATGTTTAGATGGTGTCCTTATTGTATTTTTATTTTATTTAAAAAGAAATTATTTCGAAAATTTCTTATATAATAGACTTATTTTTTTACAGAATTTTTAAAATTAGAATTTTTCTTTTTCGAACTCTTTTTATCTATATTAAAGATAGGCTTTACATTAATTAATTTTTAAAACGATATTTATCGATAATAACGATATTAATTTTTCGATAAATCGATTATATCGATATTGCAAAAACTTGATATCGTCCCATCACTAATGCAGACGATTGCAAAATTTATTGTGTTATAGACCCCAACAACCCGTATCAACCCTTTTCGAAGCTTCAAGAAGACATTGACTGCTTAATAGAATGGTGTAAGGAATCTTCGATGGATCTGAATTTTAACAAGTGTGAACTCATTAGTCTAAGTACTAGAGAATCCTTAGAATATAATTATATCATGAGGGATTCGATCTCTGGAGAAATATACACTATCCCTAGGACGAAATTGCAAAAATACTTAGGAATTTTAATCCAAAGTGATTTGAAATGGCACTCACAGGTGTGCTCAGCTGCTTCCAAGAGCAATAGAATCCTTGGTCAAATCCTTAACAAAGTCCAAAATCATAGAATATGTAATAGTGGCATGGAGTCCATATCTCAAAAAAGACATAAAAATTCTTGAGGATGTTCAAAGGAGAGCTACAAAAAGTATAATCGGGTTTAATGAATTTAGTTATGAAGAGAGACTTAGATTACTAAATCTGACAAATCATTCAACCAGGAGAATCAGAGGAGACTTGATCCAAATGTTCGAAGNTTTTCAGGGAAAATCCATTTATGTTTTATTCACATTATTTATGTTTTTATCACTTTTTTTATGTTTTTTTCAGCCTCATCCTGATACAACGGTACGTTAAGGGTTAAAAAATTAAATTATAATTTATTTTTAATTGATAATTTTCAAAAATAAAAATTACTAAAATTGTCTTTTCTCTGATATTTGTCATTTGTTTACAATTGAATAATATTTGAAACATTATCTACCTATAGGACTGAAATACTTTCGACGGGATTGGCCTTTAAGGCCGACCAAAAGGAATATTCTGAATTAAAATTAAGAAAATGATTAGGAGGTTATCGATCTAGCTCTTTATAATTATTAGAATTTTCTAAATCAATTCACGTCCAATCATATTGAAAATAGTCTTTAAAAAATCTCTACAATCAATTTTTATGTATTTTATTTCTAAAGTTTATGTTAAATTTGGCTTTTGTTGATTTTAAATTATATTTAAGCCCAACTGTAATTTTAATAAGACAATAATTTAAGATTAAGTAAATATCAAATTTATTTTTTAGATAGATTATTATTTGCTGTAAAAGCCAAATTTTTCAAAACTACTTTTTTTATGACGAAGACTTTAATATTTGCATTAGGGCGTTGTTAAATATCATTTCACCTTAATGATTAAAATTTAAAAACCCTAAGCTTAAATTTCAAATAAACCCACGTCTTAACGTGATTTTTAATGAATTAAAAAAAATAATTACTCAATGAAAGTTTATTTATAAAAAAAAATAGATATTAAAAATTAAAAAAAATTAAATCATTCATTCTTAGTCGAACCATTAAAACTAAATTAAGAGCTAAATTACCCACTGAATAATGTTAAAAATTTATGAAAAATGTAAAAAATAAAAGATCTGAAAATGTATTAATGTTTAAAATAATTAGAGAGAAGGATTTAAGAATTTCATTAAAACTGGATCGTTAAGACAGCCTTCAACAAATTCTTTCTCATCCAAAGTATTCGAGTAATTTGTATCCATTTTTCTGAATATGGCATCAGCTCTTTCTTTTGGATCATTATCACCCTTACGATTCTTTTCACCATACAAATCATAAATAGCCGTGATAATCTTGACCATTTCTTTTTTGTCAATACGACCATTATCATTTGTATCGTACAAATCGAATGCCATTGCGAGTTTCTTTCTCAAATCGCCTGATGATGAAGTCGAAATGGCAACCAAAAATTCGACGAAATCAATCTTTCCAGAATGATCAGTGTCGAATAGCTTGAAAACTTCATTGGCAAATGTATCAGCTCTACCAGTTGGGAAAAATTCTTTATAAACTTGTAAAAATTTTTTCTTATCCAATTCGCCTTTAGGACAATCAAGCTTAAATAAATAAATCTCAATAACAAAAACAAAAAAAAATGCATGTAATAGGCTTACCAAAAATCCAGTGTGCCATTTTTTAATTTGATCTCTATTGTAATTGGTATTTTTCAATAAAAATCCAATTTCTTCTTCAGTCAAGAGAGTTTTATCGGATTTCTTGCTCTTACCACTTTTATTACCCATTTTCTAAAAAATCTAAAAAAATTTACTTCTAAAATTACTATTTTTTCTCTTTTGAAAAAAAAAAAAAATTAAAGTAATCAACTAATTTTTTAGAAACAGAAGCTCAAGAATTTTTTTTTTCATATTATGTTCTCCTTGGAGTAAATTTTACGAAATGAAAAAAGAAAAAATATATATTATTCCAACTTAAAAGCAAACACAACACTTGAGCAACAGTAAAATGTAAAATTTTAAATTTTTCAAAAAGAAAAAAATTAAAATTGAGTTTTTTTTTTTAAAGCTAACTCAAATTTAGTTTTTTTCTTCTTTTTTTTTTGTTATAAAGCATTTCCCCAATCTTTATATTTAGCTATTAATAATTTCAAATTAATAACCCAATGCAAATAAATCCTATTTTACCTTTTTTTTTTGAATAAATTTTTAGTTTTTTAAAGTTGACAATAAAACAAAAATAAACTTGAATTCTTTTTTATTTTATTTTATGTTTTTTTGTTGCTTAAGCCTAAACTAAACCCCTAGTATTAGTACGAATAATAATAAGAGAGAGAGAGAAACAAAAATTAACTCACAAATAAAAGGTAAAATATTTTTTTATGTTATCATTTGTTTTAGAGGAAACTGAATTCTTAGTAACTAAGAGTCAACAAATTAATCACTACTAAAATTTTATTCGTGTCTGTGGGCTAGGAGAGAGGGATTCGAGCAACAAACAATAAAAATAACAAAAAAGCAAATTGTTTCAAAAAAGATTTTATTCAAAATAAAAAAATTATCTTTACTACTTATTTAAACTCCTACGGTTAACAAAAAAAAAAAAAACTATTTAAACTTGAGGTACTAATAATCGCATTAGAATTTGGTCTGATAAACAACCTTCAATAAATTCATTTTCATCAATTGTACCATTGTGATCACGATCTAATTTGTTGAAAATCGATTCAACTCTTTGTTTGGGATCATTATCATTCTTACGATTTTGCTCGCCAGTTAAATCATATATTGCCTCAATTAGCTTAGCCATTTCTTTTTTGTCAATTTTTCCATTGTTATTGGTATCGTATAACTTAAAACCTAATTTAAGCTTTTTCTTAATATCACCTTGAGATGATGTTGATATGGCAATCAAAAACTCAGTGAAGTCCTTAACAAAAAAAAAATTTCAACTTAACTTCTGAAACTTTTTTTTAACAAAAAAAATTACAATTTTGCCACTTTTATCCGAGTCGAAAACATTGAAAATTTGAGCACTGAATTTCTCAGCTTTACCCTGTGGATAAAATTCTTTGAATACATTTGTAAATTGCTTCTTATCCAATTCACCTTTAGGACAGTCTTTCTAAAATAATTAAATTTTAAAATAATAAAGTTTCTAAATTTTTACCAGACAAAATAAATTTACCAAGAATCCAGCGTGCCATCTTAAGATTTCTTCTTTAGTGTAATGGGTGTTGTTAAGCAAAAATTTGATTTCATCCTAAAAATAAAACAACTTTTTTTTAAGCATATTCAAATATTTTTTAAGAGGCTAATAAAATATGCTACATCTGTTAAAACAGTCATATCCTTCTTTTTGTTTTTAGCACCCTTGTTTCCCATCTTTTGTTAGAAATATTACTCTTTTTTAATTTTTAAAAATTTTTTTTTTCTCTGAATCTTGAAAATAAAATATTTATTACTACAGCTCTTTTTAAATAGAAACATTCATGTCTCTTTCGAAAAAAAAAAGGTATTTTTAAAATTTTAAATTGCGCTATTAAAAAAAAAAATTATAAATGAAAATTCAATTGTTTATAATGGAAGAAACTAATTTTTGTCAGAATAGAAAAACAAAAATGAAAATATAAAGGTAATTTATTTTCGAATAATAGTGTTTATGGTACGCTGATTATGTAACTTAGTAATAAAGTGCTGCTAAACCTATTTTGCTACTTGATTAAAAATGAATAATCAACTAAAGTTCCAGGCTTCTAAATATAAAAGTATAAATTTAAAAATAAATGTTCTTAAATAAATTAATGACTTCCTTTAAAAACCATCAGTAATTAAATGAACTTGAAGGTTGAAATTCTACTTTAATGTTAATTCAATTAAAATAAAAAATATTATTATACTTGGTCCCAAAGCTTTACATAAAATAGAAAAAAAAATAATGTTCAACAAAATAAAGGATCTTTGTCTCGATTATTTAATAACTTAAATTATACTAATTTCAATTTATTTTTTATTTTAAGTATACCTCATTTAGTGATAGAGGGATGACTTAATTGAAGCTTCTTATTTAGGCTTAATTAAAATTATTAGATTAATTTTTTTCAATATTTTAAAGCTTATAAAATGAAATACTTAAAAAAAAACTTGGATGAAAATATCAAATTGATTTGTAAAAATGTTCAAATAAATTTCGAAAAAATCTTATTGAAAAATTATTGTTTTTTTTTTCTAGTTAATTTGATTATAGAAGCAAGGGAATTCTTTGGTAAATCTTATTTAGCTGTTATGGTAATTTAAGAATCTCTTAGGACCAGTCTTTTTTTTGTATACAAAAAAGTCAAATTTAAAATATAAAAAAATTATAAACTTTATCCTTAATAAATACACCAACATTAAGCGAAACTTTTTTTAATCTTTGATATGAAAGCCCAGAATTGAATTCTGATTTCATATGAACACAAATTGCTTCTTCTTTTTTTTTTCTTTAAAAAAATTTTTTTATTGAAAAAATTCTTGAAACATATTTTTAACAAAAAACGGAAATTACTGCTGATTTTAACTATTTATTCTTATCCTTTTCTTCTTCTTCTTCTCCTTTTTCATTTTCTCGTAGTTCTTTTGTATCTTGAATTCAATAAAAAGAAATTTAAAATCATGTTAATATTTTCTTTTTCTATCAACCAGATTTTTACCAATATTTTTTTTAATAGTATGCTATCGTAACTAGAGGATAAAAAGGTGTCTCTAAATTAGACAGATTTAACTTTATCGTAATAAATTCGAAATAAAAAAAATGTGTAAATACCGTGTAATCAAGTATTCTCGTTCTAATCAAAGAATCAAAAATCAATAATTTCGATATTTGAAAAAAAAAAATTTTTTTTTTTTAAACTGTCATTTTTTATTAGCAGAGAATTTGTCATATAATTAAAAAAAAAACAAACTAAGTCTTTTTGAACATTTATTTGAAAAATCTACTCAATTTTAATAAAAATGAAATCTATGTTTATGTAATACGACAAAAAAAAATTATTTTTTTTTTTAGGCATTTGGAGCCAAAAAATTCATCAAAACAGGGTCACTCAAACAACCCTCAACAAATTCTTGTTCTGACAAAGTTCCACTATTGTCTCTATCGAGTTTTTTGAATATGGCTTCGACTCGTTGTTTTGGTTGATTGTCGCCTTTGCGATTAGTTTCGCCTAAAAGATCATAGATGGCAACTATGATTTTTTCCATTTCTTTTTTGTCTATTTTACCATTGTGATTCGAGTCGTACATTTGGAATGCCAAGTGGAGTTTTTTCTTGACATCACCTTGAGCTGAAACCGAAATGGCAATCAAAAATTCAGTGAAATCCTAAAAAAGAAAAATTAAAGCATAAAAATTATGGATTATAAAAATACTAAAATTCATAAAAATAAGTTTACAATTTTGCCACTGTGATCAGTGTCGAAAACTTGAAATACTTGAGCACAGAATTTATCAGCTTTACCTTGAGGATAAAATTCTTTGTAGACTTCAGTAAATTTCTAAAAATAAAAATCAATATTTAATTCCAGGTTTCAATATAACCATCATATTTTTATAAATATATTATGACATTGAAGATTGTGGCATGTTAAAGTTTTTTGTCAATTTTCTTTTTTTCAATTTTTTTGACCAACAAAAATAGCTCTGCAAAACACTAAAAAGGACTTTTGGTGACAAAAAAATTGTTGCAAGGTGAAGCAAAATTTGCTGCACCAATTGTTAACGTCTGCAAAAAATTGTGCAAATTTAATTGCGTATTTAAATTAGACTTTTTTTAATGGTGTGCAAATTTTCACAGAATTCAGAGATTTCTGAAATTTTGCAAAAAAAAAAATTTCTGCAAATTTGCACACCATTAAAAAAAGTCTAATTTAAATACGCAATTAAATTTGCACAATTTTTTGCAGACGTTAACAATTGGTGCAGCAAATTTTGCTTCACCTTGCAACAATTTTTTTGTCCAAAAGTCCTTTTTAGTGTTTTGCAGAGCTATTTTTGTTGGTCAAAAAAATTGAAAAAAAGAAAATTGACAAAAAACTTTAACTTGCCGAAGATTGTAATTCTTTTTGTTGTTTTAAAAAAAGTAAAATTTTTAAAATCAATAAAAAGCTCGAAAAAAATTTTTAAGTATAATTTAATAGTCTATTAAATTTCTAGTTTATCAAGTATATATTCATCCGATTTTTAATTGTTTTAAACGGATAATTTGTTTTTCTTTAATTTTTCGTAAAACTAATCCTTTTATTTCTTTTAGAAACTTTTCTAATCAATATTGTCATTCCTACTGACAATTTTTCTTCTTGAAATGGATGAGCTATATTTTTGACCAAAATTCTGATCGTATTTTTCCTTTACTAAATTTCTGATTACAGGAGTAGTTTTTATTTTAGTAATTCTCAAGAATATTTGCGTCAAAGCAATGTTTAAACAAAGCTTACACAAAACCAGCACAAAACATAAACATTCCAAAACATGTTCGAAATATGTTTTGGAATGATTTCCATTAAATAGAAATAATTAATTATTATTTTGAATAATATCCAACACAAGTTCATTACTCGTTTCATTTTTTATCACTTTTTTTTTTTTATTAGCCAACTCTCTTCTTATTTTAATTTTGATTCACTGTAAATTTTTATTGCGAGTAAAAAACAGTGAAAATGAGCTAAAATGTGTATTTTACCTCTATATATGCGTAACATTTCCAATATTTCTATTAGCCTTATATTCGAATTTTTACGCATATATGGTGGAAATCCTCATTACGCATTAAAAAGTGTTTAATTACAGCGAACACAACACTATTTATGTTTTCGTTAACTTTGTTTTGAATTGTACTTTAGATGCTTCATATTGAATTACTATTTTGATCATGGATAAATATTATAGTTTTTAGACTGTCAAAAGTTAATTTAAGCACATGAACATAACAGCATAAATAAAAAAATCAAAACTTTCAAATAAACGCCGATTAATTTTTTATGTAAATCTTGAAAAAATGCTCAAAAAATCGCCAAATATCTGTAATGTTTGTGCATAATTTTATGTAATATTTACGGAATCTTACAGCTCTCAACACTTGTAATTTAAACCTTAACGATAAAATTATTATAATTAGACATAAAAATGCAATCATGCCTTAATTGCACATTTTTTGTCGCATTAACTCCTAAAAAACGTAATGCGCCATTAAACTAGTAATTCCATGTTTGAAGTATGCATCGTCGATCACATGTATTTTTAGAAGAGCAAGTTGGTATTTACTACATGCGCTAAACATGTGTCTTAGGTTATGGTCCTACTCAATCTAGCTAGGGATCAGGTATTATATTTTTTAGAAAGTTTTTGTTACACATTTAGATTTTTCTAAATTTTAAGCATTTTTAATTATTGCAACTCAATAATTCAGATTTTTTTAAAGTATTATTTGATTTTAATGAGTACTAGGTAATTTGAGGCTTAAAACTTTTCCTTAATTTTTCCTAGTTTCTTGTTCTGATTGTTGTGTCATAAGGATATTTACTTTTTTATCCAACTCTCCTTTTGGACAGTCTTTTAAGAATCCATTATGCCATTGAATAATTTGTTCTCTCGTGTATTGTGTATTGGCCAAAAGCATTTGGATATCTTCTTCAGCTAAAGAATTTTATATTTAATAAAAATTATATGGCAACCAAAAAAAAACAAATTCTTACTTAAGACAGTTGGATCCTTCTTCTTTTTACCTGATTTGTTACCCATTTTAAGTTAATTATTATTTAAAGATCTAAAAGAATATTTTGAGTTGAGGTGAAAATTTTTATTTTGAAAAAAAAATATTTTGTTCTCAAAAAAAACAATTGGTTATATTTCAACAATTCATTTTATTCGTCATCAAACAAAAACAAAAATGCAACTACTTTAGAAATGAGAAACTTTTCATCGAAAAAAATTGATCCCAGGTAAAAATTAATTTAAAGAGAAAAAAAAAATTATTTGTCACCAAAATAAACAGAAACCTAACAAAAAAATTTTATTTTTTTCTTTATATGTGATAAGAAATCGAAATTTTACAAATGCTTTTCAAAGAAATTATTAAAGTCAAAATTAGTAATAAATTCTGTAGGGGATAGATGAATATTTTTTAAATACTACGACAACTACTACTAATTCATCAACGAAAATTTATACTTTGAGCTTAACTTTTTTTCTTTGCAATATAATAAAAAAAAAATTTTGAAATGCTAATATTTTTTTTGGTTTAGTTTGAAGTTAGATTTATTAAGTAAATATTTAAATTTTTCGTTAAGCTTAATTAAAGGGAGAGAGAGAGACATAAAGAGTAAAACTACAACAAAAATATTTTTTTTTTGCCAAATTTTCGAATCAATTAAAAATTTAAATTAATTTTGTTGGACTTAGAAACAAAAATAAAATGGGGTCCCTTTTAAAACACAAAAAAAAACAACAACAACAACGAAAAATGATGATTACTTTTTTACAACTCTAAGCGCATAATCTTAATGAAAAGTAATAAAGATAAGATTTATATTTATTTTTAAATGTTAATTTTTTTTTGTTTCTATGGGGCTTTTATAGAAAATCTAGTTTAGTTGTTATTTCTACATTTTTAATTAGAATTTTTGAGTTGAATTTCAAAAGTAGATTTAATCATCTCTCATAATGGTAATTTTGAAATCTTATTATTTCTTATATTAGATTGTTTTTAGCTCATTACTTTGAGTAATGTGGTTAGATACTTTAAAATAAAAACGATCTATAATAGATTAATCATTGGTTGCATTAATATTTGCAAAATTTTCTTCTATATGAAAAAAATTTTGCAAATATTTAAGATCTTTCTTTGAAAAATTATTTAAAAAAATTTTGAAATTCTATTTTAGAGTTGAAAAAGTAATCTTTGGGTTTTTAAAAAGAAAAATGAAAAAATTAAAATTTTTCAAAAATATAAAAAGATTTACAAAATTCCGATTTTTGTCGAAATTTTTATTTAAAAGATAATTTTGATAAGAAAATTATTTTAATAAAATTAATTTTGTTCGTTGAAAAATTAGTCATCAATCTTTAGGATCAATCAAACTTAAAAGAAATATTTATTTCTTAATACAATTAACCCTTCAAATTCGATTTAGAAATGTCCAGAAAAGGATATGATTCAGAAATAAAGATTTTGAGGTAAATTATAGAAATACATTTTATCTTAGAAATCTCCTTATATTGATTATAAGAGACGTTTTTTCTTTTATACTTTTATTTATTTTCTTGACACAAGAAATATTTGCGTGATTCTTATTTTGAAATTTTAATTGCTTTTTAGAAAATATAGAAAAAATTAAATATATTTGAAAACTTGTCTACGAAGACGTTCACTGGGAAATTATTTTATAAAAATAATACATAGATAAGCTTGTATTCTCATATTTATTGATTACTCGACAAAAAAAAATTATTGACGAAAAAAAATTTAAAATTGCTTGATGTGCACACTTGTCCTCTTTTTTTAAAAAAATTAAATTCAATCAAAGATTGCCAATGGGACCTTAATATAAAAATATTTAAATTAAAGAACTATTGGATGCGCTATTTTTCTTATAGTTGATAGTGAATGTGAACACTTTGAATGAAAAAAATTGAACAAAATTTTTTGTCAACTGAACTTATCAATAAAAATTGTAGTTTCAAAAATTTAGAATTTTATCCACTCGATCTTGTCGAATAGAGCACATTGTGCACAAACTTCAGTTACCTAAAAAATCGAAAATTAATTGAAAAACGCTTAACTATAGTTTTTTCTGAAATTTTTGTTGATAAAAATATAATTTTAATGTAAATACCCGAAACAATTTTACCATCTTACAATTTAATATGTTTGTCCACGATTTTTTTACTGCAATTTTATGTTCATACGACTTGAAAAAAGTATGGTACAATTAGCAGAAAAGTTACTGATGCAATATATATTGCAAATTATTTTTAAGATAAAATAGAAAAAAAAGACTACTTCAATTTAAATCTGATATCGGTATTAAATTAATTGTCTTTGGATCATCATAAAAACAAATTAAACCATCACCCTTAGTAAACGTAAATTATTTTGCATCTAGTAAACAGATTTACTGTTTTGATTTCGGTCTCGAGTTTTGTTTGGTGACGTTCATTAACAGTTCCGTTTTTTTTTTATTCATCAATTTTCCTCGAAATGAATTGTGAAAAAATATTGATGATTTTTATTTCATATATGGAGGGATCGAATCACCAAAAAATATATCTTTTCTCCTATTTAAGATAATTTTATGATAGAAAATAGTTTAATCCCGCAAATTTTTATATATACATTTTTAAAACATAATTTCTAAGGCGATCTTGAAGACGGCCATCATCTATTTTAGTGATCCAATGGTCGCCCCTCTGTGTTCCTAGCTCAAGACTCAAAAGTTCTTATAGAGTTGAAGTTTATATACAGGTTTAAATAATTCTTACATTCGTTTATAAAATATTTCTTTACTAAGAAATCAAAACAATTTTACTTTATTAATTTGAATGGTTTTAATACATAAAATTAGTTTTATTTATGAGTAAAATGAATTTAAAAATTAAAAAAAAAGGATAATATTTTCAACCACCTGATTTATAAAACATTTATTTTTAAAGAACTTAGAATGCACGGATTAAATTTCAGCAAAGTAAGAAATATTAATGCTAACACTTAATTTCTAGAAAAGAAAGTAAGAATTAGCTAAAAGAATATATGAGGATTGAAAAAAAAAAACATATATTCAACTTTTTAGAAAAATATGAAAAAGTTTTTAGAAGCTCTTAAAGGTCTTTTAGAAGTGCATATTCTTTATAAATATCACGATAAATTTGTAAAATTATTTATATATTTAAGGTTGATTATATTGCCAAATTGTTTTTTGTTTTCTTGTTGAAATTATTGATTAGTTCCATTCATAGCAGATTATTTATTTTTGAAAAAATTTAAAGTAAACAAAATTGATTCCTATTTTAGCTTTATATAATTTTTCTTACTAAACGAATAATTTAGTGCTTTCTTCTTTTCTGTTTAAAATGATTAACTATTAATAGTATCTGAAAAAAATAGAGATTCTTTATTTTTGTGACTAATTTCAAAATTTTTCTATTTAAAAAGATCTATAAGTAGTGTATAATCTTACAAAATAATTAAGAAACAGTTCTTAAAAATTAAAATGTATATGAGAATTACAGTATGTATCAAAAAATAAGCCTAGTTTGATGAATAACTTAATTATCTTTGATTTGAGACCAAGCTTACCTAAGACCTAAAAAGACTAAAATTTTTTGATAATTTGAAAGATGAGACAGAGTTCGAAAGAAATCTGTAACAGTTTAATTTCTTCTTTGAAAAAATGAATGGCAGGAATAATTTTAAAAATAAGACAATTAAAATAAAAAACATGCTTGATTCTAACTTTTTGGAGATACTGTATACAGGAGTATATTTTTTTATTTATATCCTTGTAATGATTCGATATTATAGTCCAGTAAAAGGACTACTTTAATTTGATACAAACTCTAAAATTTCAATTTAAAAAGTAATTTAGAATTTACCCTGAAGACTCTAAAAGCTTTAGCGAGAAACTTCAACCCCCAAAATGGGAATGTCAAGCTGAGCATTCATCAAGATGAGCATTCATCTCATAAATGTTGTTAACCAATAGTACAGATACATGTAGAAACATTTTCACATTGAATTTTTACAGTGGAATAAAATTTTTTGAAAAATAATATTTTTTTCTTTAAAAATATTCCCTAATTAATTATTAAATTAAAAAAATTTATATATTTTTAAATTTGTCTGTGAAATTTGTAGGTTATTTTTTCGCTAGTCATACTTTGTAAGTTAAGATTTTGTTTATGTTTGCTGAAACAATTTGATAATAAATCTAATCAGTTTTAAAAGGAGAAAAATTCATTTAAAATTTTAAATATTTTAAAAGCAGAAAATTTTTAGTAAAATTTTTTGGTTAGAAAAAACTCTGAAGCTATCAAAATTAAACTAGAAATTTCTTCAAAAAATGCAAGGTTTGATAATATAATTTAACGAAAAACTCTCAGTTTTTTAACCATAATTTTCTGTGATTAAAGTTCTTTAAAGTTGATCATATTATTAGGAAACTACATTTAACTTTTATAGCATTTAGTATTAAACTTTTTGTTTACATTTATATCTTATCTATGCTCAGAAAGAGATTTCTAATATTAGCTTTATCGGATTAACAGAACCAAATAAACAACTTTCTCTCTTTGTGTTGATTTAAACTTTTTAATAATCGTATTAATACGTTGTTCTTTAGAAAAAAAAAAATTAAAATTTATTATTATTTTTAATTTTTGCTTATTTTAAAACTACTGAATTTGACTTAGCGAATTAAATTTACATAAAAATACATCATTTAAATTTACAAATTTCTTCCGATTAGCGAACTTATCCGTATTGGAACAAAATTGTTATAACTAAAAATCCTAGTCTATTTTTAAATTTTTTTTTTAAATTTGGATATAAGCACAAGTGAATTAAAGTGAGCTTATTTATTAATTTTGAGATAAATGATTAATTTTGAGTTTTTTAAAACTTTTTTGTCATGGAAAATTTAAAATTTTATATTCGTTCTAAAGAACGTAGATATATAATTTTATAAATCACTTTTTTAAATAATCGCTTTATAAATTTATAATAAAGCAAACAATATAACTTAATAATAATTACCCTTTATCTTAAGATAAAATTTAAAGGATAAAACAATGAACTTTAATAATTTTGCACTTAAGCAGTTTATATTAAAAAAATTAAGCTAAATACTAAATAATTGTGTAATACTAAGTAATTGTGTAGGAAACTTAAGATTGTCAAAAATAATTTCCTCGAAATAAATGGTTTTAGAAAAATTGGTGATTTGAGAAAATTAAGATAATTATAGTTTACAATTAAATATTTTACTCAAAACATCTTAAGTATTTTTTATAATCGTGTTAACACTTAAAAAAATTAAATGTTTTTTTCTATTTTTTAGGAAAAAAGTATTTTTTGGAAAAAATTTATTTAAATATATAATTTTTGAAATTTTTGTAACGGGTGTTCAATAAATAATTCTACTCCTCTCATCTTCTTAAGATGAATTTTCGCAGAATTCCAAATAGATTCTATTGAATTTGTATGGACGCGAGTCTTCGGATCCACAAAATACAAATCGTGGTTCACAGTGAGGTGAATGTAATTTTTGTTTAAAAGCTTACATTTATTTTTTACACTTTTAAATCAATTAACTAATTTAACAATTATTCTGGCCCGCAGAAAAAATTAACTGGCCGTGAAAAAAAAAAAATTTTTTTTACCTGGCCGTCACTTTTCATGGCCGTGAAATTTAATGGCCACTGGCCGTCAGGTTTATAAGACCCATAATTCTTGTAACGGGTATCGCTTTTATGTTTTAAAGTATTTTAGATATATCTTTTGAACAAAACATCATACAAAAACGATCAATACAGCTTTTCAAAGCCCATTTTATAAGCTATTCAACGCTGTATAGAAATTAATTCATTACATGGGAGGACATTTAGCATTTAAATAAGGTTTAAGGTAATAAAATTTACTTTTTAACATAAAGGTCGTTTGAACAAACGTATCCAAAATTTATAAACAAAAGAATATTTAATATCGGGGTTGATGAGAAAATTAGTCAAGTATCTTAATTATGATAAGCTAAAACTTTTGCTGACTAATAAGGTCTTATATTGAAAATTCAGATGGTTTTTTGGTGTCCTTATCTGAAAAAGGATTCCTTATCTGAAAAGCCTACTGATATCTGACCATCATTGGTAAAAAAAAAAATTGTTATTTATGTTACAGAACTTGCATCAAAAGCGGTATTATTATTACAGTTATCATTACAAGAGATTTGTTTTTTGGAATTTTTTTTCGGAAAACAAGGTTAAATAAGAGAAATAAGAATTAAATTTATTTGAAAAAATTGAAAATAATGTAAGCATTAATTTTCTGAAATTTTGCGAGATTTTTAAAAATTTTGATTTTGTTCATTAAATTTTTTATTTATATTAATTTTTTTTAAAAATTTTACTGATAAATTAGACATTTGAAATAGACAGCAATGTTACTTTTATTCCTGATTTTCTAAAAACTTTCATCACTTAATTCGGACAAGTCAACTGGTCCGGATGAACTCATATTTTCTAAAATCTTGTTCGAAATCGATCGCTCTACCTCTATCAATCATATTTACTATTTATTAAAGGGTGAATTTCTTCGGGAACTAGCAAAAATTACGCCTTTACTCAACAACGGTTCGAAATCAGAGTCAAATAATTAAAGACCTGTATCACTAACTTCTGTGCCTGGTAAAATAATGGAAAGAGTTGTTGGGGAAAAGCTAGTTTATTTCTTTATACAGAATAAATTGATAAGTCAAAAGAAACATCGATTTTTGTCGAAAAAATCATGCGTTACCAATTTAATCGAAACTTTGGAAAAAATAATTTGAAAAAGTCAGTCGTACGAAACTATAAAAAACTTGTATGAATGTATGATGTCAATGGAAGCATACTCGACTGATTCAAATTATATTTGACGGAAAGACACAGAAGGTAGTGTTGGGTGAGAAATCGTCAAAAACTCTTCCTGTTACAAGTGAAGTCCCACAAGGATCTGTTCATGAACCTTTATTATTTTCACTTTTTATAAACGACCTATCAGACGTCTTAGATTGTTTGCATCTGCTATTTGCTGATGATGTAAAACTCATTTAGACTACAAAATCAAAATAATATTTAGATCTTCAACGGAATTTACGTGAATTTACGTAAATTTTTTGTAAAAAAAGGTAAATTAAAGGAAAAAAAAGTAAAAAAAATAATAATAAAAAATAAAAAAAAATCGCTTCTTTTATTTGAAAAAAAAATTCATAAAAATTTCCCAATTTTTCATGTTACTTTTTTTACTTTTTTTTACTTTAATTTACCTTTTTTTACAAAAAATTTACGTAAATTCACGTAAAAAATTAAAATTTAATTTTTAAAAAATTAGAAAAAATTCGGAAAATTTACTATTTTTTCCAAAAATTTGACTTTTTTTGGATTTTTTACTTTTTACTAAAATTTACGTAAAATCGTGTAAAATTACGTAAAATCCGGTAAATATAAGTAAATTTACAATTTTTTACTTTGGTAAATTTACGTAATTTTACCGGATTTCACGTAATTTTGGGTAAATTCACGTAATTTCACGTGAATTTTCGTAAAAACACTGTATCGTAGCAGCACTGTAAATAGGGAATTGATTTGAAATCTAAAACTTAAAGAAATGTCAGCATCTTGGGTAGAGAAATTCAAACTTCGAGTATTTGATTAGATAAAGAGGGTACTAAACACAATCTGTTAGTAACTCGATCTGAGAGAGATATTGGAGTAAAATTTAAGAAGACCAATTCAGTATAACTGTAAATAAATTGAATAGGCAATTGGTATTTTAAAAAATTCATTTCTATCTGTGCCTTCGAAGACATTATTATGTATTTTAAATTGTTCAATAGAAATTTAATTTCTTTTCGTACCTCCAATTTAATTTTTATGTTTTTTTAAACTTTTTCATTTGCGATTTCAAAAATTGTCTCTAGGCAACATTAACCTGTTTCCAGTTAAACTTACTCATTATTAACTCTAGGAAATGCTTCTAGTCTTTTAGTAAATGGGTCGACCAAAACAATTTAAATAAAAATCGTTTTTTAGTATTCTCTTATTTTTTTTCAATGCTGGACAGAAAAAAGCTTTAGTCATAAAAAAGTTTTAAGTAAAAAAATTTATTTAAATATTTAAAAATAGAAATAATTTTTTATGCAAATTCACAGGTATGTTGATTCGATTTCTAAAACAAATCAAATAAAATGAGATAAAATTTAGCTTTTATTTAATACAGTACAGTTCGGATCTTTATATTTTTCAAAAATTTCACAGTTTCTTCTATTTGGATCTTCTTATTTTAAATATTTATAATATTTTTAAATATTATTATTAATTATTAAGTAATCGGAGTCAAGAGTAAATTTCTAAAAAAAATCGCTTTATCGCTTTATTGTAGCCGTTGAATATGTTGTGCTGAAAATTTATTTTTTTTTTTTATAGAAAAAAATTGCCTTTTTCAAGTAGCTGCGTTAGTTTTTTTTGATGCGCTATTAAGATTTTTTATAGCGTTTATATGATCTAAAATTGCGCTAGCTAGTGACAGCTTTTTAAATTAACCTAATTTTACTTTGTTAAATTTTGGTGAATTACTAATATCAGAACAGTACTGTAATTCAAAGTTAAAATCTAATAATTATTTAACTTTGAATCAAAAATTGTTTAGCTTACCATTTTGATCGATAATATTTGACAAACACGGGTCATTAAGTGATCCCTGAACAAATTCTTCCTCACTAATTAACCCATCATTATCGGTGTCAAGTTTGGCAAACAAATCTTCGACTAGTTTTTTAGCATTTAGATTATTTTTTTTGACGGTTTCACCTACTAGCTCGAAAACAGCTACAATTATTCTTTCCATTTCTTTTTTATCAATATATCCATTTCTATCAGTATCGTACATTTGGAATGCTATCTTAAGTTTATTGGACAGGCCATCTTAAATTCAAAAATTTTTCAAACACCAAATTTTTATTAAATGCTTGATTTCTTCGTATTACCCTGAGAAAGAACAGACATTGCTAAAATATACTCAACAAAATCCTAAAATACAACTTCTTAAATATTTTAATTATTTTATATTCTTAAGTTGAAAAAATCAGCCAAGCTTAATTAAAAAAAAAATTTCAAGTTAAAATTGGAATAATTTTAATAATGCTAAAAAGCATTTTACCTTGCTAGATAACGGATGTCTGACACTTATTCCAAAATTTTGTGCAATTAACAAAAACGTGTTTTGAAATATTGAGCTCAATCATCTAGCAAGAGACTAATGTATTATGTCTTGAATAAAAAGATTACTATTTTTCCATTTTTATCAATATCAAATTTTTCAAAAACTTGGTTACAAAATTTTTTGGCATTTCCATCAGGATACATTTCTTGATAATATTTTATGTAGGCCTAAATAAATTTAAAATAAAAAGAAAACTTAAAACACCTATCTTTTAAATATTAATTTTTAAAATTTTACTTTTTTATCAAGAAGTCCAGATGGACAATCTTCAATGAAGTTTTTATGACATTCAAGTAGATATTCTTTGGTATAATTTGTATTATTTTCAAGAAATTTAAGGTTTTCTAGAGCTTAAATTAAAAACAACTAATTATTATAAATGTAAAAATAATTGATTTTTTTTAATTAGCTTTTTACTTAAAACTTTAAAATCTTTTTTTTCTTTGCCAATTACACCACCCATTTGAAGAAAAAAAAATTTATTTACGACAACAAAAAGTTTTTCTCAAAAGCTGATTACATAACAAAAGAAATTTTTTTTTCTTTCTATATTTTCGTATGTTGAAAGAAAAATATGCAAATTATAAAATGATTGATCTTTTAAGAAAATATTTGATAATTTTTCCAAAAAAATTTTAATTTTAAGTTATAAGGGAATTTTTTCAAAAAGATGCCTTATGAATTTTAAAACATATTGAAATTAATTAAAAAAATTTTAGTGATATTTGGCTTGATTAGATTAGTTTATTTCAATAGAAATAAAATTTAATAAAAATTAAGCGTAAAATGTAGCCAATAGTCTCAAATGAATTCGCATGTTAAAATTTTTTAATTTATTTATGTAGATTAAGTGAAATATTGTATCAAAAGTATGACAAAAGTTGAGATACAGAACTCAATATGCACGATGTTGAATTTTTCAGTCCTACAATATGCCTTAACCCTTTAAATTGTTGATAAAATAGATCTTATTCTAGATCTGTCAAGAATCGTACCAAGAAAAACCAGAGTACATTATTATAAAAAAACATCT
The DNA here is from genome assembly GCA_002922825.1 of Brachionus calyciflorus. Lineage (NCBI taxonomy): Eukaryota > Metazoa > Rotifera > Eurotatoria > Ploima > Brachionidae > Brachionus > Brachionus calyciflorus. The sequence continues at coordinate 28,334 of NTPY01000639.1, forward strand.
CTTTATAGCTAATATCGATTTTAGTTTGAATAATTCGAAATGAAAAAAACCTTTTATTACAAGGGTATCTATATGTAAATTATTGGAATGATTGCCTAGAGAGACGGTATACGTCAAATCAGTGAAAAGCTTCAAGGCAATCATTTACCGAGAGGTGTTTGGAATCGACAAAAGAAAAGACTACTACTACTACTTATTTGCAATGATAAGTTTATAAAATTTTTACGAAAATTGGATTTTAAGATTTATTCATAGTTACCCAAGGGATGCTTGAAGCACAGATTAGGATTAGGTTGAAAATGGAAACGATGAGACTCTAATTTTCAAATCAGTTATTTATAAAGATTTTCTATTATCATTAGATGGTTTTCTATTTTTAATTCACTGATGTGTGTTTTAGTGATTTAAGAAATATAAACCTCAGTCTAATATCAATTTTAAGTTAAAATTTAAATAAAAATTTGAAAATCCGGAAAAATTTTTTTGGCCGGACCTAAAATTTTCAGATTAACTTTTGTCAACTGTATTAGAGGTTTTTTTTAAGACGAACACTGCCATTCGAACCAAACAAAGATTAAACAAATAATGAAAAATTTAAAAAAATTATCCGTCCTTTTTTAATCTAGAAAACTCGTTTTTTCGGCATGATTTCTAATTCCCAATTACATTTAGTACAATATAATTTTAACTCGATAATCCGGTTAAAAAATACTCCACAAATCGAGCTGGATTAACGAGGTTCGACTGTACTGAATTAATTAACACCAACCATGAACCCAAACCAATTTTATTTGCAAAATATTACAAATAATAAAGAATATATTTAAACAGTTCGTCCTAAATTTGAATCTGCTTTGGGACGCGTAAATCAGAATCAAATACGCTAATTTTAATAAAATAATGACTATTTCTTGAATGAATTTCTTAAAAGATTTTGAAAATGAAAGAAGCCTTATTTATTTAATTTTTTTTTATTATTTTGAATGAAATCTGGATCTTAAGAATAAAATTTTAAATAAAATAAGAAAATCGAGTTTCATTAAAATTGAAAATTCTGTCCTGAGTTTTAAAATTCATTTTTTTTACATTTTCCAAACTAAAACATTAATAAATTAATAAAAATTAATATAAACAATTTTTTGTTAATGTGTATTTATTTATTTTTGAGTTTAAACCTCATGGCAATTTTTTTTTAGATTTTTTTAAATTACGCAATTAAATATTTGAAAATCTAATACTGAAGTATTGCAAATAAAAAATAATTATAACAAATTAAAATTCAAACAAAATTTTATTGAAATTTTTTTCTTTTTGGTAATGTTTTTTTTGTGCTTGGATTAGGTACTTGAACCTAAACTCTTGACTCAACTAGGTTCGCTAATTTATTCACAATCACAGGTCCTCCATCCAACGAATCGAACTTTAATCGGTTATCGCTACGTCTTTTGATAAAATTTTCACATCTTACGATGAAAAAATTAGAGAATTAAATTAAAGTTGAATATTAAATTTTAAAACGAACTACAACCAGAAAATATTTTTAGAAGAATTTAAAAAATCTGAATACAATATGTTCTTGGTGCAAAAGGAAGTATGGAAACTGGTAAAAAAAGCATCAGTTACTAACTCACTCTCTTGATTGAAATTGAATAGATTCGACTCGAATCTATTCAAGACTTTTGAAAAGTCTTTAGTAACTGTTTATTAAAAAGCCGCTTTGTCTCTCTTGCTATAAATTAGTTTAATAATAAATTTTACAAACTTAGTCTCTTATTTTTACCTGGCCTTAAAACCTTCGAGATTTTTACTTCGGTACTTTCTCAAACCAGAAACTTTAAATGGTTTATCTTGCTTATTATTTCTAGAAAAGATCATAGTAGTATTTTAAAACTTATACCACTTTTAAAAAGAGTTCCTTAAATGTTCAACTGCTCCTCCTGTAGCTAATTAAATATCTTTTCTGTAGATAATATTATCTAAGATAAAAATTTTTTTATTGTTTACTAAAAATTTGGCGTCTTTTAATTTATAGGTAACGTAAATCTACAGGATATGATTATATCAGATCAGATCTTTTAAAAATGAATTTTAATAAATCAAATTAAAATCTTAAGAAAATGTTTTATTTCAGGTTAAAGGTTACAAATAACAAATAGGATAAAAAGTTAAATAAAAAATAAAATAAATTGCTTTTACTACCGTAATGCCTAGAATACGAACGCATTGCATTAAAAAAAGAAATTTTAAATAATAAATGCGCCCTAAAATAAAATAATTTTTAATTTTTTACCATATATTTAATAGAGAATCTAAGGAACAGTATGTTTATAACTATGTTTTGATTATTTTAGGAGAATTTAATCTTAAAATTTTGACTTCTAATACATGCATTTGTTAGCAAGGTATTACGGTAATTTAAAATTAAAATATAAAAATGAAATTCTTTTGCAATCATTTTACGTATTAGGTGCCTAAAAGAAAAAGTCATTAATGAAAAAATTAAATTTTTTAATAAGAGAAAAAATTACCAAAAGAGAGCGAAGCAAAGGATCTGCCAAGCATCCCTCGACAAATTCATTTTCGCTTAAATAACCATTTTGATCAGTATCAAGTTTGCTCATTATTGTTTTGACCCTTTCCGAAGGCGAATTTTCTCCTTTTCGATGTTCTTCACCAAGTAAATCATAAATAGCCTCTATTATCTTTTCCATCTCTTTTTTATCTACTTTTCCATTTCGATCAACATCATACCTATAATAAATTTATTAATTATAAAATCTTTCAGAAAGTTTTGAATTTGAGCGTTTTACATTCTAAATGCCATTGAGAGTTTTTTTTCTGCGTCTCCTTGAGCTGTAACAGATATTGCTATTAAAAATTCTGTAAAATCCTAGTGATTTATGCGAATTAAATTTTCTACTGTCAATTTATTTTTTCTAATTAACTTACTATTCTACCACTATTGTCAAAGTCGAAAACTTTGAAAACATGATTACAAAATTTATCTGCTTTTCCTTTAAAAAAAAAATAAAAAATTTAAAAAAAAATATTCTGTTTTAAAATAAAAAATTACCTTGAGGATAAAATGCCTTGTATGCATCTACAAATTTCTTTTTATCAAGTTGACCTTTTGGACAGTCTTTCTTCATAAAATTTTAAATTTTTATTTCTGTATTAATTCTTTTAACGCGGCTCTACTTTGATTAACGAATAATAGAAAAGACAAATATACATTATTCCAAAGAAGGATATATCCAAGAGTTTCTTGTCTTATGTGACCAGTCTAAGACATTTAATTTTTGAAAAGATATTGTGACCAAAGCAAGAAATATGTGACCAAAATAAAATAAAATTACTACGTTCACGAACAACCAGAATGAAAAGTTTTAAAATTTTTTAATTTTTTTTTAATCGATTTTTTAACATGGTAAACTCAAATTTCGCTATATTTTACAGAACTTCGAATTAAAACAGAAATTTCTTCTTTCCAAAATTAAAATGGGAATATTACATAAACACAAAAGTGTTTTTAACAAACACAAACAAAAATTGTTTTAAAATAAGAAATTCGTGAAAATAGGGTAATTGGGTGAATTTATATCTAATCTCGTGTAAAAACGTGGTAATTGGATCATTTTTGGGGGAATTTTGTGAATATTTTTAACCGCTTTACCCCTCACATAATTACCCTTCTGAGGAAATTAGGTGGGGAAAAAATTAGGGATAATTTTGGTGTTCTACGTCAGAAGCCCGAATCGGTCATAAAAGAAAAATAGGTCACCGAGTTAGACCGGTTTACTATATTTATTTTAAATCTTATAAACATGTGTCAAAAGCTATCTATAGGAATGAAGTGCCAAAAGAAAAGATTATACCAAAAAATCTAAAAATGTTTAAAGCTTTTTAGATAACTGCTTTAGTTCTTTGATGCTCTACTTGGACAAATTTTATGTTCCAGTCAGTCAGAAAAACTTTAAAAAAGGGCCGAATGGTATTTTGCGCATAAATCAAGCATATGTTTCTTGTAATGGTCCTTATTTATCAAGCAAGAAAAAACAATAATTTTATAAATTTATGAAAGCTAGACTTAAGAAAAAAATATTTTAGTCTAATTTTGACATGTGACTTGGTAATTTTAACAACTCTGGCAAAAAAATTCTTCAAATGGAAAAATAAAGAAAGAGGAAGGGTTATTAAGATCTTTCCTATGTGTTATAGAAACTTCTCATTAATTAAAATTTTTGATTAATATAAACATTTCTAAGTATTTGCGTGACTTATTCTAGATTTTTCTTTTAATCATTGCAACTTACCATAAATCCATCGTGCCATCTGTAAATTTCTTCTCTCGTAAAAGAAGTATTTGATAGAAGTAAATTAATCTCATCCTTTAAATAAATAATTTGAATTATATTTAGCAAAAATTCAGTTTTTCAACAACAAAATAAATAAATACTTCAGTTAAAACTGTAGGATTTTTCTTCTTCGTTTTACCTCCTTTATTACCCATTTTACTCAGATTTTTTTTTTTCTAAAAATAATTTTTTTTTGTGATAAATGAATAAGTTCACTGTAATCTGATTGATTTTTTTTCATTCTTTTTTAACATCAAAATTTTCAAAAGGAAAGAGGAAAGAATGCTAAAAATCATAAAATGATAAATTTTTATACTATTTAAATAAAAATATTTATGTGACTATAAAAATTCATTTTATTAAATCTGCATGAAAGAGTATAACTTCATCATATCTTAAACCAAATAAAGCTAATGAATAAAAGAGAAAATAACTATCTTTTTATAGACGAAAAAAAAAAACGAAAATTTGAATTTTAATCAAAGTGGAAAATCTTAAAAAATTTTCTATCATGTTGTCTATTTATTTAAGATTTTTCGGTTAAAATTTTTTATTTAAAATCTCATTAATAATCCTTCACATTAATGAAGCTTAAAATAATTTATTGGATTCTGAACAAAATACTCTTTAAAAAAAAATAAAAATTAGTTAGATTTTGTCTTTAATAACCAACAGGCAAAAAAAATTATAAAATAAAACAAAATAAGCCTTTAGTAAACATTAAAATAATAATGAGATCTAATTGTTTTGTCTTGGTAAATTTTCGTGATATTCCATCAATATGACTGTTTCTTGATTATCTTTTTCGCCAAAATTTTCAATTATTATCTTAAATAAATATATTTAATTAAAAAAATCCTAATTAACTGATATTGCAACAATCTTCTTTAACTCAAAAAGAAAACTGAAATTAAAATTTAACAAAAAAATTTGATCCTTTATTAATTCAACAGTTTAAAAATTAAATAAAGGGATTTTGAAAGCCTATTTATTAAATAACTGAACAACTTAGAATCGTTTTAGAGATCTTGCCGTCAAAATTTTTACGTAAAAAAAGTTAAAAAAAAGCGAACTAAACGTAAATTTACGATAATTTAGAATCTGGTTACTTTTATCACGTCACGAATTTTGTACATGTAACAAAATTACTATCTGGAATTAGAATTTTTAAAACGATTTGTGGACCCGTGACAAAATTGCTTTTTAAGAAAAAAAAGTTACTAAATTATTAATTAAATAAACGATTTATTATAAATTTATGAATATGAAAATAACAGTTATTTTTTTAATAAAATTATACTGATTAACTAATCAGACTCAGAGCTTGTATGAGTTTCGCAATCTGAGCTTGAACTTGTTTGTTGATCGTAACAGAACCAGAACAACTTCCTGTTTTACACAACCAATTTATAGTATTTATATTTATCCTTTGCCGTTTAAATAAAAATCCATTATGCAAAAGATCATGTGCATCGTGATTCAAATTTTCCAAATTAACGTGATTTGAATTAAACCAATTATTTGGAACGTATTCCATTTTTTCTTCTTATTTTTTTAAAGTTTTTTTATAATTAATTTAATATAGTGAAATGTAATAAATTTCCTTTATTATCACGATTCATAATAAAGTTCCCTTTAGGTTTTTTTTTAAAATTCGTAATAAATTTTCGTGACAAAAGTAATCGCAACGATAATTTAAGTATAAAAAATCCTTTTTTCACGTAAAAATTATTAGATAATTTGTCACAAAAAAACCGAAATTTAATAATTTTTGAATATCAAAAAGATTTTTAGCAATAATCAGAGGTAATTGCATCGCTTATCGTAATCCCCCATTTTTATTATCAGATACAAATTGTTCTTTTCTACCATCTAACAATTCTATGTCTGTATACATTAATTGATAGTAAACTATGACTGTACAAATCGTGTTTTATGACCAGAAGTTTCTAATTTTTGGAAAGAAAAACATTATTTAAAATTCTCATGTATTTATTTATAATATTAAAATCTTAATATAAAGTCATATTTATAAAATATTTTAATGATTTTGAAAATTCTATTTTTGGACCATGGTATATAAATTGAGTTGTTCCATGGTGCAAAAATAAAATTTTTTTTACATTTGTTTACAAAATGTAGTACAATAACAAAACAAAATTTTTGCTACACCTAACAATAAAAAAAAAATTTTCCATAACTATATATGTCGATCTATTGATTCTTATTTTCAAATTGCCACATTCTGTAGCAATTTAAAGCTAAAGGAAAAGTAGTAAATTAAAAAATTAATAACATATTGAACCAATTGAAATGAATGAATGGAAATATATTTTACATTCCTGGCTAAGTTTTACCACATTTTTTCAAATACTAGCTCACTTGAATAAAGCGCGAAGCTTACAAAAATTCATTTTATTTAACACTCAAAGGACCGGTGGTATCAATTTGACACTTTTTCAAAATTTTAAACGCCATTTTTTCATTAACCATCACTCATATTCTGATGTTTTTATATTCATTTTAAAGCTTTAATAAAGGGATTTTAAATCTATTACTTCTCATGGTATAATCTTTATTTGAACATTTGCTATATTTAATCAAATTTTTGAACAAAAATAACCGGTCCTTTGAGTGTTAAATACATTTTGGTTGCATTTTTCAATTATTTTTTTACTTGAGAGAATGAAAATATCTCAAATAAAATGAAATTTTCGAATCGTGGACACAGGGTTTAGCGAACAATTGTTAATGCCTGAGTCTAAATTTTCTAACAAACAATATGTCTGCAATAGGAAACTTTACATGCAGGTCACAGACAATTAAAATTGACTGGGTATTAGAAACTTTCTTTTATTTGTGGTTATTTTTATTTGCGGAAATACGGTAATTTTTTTGGTAAGATTCAAATAGAAGCTCTTTGTTCTTTTATTTCATTCATTTTTTAGAGCCAAAATTTGTTGAAATAGAAGGTCTTTAAAAGATACCGAATCATGTATTTTAAAACGGTAATTAGAGAAAAATTAATAAATTTTACTTTAAAATTTAATTTTTTACCAATAGGATTTTTTTACCTATAGGAATGAAGTGCTAAAAGAAAAGATTATACAGTCAACCTTCTTTAATCAGAATTTCGATATTCCGGATTATCGTTAATTCGAACATAATTTTAGTGAAATTTTGTTGTTCGGATTAAAGAGGCTTTACTGTACCAAAAAATCTAAAAATTTTTAAAGCTTTTTAGATAACTGCTTTAGTTTTTTGAGGCTCTACTTGGAAAAATTTTATGTTCCAGTCTTAACTTAGCCCAAATCGTCGCAACAAACGTTACAATTATGTTCCAATCTTATAAGATACATTTAATTTTGAGATTTGGTTACAAAAAAAAATCCATTAAAAGTAAAAAAAAAAGCTTAAATAAAATTTCTTTTTTTATCCAATCAATAGATTTTAATATTATTCCAAATTAGAAGGCATCATTCAAAGTTTCATCGAATGAGTTTTGTAGTAAATTTTATAATTTGCAATTAGGAAATTTTAACTAGCAGTAAAATAAACTTGAAATTTTAATTAGCTGAAGTTTTCAACTTAAATTATCTCTTTAAAAAAAAAATAGAAAGAATTATATTAATTTTAGCTTAAGATTCTTAGTAAATTTTTCGCTCTTAAAAATTTGCTTATTAATTATAAAACTTAAATAACATGAAGATAAACATTTAAAAAATAAAAGAAAACATAAATAAAACGAAATCATTTTAGCAAACAAACGATCTTAGTGTCATAGATTTGTAAAATCCTTCAGAAATTTGCTTTTTTTTTTCGCCTTGACTGCCTTAAAAAAATACTAAAAACTTTTTTAAATAGAACAAAAAAAACTTGGAAATAAACTAAACTAAACAAATAAGATAATTCAAAATTTTCAAATTAAAAATAATTAATTTATAAAATTCTTATGGGCTATATTATTTAGCTTAGACTCGTTGGTTGATAATTTTTTATATGATTTATGCATTTTCGATGTTATTCTCTAAAATAAATTAGAAAATAACACTAAAAAATATTGATTTAGCTTTAAATTTAGAGAAAAAATGAACAATAAAAAAAAATAAGGAATTTTTCTCTACTACAAGAATGATTAATTCATTTTGGAAAAAATGTCATTTGAAGAATTTTTCTTTTAAAACTCTAGTGTTTATTTAATCAAGTTTTAATCTTGATTAAAATTTAGTGATTTTGACAAATAAAGCCTTGATTTCTCTCTGAGCAACAACAAAAAAAAAGATACTTTCATGTTGTCTAATATGAACAGATTTTTATTTTAGTATAATAGAATTGTAATTTTAATTAAGGACTAATTAATTTCAAGTTTTTTTTCTGCACCTAATCTTTACTTAGTTTTTAGTGGTAAGGTGGTAAGAATAGGTAAAGTTTTTCAAAATGATAAGTAAATTTTGAAATTAAAAAATTTCAGAAATATCAATTTTACAGTGGTGATTTGATACGAGGATTTTACCACATTTATCGTAAAATATGGTAAATTAACCATAATTTACCATATTTTACGTAAAATAAGGTAAAATCGCAAAAGTTAAAAAAAGTTAATTAACCAAAATTATGGATAAAAAACCGTTTTTTACGATAATTTTGGTAAAATCTGGTTAAAAAAAAAAGTGCCAAAATTTTTGGCAAAAATGGACTTTTTTTCGAAAAATTTTTTTTTGTTTTTGTTATTTTTTCAAAATTCATTAAAAAAATTAACCAAATTTAACCGAAAATTACGTAAATATTGGTCAATTTTTAACAAAAAACGTTAAAAAAGGTAAATTATGGATAAATTATTGAAAGCAATTCAAATTTCAGATATTTTACCAAAAGACGGAACAATAAACTAATTAAAAAACATATTTAGGCTATTCTTTAAAAAATTTTTAGTGATCGGATAGAATTTAGAAATCATTAAAAATATTTTTCTAAATCATTTAAAATAGTTTTTTTTCCAAAAGAGGTTTCTAAATATTCTAGAGCAGTACGATTCCATTTTTATTCATCTTTGTAAATATCACATATTCTTTATTTTACTTCGAAATTCTGTACTTAATATCAAGACCTAAATAAAAGAAGAAATAAGCTTATTTTAAACAAAATTAAACCCAATTAAGCAATTTTACAAGTAGGCGAAAAGATTAAAAATTTAATATAAACACCAAGTTTTTTATACTCAAAGGCTTTTCGATGTTTTGGAAAAAAAAACTGGGAAAATATAAATAATAACAGATCTACATATAATTAGTGATGGAAGTGCCGGTACTTTAAAATTGTTTAAAAAGTTGTTTAAATATGTTATAAGTGAAAAAAAAAACAAAATAAAAAGATAAATATACGGTACCGTTTATTTGCAAAAACTGATTATTGAATAAAATTAGTTCAGCGTTTTGGTAACGGACCTGAAATTTAAATACACAACATTTCTGAAATAAGCTGACAGTTTTTTAAGATCTTGTTTAAAAACATCTTATAAGATAAAAAAAAAGTCCCAAAAAATGTTAAGACGATTTTTTTGCTTAAGCAAAAACTTTTAAGACATTTTTTGAAAAACAAGCTTTAGGAGGATGCTAAAGAGGATACTTTTTTTGTTTAAAACTTGTTTTTAAGCTGTTAAACTCTTTCATTAATTTCTTCTATTGAACATCGTCCATGGGATGTTTAAGACTATCTAAAAATTTGTTAAAAAACTTGTCAACTTATTTCAATAATCTACTTTAATTTTCAATAATTTATCCATAATTTACCTTTTTTAACGTTTTTTGTTAAAAATTGACCAATATTTACGTAATTTTCGGTTAAATTTGGTTAATTTTTTTAATGAATTTTGAAAAAATAACAAAAACAAAAAAAAATTTTTCGAAAAAAAGTCCATTTTTGCCAAAAATTTTGGCACTTTTTTTTTTAACCAGATTTTACCAAAATTATCGTAAAAAACGGTTTTTTATCCATAATTTTGGTTAATTAACTTTTTTTAACTTTTGCGATTTTACCTTATTTTACGTAAAAATGGTAAATTATGGTTAATTTACCATATTTTACGATAAATGTGGTAAAATCCTCGTATCAAATCACCACTGTATTAAATTTTTCAAAGAAAAATTATCAAATTTAAAAAAATATTGTTTGGTTAAATGGTTAAATAAAATTTGTGTAAGAGTTTGTTGATTCTATAATTAAAAAAGCTACATTAAAATAAAATGATATAAATTTTTGAAAAACTGAATCTAAATGGTTTCTAAACAAAAATTAATTTTATGTAGGGATTCTCGAAAATTCTTAAGCATTAGGGGCAAGTAAAGATCTTAAAATATTGTCAGCTAGACATCCTTCGACAAATTCATCTTCATTTAGGAAACCGTTGTTATCTCTATCTAGTTTACGCATTATTGTTTTAACTCTTTCAGATGGTGAATTTTCTCCTTTTCGATTCTCTTCACCTAATAAATCGTAAATGGCCTCGATTATTTTTTCCATTTCTTTACCATCTACTTTACCATTTTTGTCAACATCATACATTTTAAAAGCTAATTTTAATTTTTTTCTAGCATCACCCTGAGCTGTCACACTAATCGCAATTAGAAACTCAGTAAAATCCTTAAAAAATTAAAATACTTTATTAAAATAAAATTAAATTTTTTTTATTAAAAAAATTTACAATTTCACCGCTTCCATCTGTATCAAAAACCTTGAATACATGATTACAAAATTTATCAGCTTTTCCTTGCGGATAAAATACTTTGTAAACTTCAACAAATTTTTTGTTGTTTAAACGACCTTTAGGGCAATCTTTCTATAGAAAAATTTCAATTTAAATGAAATTATTTTTAATAAATTTTTTTATTAAAGTTTTGAACTTTTTCCTACAAACGACTTTAAAAACACAAAAATATTGATTTAAAGAGAAAAAAAATAAAAATATTGAAAAATATATTTTCGCCACAATGATTTATTGCCAGTGTAAGGTGCCCAAAGTCATTAGTATCTTTAAATTTTATTCCTCAATTGATAAGTGATTCCGAAAATTTTCTGAATAAAAATTTAAATATATAATGGTAATATCTAGCGAAGATGGTTTGGATGTTTTAGAAAACTATTTTATTTTGAAGTATTCTTGTAAAAAAACCTTATATTTAGTCATTTTTCATTAAAAATTTAGTTTTTTTGAGACTTTAGTAACCTTTTTTTTGGTTATTATGAATCAAATTGTTCAAAATCAAAACCAATTTTTATAAAGCATGGTTAACTCTATAATTCAAAATATTTTCGAAATATTTTTATCGGAATGGAAATGAGTAATTAAGGCTCAAAAACAGCCAAATCTCAACTAAGGTTTATGATTTGGTGCACCTTAAATATGAAATAACACATTATAATTACCTTAAATACTTGTTTTTATACAAGGAAAATCGAATAAAGTTGAAGTTATGGCAATTTTTAAATGAAGATTTTGTAATGAGTCTTTACCGAGAATAAACGAGGCTTGAAAATATTTTTTGTGTTGAAGAGATTTTTTATAAAAAATGTTGATTTTGTATCGAAAAGTTTCAAGATGTGGGAAAGAGTATTTTTATTATGAGAAAAAGATTTTTGTTTGTGGGAATGAGGGAGACCCTTATACAATGGAAGTATAGTTCTTATAAGTTTCTTGAATAAGAAAATTTTATATAATTCTATTATTTTTTTCTTCTTTATTTACTTTCTATTTCTCTTTTAATATAAAATAATTAACTGATACAAGGCCTGGTAATTCCTGTTTGTATCAATTAAGTGCTACTTTATTTTTATAAAATAAACTATAAAAAATATAAAGTTAAACTTACCAAAAATCCCTCATGCCATTGTAAAATTTCCTCTTTTGTAAAAGAAGTATTATTTAATAAAGATGTAAGTTCAGCGTCACCCAGAACTTTTGGGTCCTTGCTTTTTCCTCCTTGATTACCCATGTTTAAATCTAAAAAAACAAAAATATGTTTTTGTTTATTCAAATAAAATTTTTTTTGGTTTGAGAAAGTTTATATATTTTTTCTTGGCTCATAAGTGCCTTTCTAAATTCGACATTTTTTAAGAAAAGAGAGATTAAACTTAAATTCAATTCTAATTTTCTTGTTTTTTAATGGAAAAAACCCTATTGACTGACCCTTAAATGTGAAAACGGAATTGCGGAATATGGGATTCCGTTGAAGCAACTTCGCGGGAATTTTCCGATTTTTTTTCGGACAAAGGCTACTAAAATGCGAAAATACCGTAATTTAGTAGATAATTTTTGTCTACAGAATCAAACGAATACTTTTTTTTCTTACATTTTCATTATTTTGTCTAAAAAATCAATAAAAAAAAATTATGTTTGTAGAATACACTATTCAACGTCAATTGTCTAAATTGACTTAAGTAATCAAATTATACAAAGGGCGTTGATTAGGACTTTGAATAACGTTGCATTAGTCTCAGATTAAATTTTCATGTCAAAAGATTTTCGGAATTTTCGGTTTTATGTTTATAGTTTAAAAATGGAAAAGTAATACGAGAAAAAATATACCTAAAATTTTTAAATAGCTAAAAAAGCTTGATTTAATGGTAAAAAATATTTATGATGTCTTATTCTTATACTCTATTTTCACTATCTAAAGATGACGATAAAAAATGATGAATAAAATGAAACATGAAAAAATCACAAAATAATCAATATTTGAAAATTCAATGAATTTCCTTTACTTAAAGAGGATTTCTATGTGAGAAAGCTAAACTTAACATTTAAACAAGAAGACCTATACTTCCTGCTTGAATTGAGCTTTATTCATTTCAAATGAAAATATTATAGTAAATAAAAAAAGATTTAACTAATCACAACCTAAATTTCCTTAAAATTTTTATTATTAAATCCCAAATAGTAATATTCAGAAATTTGGCATAATTTATAGTTAAAAATAATTTTTGAAAAACATTAATTTAACATTAAAAACAAAAACATATTTAAGTTAATCTAAATCATTAAATTATTTCCCAAAAACTTTTCTTTCAAAATGATAATCTAAATGGATTTAAATCTTAATAAATTAAAAATTTTTTGTTATGAATTCTTCTATTTGATGTTAGTACAAATATTTTATACTGCGAAATTTAAATATTTAGACGGGAAAATTTTTTTTTTTTATCAAAATGAAAATATTTGTCTCGAGAGAATAATATTTAATATTTTTTTAAGTAGGAAGTTATCGATTAGTTGAAAGCAGATGCAAATTTTAAAAAGTTTTTCTCTGCAAAAAATAATTTTTTCTATGAACAACCTTCACTTAAAAAAAGTACAGTCATCTTCCCATCTTTGTGTTGGATAAACGAGTGCTTCGGATAATAGAGTGACGGATAAACAAGACTTGACAAATTTACTATTTCTAAACTTTTCTTTAAATGGAATCTACTTGCATTTTTCAGATTTATAATACAAGCATTCGTAGATTTTGTCTTGATTTAAGCCGTTAAGATCTCGGAATCTATTTTTTGGGTGCTAAAAGTAGAAATAAGAAATGCTTATTTCCTCAAATTAAATTTTATTTTTAAAGTATATCCTCAAATAAAAGTAAACTTTAGAGGTAAAGTTTAGATGGAAATTTTAAATTAAATTTTGTTTGACTAAAAATTTTTAAATGTTCAAAAATTTTTTCTGCCATTTTAAGAATTCTATAAAATATCAGAATTAATACCTTTTTTTTAATTATGGTTTTAATTCAGGTTGTTTGATTATTCAGGATAATTAAGCAGTAATGACAATAATTGTATCAAAAAACCTTAAATCTAGAATATCTTGAAAAAATATTTAATCGATTATTCTTGGAATTGCTTTTGCAATAAAATAATTTTTTTTTAAATTGATTTTGATAGATTGAAAATATTTTGAAAAAATTGTCTTCTTTTGGGACTACCAATTATTTTTATCATAAATTGGTGTTTTTAGACTAAGTCTTTATCGAAAAATTGTGTTTTTTATTTTTTAATTTAAAAAAATTCTTTTTCTTAAAATTACTTTAATTGTTGAATTTAACGAGCTCAGAATCCTCAGACAGCCTTTTTTCCTACTACGCTATATAAAAACAAATAAAAATAATCTGTTTAAAGATTATTTTTAATAATAAGTACAAGTACTAGTCTTTTTATGGACTTCAAAATTAGGAAACTTCGGGAAACAATGAATGAGGTATTTTTTAATATTTTGAATTATGAGAAGCTATCAGAAAAAAACTAATGCGATATTAACATGGCCAACGACGCGAAAAATCTATTCTTGTTAATTTTTTGGTTTCTTGAAACCTTTTGATCTGGTAGACTATAAATAAAATATGGAAGATTTTCCTAAACAAATCGACCTCATTTAAAGCATGATTCTTAATACAATCATAATTAAGAGTTAAAATGAATAGAATTGAGTTGAAACAGGTAGATGGAGTGGTGATTCAGCGTAAGGTCTTAAGACAAACTTTTTTGAATATTACTAACCACGATATTTAAAAAGCAGTCTTAAAAAAAGTTTATTTGTAGGTTCATTCGATTACAGTTATCATCTATAATAAAAATAATAAACTGTCAAATAAACCAAGTTTAAAAAGCATCTTTGAATGAAAAGTTTGAAAAAAGCATTTGAAAAATATAATATAACAAATTAAAATGACCTAAAAGTTTGAATGTCAAATTTTTTTCATCAACTTTGAAAGTAATTTTAGTTTCAAAGATCGATCTCTTAAAATAAGTGAATCTAAAAAAAGTGATAATAATCAACATAATGATGCAAAAAAAGATGAGGATATAGAAGATAAATGCGACGATAAAATGAGTGACAAATGAAAACTAAAAGAGTATCGAAAGTTTTTCTTGAAAAGTAATCAAATATTTACTTACTCTAAAAAAATGACAGTGAATTTTTAATGATTTGCAGATGAAAACAATCTAACTACTGAAAATGATATTTATATTAAATAAGGTTCAAAAATAGTAAATGAATTATGGGATATAGTTGAGCCTTATACATAAAATGTTAAAAAAAAGAACTCGACGCGGATTTCCGACTCTTTATCAATTGAATAATATAAGGAAAAAAAGGAAAAAAATTAAGCTTAGCTGATAAAAGCGAATGGGGGTCTTGTCACCTTGATGGACAATTGACATTTTGAATTTACCTGGACAATTTTTTTTTTTTAAAGATAGAAATTAACCTGGACAATTAAATTTTTATGTGGACAATTATATACTTTAATAAAAAAATAGAATTAAATTAATATAAAAAAACATTATTTAATCCAATCATAATCAAACAATCATATTTTTATTTTTTTTTATTTCTTAAATTATAATGCTTTTTAGGTGAGTCTGCTTTATCAGACTCATTTGAAGCTTTATCGGGTTCGATTGACTCACTTTCAGCTAATGTTGTCTTTTTTGGACGACCTCGTCTCTTAGGAACTTCTGGATTTCGAGGTTTAGAACTTCAAAGACTGATCGATGACTTGTAATTGAACTAACTGAAGCTTTCGATAATTGCGTGTGTGTGGTTAATCTATTTCGAAGTGTCGCGGTTTCAGTTTGCTCTTCATTTAAAGCTAATTCTTCGTATAATGGAAGATCAAGTTTTTCAAAATCTATGTCTTCCACATCGAGTATTTCGGGCTCAGTACTTTGAACGGTAAGACCACTCATTAATTCGGCTAATTCATCACTTTTAATACCCACATTAGTTTTTCCAAGAACTTCAATGATTGAATCCGCAGCGTCTGTTCTTTCTAAACTTATATTTTTTCTCCAGGTGAATTCGTCAAGATAATAACTTAGGTATTGCCGAGACACTCCACGCATTTGCTTAAATTGAGTTTTGGCCGAGCACCAGATAGACTCGATACTATTCGTATGAGTACCATCCTCGGGGTCTATTTAAGACTATGTTTATTTTTTTTTACTAATTATTTCGAGAGTGAGAAAATTACGGACAATATTTTTTTTTCATGGACAATTATTTAATTCGATGGACAGTTAGTTTTTTTTTTGTCCAGGTAAATTCAAAATGTCAATTGTCCCGGATAATTGTCCATCAAGGGGACAAGACCCGCGAATGGTTAGTAAATAATTTAATTTTACCTGACAATAGAGACGAGCCGTTTGTTGCGAGGAACGAGCGTTTTTTAATAAAATTCTTGACGTAACTTTTGGTAGAATATACGCATGAAAAAATTACAAGAATCCACGATAAATATTTTCCTATTTCTAATAAAAAAGCTGCTCTAAATAAAAAATACCATGCACTCTTACAATAATTTATTATTACAGTGGACTCACACTTATATCACTATGCACTTTTATCACTATATGACTTTTATCACCAAAAAGATTGAGAACGAAATTCCTAAATACAGTTAAATGTATTTTTGAGTCAGTTTTATCTACAAAAGAAATCACTATTTCAGTTATATCACCATATGAAGAGAAAAAAAATGAACAAATTTCAATTAAAAAATAGCTCACTATTAGTAACACCTTTAAATATGGTTTGAAAAATCAATAACTTAATAAAAAATGGAAAAAAGATAATAAAAATTGTGTCGTAATCAAACAAAAGATTATTAATAATACAGTCAACCTTTTTAAAAAAAAATTTTTATTCATGTATTCTTTACAAAAGTATCTAATTCAAAAATACTTTTTTTATACTTTTTAATTCTGTCTAAAATGTTCTTTTGTTTTTGTACTTTATTTATGATAACTTTTAAAAATGAAATTAACTTAAACTGATACTTGATAAATAATATGGAATTGTGTCCCATATTTAATTGATCTAAATTAAGAACTAATTGATCCTAATGAGATAGCGTTCGTGAACGAACATTTTCGGAGAATTTTTTTGTTTGCAAAAAAGGTTTTAAAAATTTTTTTGTCATGTTTAAAAATTTTTCTGAGTTAATTTAATGAAATTTTTGAATAATTTATCAAAAATATAATATTAGTTGACATTCCCTAAAAATAAATTTTCACTTTTACAAATCTTTTTAGATGATTTTTCTTTTCACTCAATAGTCCAAAACTAAAAGTGCACCAGAATTCTTAAATTCAATTAACAAAGTTACAATATTAGTCATACTCTAAAAAAAATTATATGAAGACTGAAACAATCTTCCCATTCTCCAAAAAAGAACGTTAACGTTGTTACAGTCTAACCTCGATATTACGGACCTCGATTATCCGGAAATTTTGGAAATCCGACAGAAAACCGAATTCCCTTAACAAAGCAAATCTTTCGTAAAGCAAAAAACCCCGCTCTTACGGAATTTTTTTGTCGAGAAAACTCAATATTACGACAGAAAATTTTCATTTTTTTTAATAATTTCTTTAATATTTTATATGATTATGCGGTCAGAAATAATTATTATTATTTTATTTTGACAAAATGCATGGTAAATTATTTATTTACAAATTTTAACCTTGTATTTTTTAACCTTGTTATCATTTATGTACATAATTTTAAAATGTTTTGTATTAAGAAAGAATCGAAAATCAACAGTCGGATAATTTTTAATTGATTTATTTACAAAAAAAAAGATTTTTTTAATATCATTTTCAAAATTTTAACCCTTATTCATTAACAAACAATTTATATGATTTAGGCTCATTTTAAAGCTCTTTAGTCAGACAATTGAAATTTATCATTTTTATAGTCATCTTTCTGAAAGCTCATTATAATTTTTTTGTTTAACCGACAATTTTCAATCAATTTTGAATTATCAACTGTCCGGAATTTTTAATAATCCGACCTTTTTACCTTCGCTCAAAATGGTCGGATTAGCGAGGTTAGACTGTATTTAATAATCTAGAACCTGAACTTAAATTTTGGGAGCATGTGAAAGACCAGTATTGTACTATACTAGGTTTTATTCTTATTTTAGCGCATGAAAAAATTAGCCTGATGTGATGTCGTAACATCACTATATTATATTTTATTTTCAAGTTGCATCTAAATGCATCCCACATATTTATTTATATATATATTAAAATAACGCACGCACGCATCGTCTAAATGTTTCTCATAAAATACAAACTCGCCAAGCCTTGCTTTCAGTTATCAACAACAAGCTAAAACTAACTAAATATATGGCAAGTTTTCTAAAATAGGGAACATTTATAAGGGATGAAAAATTTTTTAACCGCTATTTTTAGTTTTTTAAACCTATAAACGTTCCCTTTTTTTGAAAACTTGCCATATACAGCAGTTGCCTCGAAAAAGTGGCATTACCATTACCATTACCATTACCGTTACCATTACCGTTACCATTACCGTTACCATTACCGTTACCATTACCGTTACCATTACCCATTACCATTACCGTTACCATTACCATTACCGTTACCATTACCGTTAC
>NTPY01000639.1:50544-95398 GCA_002922825.1 Brachionus calyciflorus
AAAAAATTAAAAATTAGAATTTGGAAATTATGAATTAATTTTTTTTGTTTTGTTTATTTTTTGAGAATGTTTGTTTATTTTCGATTAGAGTTGATCGACGTTGGTGTTAGTTAAATGTTGTTTTTTTTGTTTAATCGTATCGTAAAGGGTGATAAATTTGATTGTAGTGGATGCTTCTTCATAGCTGTTGAGTTCTTTATTGATAAGTTGGTGGTCTTGTTTCGAAATAATGAATTTATCAAATAATTTGGTAAGTCTTTCTGAAATAAAGTCTATTTTTAATTTTGTATGCATCTTTGAGATTTTTGTTTTAAGTGGAAAGTAATGAATCGTTTTTAGAAAGCGGTTTTGTAATTTTTGAGCTTCGTCTTTGATTCTTTGTGTGTCAGTCAATAGTGGAATAAAAATGTAGTGAAAATTGGATCGGATAAGGCTTTTATAGATAATCATGGAGAGATAAGTTCCTTTTTTAATTTTCATTCCTCTTATTTTTTTTATTATATTTATTTTGTTTAGAATTTTTTCAGTGATTACATTCATGTGGTTTTTAAAGTTTAGTTTTGGGTCGAGATGATGTCCGAGAAAAGTTGGAAATGGCTCGATTGGGATGAGTTTGCCTCTAATTACAAGATTAAGCTTCTAAGTTCTTTTATAATTTTGTCTAAATCCAGCTGTAGTAAAAACGCAATAGACCGTTTTGGTCTCGTTTATTTTGAGTCCCTATTTTGAGCAGAATTCTTCAATTAAGTAAATAGCTTTTTGTAGTTTTTTTTCGATTTTTTTAGTTGTAGTGTCAGTTGTCCAGATTGTAAGGTCGTCTGCAAAAAGTGCCTTGTTTATGTAGGTAGGAAGTTTTTGTACAATGTCGCTAGAAAAAATCGAGAAGAGTGTTGGTGACAGACAACTCCCTTGCGGTACACCAGTCGAAATGTCATATATTTTGGACTTTGCTCCATTGACAGAAACAAAGTATTTTCTCTCCAATAAAAAATTTACAATCCAATTGTAAACAAAAGGGTTAAGATTAATACTTTTAAGTTTTTTTAATATAGCTTTATGACTTATCATATCAAATGCTTTTTCCAGGTCAAAAAGTATTGCTGCTGTTAGTTTTCTGTTATTAAATCCATTGATAATTGATTGATAAAGTCTAAGAAAGTGATCATGAGTGCTCATTTTTCTCCTAAATAGCCGATACATCTGGGTAGTGATATTGGTCTATATGAGCCAGCTTGATCAGATGGTTTGACTTTTTTTGGGATCATTATTATTTTAGCGGTTTTCCATTTTTTTGGTATGTATCCTTTCTTTAGTGATGCATTGAAAAGCTTAAATATTCTGATTTGAAAAGATTGAGGACAATTTTTTAAAACTTTTTTATTTATACCATCGTCTCCTGGCGATGAATTTGTTTTCAAATTTTTTAGAGCTTCTAAAAATTCGTATTTTAAAATTTTTTCGATTTTACTGAGATCGTTTTCATTTCGCTTGTAAATGTCGTTGTCTTTTTCGACGTTATTGTTGAATATTTCGTTTAATTTTTCGCCAAAAATGTCCGCAATTTCCGTTTGGGATTCGATTAGACTTGAATTTTCATTTTTTGGTTTTATTTTTTTTCCTTTTTTTACCTGGTCCTGTGAAGAATTTTCTAATTTATTCGTAGTTGCCAGCTTTTTGATTCGGATTGATTGAAGTAGTTTAGTTTTTCGAATTTTTCTTCTAAATTTTTTGATTTAAAATTTCTTATTGAAGTTTTCAGCCTTCAGATACAAGATTGTATAACTTTTTTACATTTTCTGTTTTGGTTTTTATTCTGCCTAGCTTCCTTTTTAATTTAATTTGTTCTAATATTTGGTTCGGGACTATGTTTGGGTTGCTGTTTGTACAAACAAATGTTTTGACTTGTGTTGAGAATGCGATTGCATCTTCAAGGTCAGTTAAAATTTTTTCCGCTTTTTGTTTGATCTGGATTGTGGTCTCAATAGGGTCTAGGTCTCTTTTTAAGTCAAGATATTCTCTAAATTTATCCCAATTAATTCGCTTTATCGTATATTTTTTAGGTTGTGGTTTTAGATTTGAGAAGTTTGTAAGAGTCGCATAGTGGTCACTGATTTTTGTGTGCAAGACTTTATGACTTTTAAAGTAACTAATAGTTGTGTTAGAACATATGGACAAATCTAGAATGTTTTTGCTTTTTGAGAAAGTTGGTTCTGGGGAGTTGACTATATGACATGGTGCAGATGTGATAAAATTTTCGAGTAGGATCCCTTTGGGATGATCATTATCACAATGCAAAAGTTTGCTTTTTGCGTTTAAGTCGCCTAGGATTATAAAGTTAGTATACTTTTTATTTATGTGTTGAAGTAGATTTAGATTTAGAGGGTTGGATGGACTAGAGTATATTGAGAAAATTTTAATTTTTAGGTTGTTGTTTATATGAATTTCAACTCCGATTGCGTCGTCAAAATTTTTATATTCGTCTAAATTTATGACTGATGTTATAAGATTTTTTCTTATACAAAGGGCAGCGCCGCCACCCCTTTTTGGACCGAGTCGGTCAGAGCGAAATATTTCAAAATCTTTTATTTCGAATTTTTTGTTTGGTTTCAAAAATGTTTCGTTAAGGCTAATAATATCGGATTTGTGTCTGTAGGCAAGGTTTTGTAATTGGAGGATTTTTTGTTCTGGTTCGATTGATTGTATATTTATATGGAGGATTTTAAGGTCATTATTCATTGTTCGTCGAATGAGCAATCATCCATTTCTTCTTCGGCTGCATCCCTGCTTAATTGATTCTGGACTTGCCTTCCACAGTTTTGACCGAAATGTTCAGTAACGATTTTACCTAATTCTTGGGGGTTTTCGTAGATTGCTTCATGTATTCTTTTAAATTCTTTGAGAATTTTTATAATAAAAAGAATTAAGTTACTAACTTGTAATGTTTCATTTGATTGGTTGGGTGGTAGATTCTAGTGAATTTAGACGTATGTTTTTTTGCTTTTGTTATCTATAATTTCTTTTTTCCTTTGGACATCTTTTTGTATAGCCTCGCATTCTTTACTACAAGAAACATGATTTTTGTTACAATTTACACATCTGAATTTAATTTAGTCATTTGTTTTATTTAAGGGACATTTTTAGTGCGAATGTTTTTGAGCACACTTTAGGCAAGTTGGGCTTTTGTTTTTATCTGGACAATTTTCAGCGAAATGTCCAATTTTTTGACAGTGGAAACATTGGTCGGGATGTATGTCGAATTTCCACGGGGAGACTCTTATACGGGTACAACCAATGGTATTTTTTTTTTTTTCAATCAGGTTTTGAAATATGGTTCTGTCGTTTACTATCGCTTTTACCAGATCGGTTGGTTTGTTGATGCTTTTTTTGATTTTGTAATTTTCATACATGTAGTCTTTGTTTTCTTGATCATCGACGTTGAAGTCGGTGTTTAGGTTGTGTAGTGCTATGTAGTATTTAGGTTCAGTTATGAGTATATTGACGCCATGGATAAAAGCGTCTGGGAGCCATTCTTCTTTTAAATACGTTGAACTTGTTTCAGAGTCTGTTCTAATGATCAGTTGATTTTTTGCGTTGACATATGCATTAAGGATTTTAGCCTCAGGTTTACAGCGTTTGATTTCATTTTGTAGTTTGACATATGATCTGAGATGTACTGGGAATTCTTTTTTGCTTGAGAGTTTAGTTATATAGGTCTTTTGTTTTGGCTTACTATCGAGATTTTCTTCTATTTCTGTTGATTCGTTTAAATTGGTTTGAGGTGGTGTGAAAGTTCTTGATCTTTTGGGAGGATTTTTTGTTTCGTTTTGAGAGTTAGCTGTGGTGAGATTTTGGTTTATTGGTTGGTTTTGTTGTAGAAATTGGTTGATTAGTGCATGTGTAAACTGAGTTGCGAATTGGTGTTGAGGAGTTTTATAGGGTTGTCCATAGAGATTTGTGAAAAGGTTGAGTGAGGGTTGGGTTTGGTAGTGGTGGGCTTGGTTTAGAGGAGGGAAGTTCGTGCCGCAATCGGCTGTTTCGTCAATGCTCTGCAAGTGGACAGCGGGTTGCGAGTTACAATTGTTTTGGGTGCTTTTAATTTATGTTAATTTATGTTTAATCAAATTTCAAATTTCAAAATTTCAAATTTAAATATTAATTTTTAAAGTTTCTTTTTTTCATTTAACAAGTTACAAAACAGTCTTTTATTTAAAGTCTTAAGACACAACACCTAATATAAATTTACATCAAAAGAAGAAAATCATAAAAATGGAGATTAATTATGAAAAATTGTTAATAAACAGTTTAAAGTTAGATGGTATTATCTTAATGAATTATAAATAATTATATTTTAATAAAAGTCTTTTTAAAAAATTAATTTTCCAAGTATTCTTCCTTTTTTTTTAAATAACCGTATTTACTCGAAATTTAGAATAAACCGGCACATCAAATAAATTCTTCTAATCGAGTGATTTTTTTCAATAAATAACTCAAATAAAATTGAAATATTCCTCTATTTGATAAAATTTTAAAAAAGTTATAAAAAAAATTATGCTTATAAAACAGATTTTTTTGGAAAAAGTACCAGGAACATCTCATAAGAGTTAACGGTTTTTGAAGACTCATTTGAAATATTCTATATTAGTCATTACTTGTAACAATAATAATAATAAAAATAATATAAATTAAATATTGAAGCGAAGTGTAATTAATTCTTGTAGTCTCGATCTGTCAAAATTTACTGAAGAATCTAAAAAAGAAAAATTATGAATCATTAATGATCCGTTAATAATTTAAAATTCAAGGTCTTAACATTTTTTTTTCAATTATGAAATTTCTAATGAATTAATTATTTTCTTCCATTAAAAAAAATTTGAAATTTGTTTGCTTTAAAAATGAGGAAAAACAGCTTAAATGCTAAATGTCACTTATTTGAATGAGACTTGATATTTTTTGTATTTATAATCTTGAAAAAGAAAAATTAATGGTTCAGGGATAATTCAAATTTGTTCATTTAGTTTTAAGTGGTTAAAAAAATTGAAATTCATTTTGCTTCAGTATGTTTTTGTCACTTTAAAGTAAAATTTTACTTATTCAGACATGAAGAAGAGTCTCGAAAAAGCAATTTCAAAGGGACCTAAAAAAATTATCTTGTTATAAAATCGTTATTTAGACAATTGGAAAAAATACCACAATTTTTTAAACTTCTTATCAAAGATTTTGTTGTATATAATTAATCAGGAAATCAAATGCAAACAAATTCCGCTATATTTTTCAGCTTTAATTTAGTATTTTATAATATTTACAAAGTTATTAATAAAAATTTCAATAAGTTCTCAGATTAATTTTTGCAATATATTTTTAAAAACTATTGGTATTCTTTCTTTTTTTTTAATATTATATGTTTTTTAAGGCTTATTAAAATAAAATTAAGCAGGTACTATAAATATTTGGATCATCGATAAAACATAAAATATCAAATTTTAATTCGTAAATCTTGCTTCATGTCAACTAAAACCCGAATTTTTTGATTGGTTGAAAAAAAAATTGACTGTAAATCGAAAATTCAGGTTTTAGTTGACGCAACTATTCGCAAGAGTACACAGTATTTCGATTAATTAACAATTTAAATCTTAGAATAGGGCTAGGCTCTAGCTACGTCATAAAAATTGGCATATTTTTTCAAAAATTTGGTCTTTGGCGACGGGTATCAAATTTCGTTCGATTTTGAAAATCTTGAATTGCGCATTTAAATTTCAAGAGCGGTAAAATAATTAAAAATATTTATTTTAATTCTGTTTTTTAATTTTAAATGCTTATAAATAAGAATTTTTGTTTGTAAGTCCTATCGAAATGAATTATGTTGTTCGGTATTAAATCCTTAATCTGTCTTACGTAGCTAAAAATAAAATCTCATCAAATTCATAAATATTAGATAGAAAACGAGAAATTAAAATTTAAAATCGGGTCAAATTACAGGTCTCTAAGAGTTTTTTTTATTAACATCCAGAAATTCATTTTAATATTTAAAATGGATTAAATAAAATTCTATTTTAGAAACAAATTCCTAAAGCCGAAGAATTAATCTCCAAAATTTAGTGATTATTTTTCCGGGGATTAATATCGCCTTTTTTTTGGTAAATTTAAATTTTTCAAAAATATTTAATTGAACAATAAAATTCATTTAGTATTAAGAAATTTCAAAAATTTCGAGAATATTTCTTTTATTTCGCCATTGAATCGCTAAATGCTTTTTTTTATAAAGTCTGATGATAATTAAAATTTTATCCATTAACTCAAGGAGAATAATTCAAAAATGTGTTTATTCTCAGAGAGAATCAAAGCATTTTTATAGATCTTAATGAGCAAGAATATATGTTTTATTATGAATAAAGTCATTTCAAAAATTCTATGAGGTTCATGATCAGGATGCTGTTTTTGTTATTTCTACAAAAAGAAAAGAATCTTTCAAAAAAAATAATTTCTTTTTTTTTTATAAGCCAAAAATTAGACTTTTGATTAAGATAAAATTTAAGTTTGAGAATTATTATTTTCGAGGCCCAAAATTTTTATTTTATAAATAGAAATTATCAAAATAAAACGTAAATTTATTTCTCTATTTTAATTGGATTTAAAGCAAATAAGTTAAGTAAGTTTTTTATCCATGCTTTCTTTGTTCTTTTATTTTTTTTTTATTAGATGTTGAAATCCTAGCAACTGATTTCGATTAATTTCTTCTTAATCATAAATAAATTTTTTCTTAATTAGTTTCTATCCTCTTCCTTTTTGAGAATTTATCCAATTAATGGTATTGACTTAAAATAAATATTTTGACGTTTAAAAAATTTACTTAAAATTAAAAAAAAAAATTTCTTTTATTAAAATAGAAATTTTAAATTTCTATTTTAATAAAAATTTGAAGAAAAAAAAATTATCAAATCTATGTCTTTTTTAGACTTTCGATTAATTTCTGCTTAATCAACTCCCTTATTTCAACTCTTTAATTCTCAAATAACTGGTTTAAGGATTTCATAAAAAAAATTTGTAAAATGCTAACTCAATCACATAAGCTTTCGTTAAGATTCAATTTACCAATACCTAGTAGTAGTAATAAATACACTGCAGTATAGATTACTATACCAGCGCGGTTAAGCGCCTAGCCCAATTATTGAGCCATTGCAGTCGTTGCATCGGATCCAAACACCTCTGTGTCAATACAAGCTTTAAAATTGTTAACTGATGAAGCAGATACACAGCCATTCGATAGATTGTTCCATGCTGAGATTATTCTGTTTGTCAAGAAATTGAATCGACCAGAGCTTCTTTTATTAATCTCTCTTACAAGTCTCAAATTGTTTGACCTCCTTATATTTAGTGACAAACTTTTGGCAAAATTAACACCATTAATCAATTTTATTTTCTCAACACCATTAATAATCTTATACATTTGGATCAAATCGCCTCTCAATCTTCTCTCTTCTAAGTTTTGTAGCTTCAAAATTTTCAATCTTTCCTCATATGTCTTGTACTTGATTGATTTAACGAGTTTCGTTGCTCTTTTTATTATCCTTTCAAGAATGGAAATGTCAGTTTTAGAGCATACACGCCGTCAGAACTAGTCACATAATATTCATTTTTAAGCCTATTTCCACCTAGATACATGGCTTTACATTTCGCTAAATTCAGTTCGGTCGACCATAGATTCGCCCACTCTGTCAATATATTTAAGTCATGCTGTAGTTCTGGCGATCCATTCATGCTACTTTTCACTGATCCTACCAATTTAAGATCATCAGCATATGATAGTGCATCGCTACGGAACAGTTCAAGGAGGTCGTTTATGTAAATTACAAAGAGAATCGGTCCCAGTACCGAACCTAGAGGTACTCGACTCGTGACTCGCTCCCACTCAGATACAGTACTACCTAGTACAACTCGCTGCTTTCTATCGAAGAGAAATGATTTGATCCATTCGAATGCTTCATTTATCACACCATATGCTTTTAGCTTTATTAAAAGTTTTTCATGGGAAACTTTATCAAATGCCTTCGAGAAATCGGTGTAAATAATATCTATGAAAATACCAAGTTCCATTTCATAGGTCACCTTATCTAGAAATTCCAAAAAATTTATCGTACATGACTTTGCTTGTATGAATCACCTTGAGGGATAAACCAACAGTAAAGGGCAGTACCCCTTTTCATAGAAAATTTTTTCATAGAAAACTAAAAAATTTTTATCGAAAAATTACTTAGAAAATATTTTCATAGAAAATTTTTAAAAAAATTAAATTCAATATTTTAGAATATTTTCATGGCATAAATGAACATTACTTTTCTTAAGATTTAAATTTTACTAGAAAAATACCCATCCCGGTAAATTTTCAAATCTTACTTAATTTATAAATTTTAATCTGCAATAAATTCACCATTTTTACATAAAATTCTCTGTGTATTTTCTAATGGAAGTTGATAAAAATGCTCCTTATTCGAGCTTTTCAAATCAATAGTTCATAATTATAAAAAAATTGTTATTTAATAATACTAATCGATCTATTTCAAAATTCGATATATTTCTCTAAAATTTGAGCAAATTCTCTAAAAAAATTTTTTCTTTGATTTTTAAATATAAGTTTTATATATGAAATTAGTTTTCTATGAAAATTTTCTACGAAAAAATTTTCTATGAAAAGTAGCGGTCCCCAGTAAAGAGACTTAATGTTTTCTTCCATTCTTTAGAGCTCAATCTCCCAATCAAATGAAAAGGTGAAATCGTAAAAAATTCGATAATTTACGTAAAATTTCAAAAATATTGATAATTTTTCGATTTTAAAGCGTAAAATCAAATCAAACTTGTAAATCGATATCAAAATATCGAAAAAATAATGAGAAATTTTTTTATTAAAATTATCGTAAAAAACTTTTATGGAAAAATGTCGATTTTTAAATTTAACAAATAAGGGTCGCTAAAAATAAATCAAATTTTCTGAAAATTAAGTAAAAATTTTCAGTAAATTTTCTTTTTTTATTTTCTAATTTATTCTCGTCTATAATTCGATATGTAAGCGATGTTTAAAATTTGTCGAAAAACTAAAAAAGTTGGCTTTTAGAATCTTTATTTTAGACTTCCTTTCAATAATATATAATAATTTATAAAAAAAGATGAAAATCTTTTATTTAGGATGATTTTTTAACAATGACCTTCAACTCTCTAAAATTAATTATATGCACAAAGTTTTTTAGTATAAATTAAATTGCAATATTATAATTTGAAATTATTTTTTCAAAATTTAAATAAATTAAAACAAGTTGCCAGTGCTATCAAAAGGTAATCAAATTTTCTTATAATTTTTAAAAAATAAGTAATTATTTTTTTTTCAAATTTTCAAGGGAAAAAACAAAAATTTACAATCCATGTGATTTTTTAATAAGAATTTAAAAAAAAAATCAAAACTTTTGTTGCTTTGAAATTCCCTCATTTAAACATTATTTTAAATAATCTTTTTTATTTATCGGATATTTACCGTCTGTGATCTTTTTTAAACTCTAGAAAAGAATTAAGGATTTAATAATTATTTAGTCTCATAATTTTAATTTCAAGTCCTCTTCTCAAATTAATCTTCAGTTAAAAGTTTAATCAGTTCTAATTTTTATTTTAAAATTCTTAGAAAATAAATTACTTGATTTTCTACTTAATAAATTAAATAATATTTAATTAATAATAATAATATCTTGGTCTGATTTTCATAAGGCAATATACGAAAAAAAATCGAAAAATTGTCGATCTATAATTACGTAAAAATATCACATTTTTTAAGTGAATAAAAAGCGTTCATCCTCATCGTTATTTTACGATGGAGATTCATCGTAAAATTTTTGTTTTTCCATCGTGAAAAAATTTGATTGTGCTAATATTGAATTATTAAAGACGTTATTTAATCAGCCCAAAAAAATTTAGAGCGACTAAGAAATAAAAAACATTTAAGATGGAATGTTTAAAAAAAGCCTATTTTAGGTTATTTACACTAACCCTGGTCTTCAGATGTTCCAAAAATGAATTCTTTCATCAATGTCCATGAACGCTACTGTTCATATGAATCTCAAAGTTCAAAAATTTTTTTATTCTTTCAAAAGTCTTCAAAAATTAAACAAAGCCCAGAAACGAAAAAATCAAAATAAGAATAAACCGTATCTTCGGAATATTTTTTTAGGATTTTGTCATCATAAAATTCCAAATTTTCCTTTCAAAAGGTTAAAACTTTAAAAGTTCAATCAATTAATTTTCGATTCAACTTAAAATAAAAATACGAAGATAAATAAATAAATTATGAATAGAGTACCTTAAGTTAGTCTTAATTACCAGCTGAAGGT
This sequence comes from Brachionus calyciflorus, assembly GCA_002922825.1. Classification (NCBI taxonomy): domain Eukaryota; kingdom Metazoa; phylum Rotifera; class Eurotatoria; order Ploima; family Brachionidae; genus Brachionus; species Brachionus calyciflorus. The sequence continues at coordinate 60,912 of NTPY01000639.1, forward strand.
TTTTTTGTAAAAAAAAAATACTATGAAATTTTTGGATGTATGTTATGATTTTTTTTATATTTTAACGGAAAATTATTTCCAAAGAAAAATATTCCGTAGATAAGAATTTAATTTTTTAACCCTTAACGTACCGCTTGTTCATTTTTAGAGAAATCAAAAAATTGATAAAATTTTTGAATTTCTCGTCAAAATCTATGGTAAGTACCAACAAAAAAATGAAAAAATTCATATCACACAGCTTATGCTAGCCTTTTGAAAAACAGCTGATGCATTTTTTGAAGTCGTATATCTCTCGATAAGATTAAAATTGTAAAGTGATTTTAGAACCATTAGATTGCTCGTATTTTATTTCATAGAGTGAAATTTATTTTGTTTTAACACTCAAAGGACCTGCTATTTTTGTCCAAAAATTTGATTAAATATTGCAAAGGTTCCAAGAAAGATTGTAACATGAGAAGTAATAAATTTAAAAGTCCTTTATTAAAGCTTTAGAATGAATATAAAAAAATATGAATATGAGTGATGGCCAATCAAAAAATGGCGTTTAAAATTTTGAAAAGGTGTCAAATTGACACCGCCGGCCCTTTAAGTGTTAAAATTCATTCATGGAATCAAGAAAAAAAGGATTAAAGAAAATTTTTTAAATTTTAATTCAAAAAATTTCATTCGATTTTTTTCAAAAATTAAAATGTTACAACTTTGGATCAAATTTTAACATAATATATCAACAATCAATACCAAACACTTGTATTCATTGGATAGATCTTTTAATGAGCTTTATTTTAAAATATTTTCTTATATTAATGTGAATACTAAGTTTTAATAACTTTTAGAAATGTATCATATATAATACAGCGGGCCGTTAAGAGTTAAAGGAAAAATATTTTAATAATGTTAAAAATAATTTTGTTGTGCTATAATATTTCTAAAAATTAATTTGGCTTGATAATTTATGAGGAATTCTGAAAACTTTTGAAAGAATTTAAAAACCCATGAAAGGATCTAAAAATTTTTGAACGTTCAGATTCATATGAACAGCAGTGTTTATAAACTTTTATTAGTGTTCATGAAATTTAAAACCAAATAAATAATTTATATAATCATTCCTGGAAACAAAATATAGAATTTTTTAGATGGGTTAACATCCTTTTAATTTAATAATTATTTTAAGAAAATTCACTTGGTTTTCCCGTTGAAAATGGCATAAATTTTTCAATCAAATTTGTTTGTCTATATATTTTTTTTTCTATTAAAATATATCCGATAAAAGGAAACAGACTCTTAAAGAAAAAATAATATTTTGAGAATAAGGTGATCGATCCGGAAACAACTTCCTTAAAAGAAACTTTTCTTTTAATCTTTTCCATTTTTTGCCTCTTAATTCAATTTCTTTTGATTGATTGAAAAAGAAGCAGAAATGATTGACACTTCTGCCTTTTGATTTTGTTGTTTTATATCTTTTTTTTATCAAAAAAGCAAATATGATTGATAAAATTTGATTATAAAAAAAAAAGCTTTGGTTAATTAACTAATAAACTTTTTTAATAAAAATTTCAATTTTCTAGGCATACAATTTTATGTCACACGATTTTAAATTAATTTTTAATCAATCGTCAAATATTTTACAGACTTTTAAGCTAAATAATTAGAGATATTTTTTTTTCCTCGATTTCTTATTTTAAAAGTTCACATTTCTTTAAAAGTTTTACGAATTGAATTGTTAGAATTTTAAAATTCAATATAAAAAATATTTAATCAAAAAAAACTGTTTGAATAGTTTGTAAAGAAAAAAATTAAAAAAAAAATGGAAACCAAAACGTAAATTTCTTTAAATTTTCTCATTTAGCTTTTAGAAACTTAGGAAATCAATTTTCAACTTAATCTCGGTTTGTAAATGTAGGGCTGTCGAATTTTCTTTCGACAAGTAAATTTAAGTAAATTAATTCTTCTTTCTTTAGGAAATTCGAATAAAAGGAGCAAAAAATTAGCTTTCCAAATTATTTTCAAAGTTGTTTTTGTTCAGTTAAAACTAGGACAATTACAAAAAAAATTAAGTTTTTTCAATTCTTATTTTACTTTTTACTTGGAAAAGTAAATTTTTACTTTACTTAATTTACTTTAAAAAAATTTAGTAAAGTAAAATAAATGTGCACCCCTAGTAAAATGTCGCTCTCTAAGATCAAAATAATTTTTAGCTGTAATTTTTGAAACAAAAAAGTTAATTTTAACTGTCAAATTTCATAATATTGGAAATGGAAAATTTCAAAATTGCTCTTTCTTCTAATTTTAGGCATAATAAAAAAATTTGAAGATAAGTAATAAAAATTTTATTTGAATTTTTCATTTCCATTTGACGCATAAATCATGAGTCAAGCAATTTTAAACACGAAAGGAATGTAGAAAACCAATTTGTTTGAGTAAGCATAGGAATACGGTTTTACTCGAAATATAGGTTCCTATAATGATCGAGTCGATAAATTTTAATTTACGGTCTAAATGAATAATTTTTATTTTTTTACATTTTTAAATTTTGACTAGGATAAATTTAAGAAATTTTATCTAAAATTAGGGTTTGTTTATTGAAAGATAAAATCTCGAAGTTTTTCAAAATTTTTGGACTTGAATTCAATTTTTATTTTTCCAAGAAGGAATAAAATATTTCATTCAATTTTCATATTGATCATTTAAAATTTTCCTTAAATTTGAATTTTATCATAAATTAAGAGCATAAGTTTTTTCTTTTTTAAAACTTTATTTGAGCTAAAAATTATAATTGCAACTTTTTGTTCTATTTTATATTTTTGAAAAAAATGGCGTTTACTTTAAAATGAATTGTACAAACATAAAATGCAAGGTGCCCCAAATCATTAAAATTAGTATCTTTAAATTTTATTCCTCAATTGATAAGCGATTCCGAAAATATTGTGATTAAAAATTTAAATAAAGAATGATAATATTTAGCGAAGATGGTTTGGATTTTTTAGAAAACTATTTTATTTTGATGTATTGTTGTAAAAAAACCTTATTTTTAGTCATTTTTAATTAAAAATTTACTTTTTTTGAAACTTAAGTAACTTTAATTTTGGTTATTATGAATCAAATTGTTCAAAATCAAAACCAATTTTAATAAAACATGGTTAACTCTATAATTCAAAATATTTTCGGGTTATTTTATCAGAATAGACATGAGTTATTAAGGCTAAAAACAGCCAAATCTTAACTAAGGTTTATGATTTGGTGCACATTAAATTAGAAAAAAAAGTTGCCAAATACAAAAACGCAGAGAAAAAATTACTCTGTGTAAAAGTGAAAAATTAAAAACGTATGAGTACCGTAAAACCTTGTTTTTAGCCTTCAGGCTCTACTAATTTGTGATTATCACCCAACCCTTTTAAACTCTGGTATAACCTCATAGTTTTTTCACATAAAATTCAATTTACCCTAGGGTATATATTTTCAAGTTTTCATATTTAAAAAAAAATCGATTAAATTTTCAAGTTACAATTTTAAAAAAAATCGATTAAATTTTGGACAACACCATCCCAATTTTAAATTCTTGAGGCAAAACACATTTTTGATAAAGTTATTAGCTATAAGCAAGGTTTTACGGTAAAAGAATGATGAATAAGAATAAAACCAATAAAACTAGATAATGCATCATCATAACTAATCATCATATCTCCAATGTTAAAGTGTTGCTGACTGATGGTGCAAGATCTAAACATGGAATGACGTAATGCTACGTTAATCTTTAACATTTTAATTTTAATGCTGCATTTTTTAATATATTGAAAAAATTAAAAAATAATTCATCCTGATATCTCCAGCATTTAAAGTTTTTATGTTAGATTTATGTACAAGACAATACGGTATCTTTTGCAATTTTAGATATTTTTTTTAATAAAAAACTCTCGGGATAGCAATATCAAATTTCGTTCTTATATGATGAGTTTTTGACAAAATAAAAGGTAATGATTCGACCACATGACCCTAAAAAGAGTTTTCAAAATTTTAAGAAAAATAAACAATAAAATATATTTTTCTTAAAAAAAATTTGGTAGACTTCTGAAAAGTCGTATTGAAATGAAATTTTCCAAATGAGAAGCATCGTAATTCTTAATTGTTCAAAGCATTTACAAAAATTCTAAAAATTTTAGAAGATTTCGCTTTTCAGAAGAAGTTTTGAAATTTGTATTTCAATTTTTTTAGGCATTAGTTAATTCGACGTTAAGTGCATTTAACTTCAAGATTAAATATTTTAACTATTAAAAAAAGATTGTGCCTTAGTTACGTCCCAAATCTATTAATCAATAATGTTTTTGAGATAAATTTTCTAAATCGATGCTATTTATTAGATAGAACAAAGTGTTGAAACGTGTTTATTTTAAAATTTCAAGAGAATTCAATTTTTTTTAAAGATTCATACTAGTTTTAATTAGTTCAATTACATCAACAAAAAAAAAAGAAGAAAATCTTCAATGTTTATTTTAAGCAAAAATATTTTTAATCATAAATGTAAACTTCAATCGAAAAAAAAAACAATAACTATGAGGAATAAATTTCAATTAGATAATAAATATTGAAACCTCAGACCTAAAGTGAAAATTTATCTTTTATATTATCATTAAATAAAAAATAATATAAGAAATTCTTTTAAAATCATATTAAAAATCTTCATTATTTGAAATACTAAGAAAACATTTTAGATTTTATTGTATTTGAACCCTAATTCTTTCCATAACGAACAAATAATATTAAAAAAAAAACTAACACTAAAAGCTCTCTGAGGATTAATTTTAGCTAATTCTTAATTTTCTATACTAGATCTTTTCTATTCATTATTATTTTTTTCAAATTTCACATCAAAATTGTTTTTCAATTCAATGTTTAATTATTGATTAGATTTTTCAATAGAATGATTTCACATCACATCACTGAATTTTCATAGATAAATAGAGGAGAAAATAAGCATTAAACCATAGTTCTAATTAATTGAATTAGATTCAAGTTTATTAAAATCTTGGAAAGAGAAGATTTAGAAATATCTAAATATTCGAATTAAATTTTTGAAAAATTCAATCTCTAAACTTCTGAGTCAATAAAGTGATTATTCGATTTTCATATCATTTTAGTGAAAAAATTTAAATTTTTGTAAAGCCTTGTTTAGCAATACCGTTTTTTTCTACGACTGCGTTCTCCTGGACAAAAAAGAGTATTAATAACACATTCATATTTTTTAATACTAAACTGCAAAAATATCAAAAAAAGCGTATTATTTCCTATTTAATTTTTGGTATAAAACAGTATTTCTAGAAAATTTAGAACATTTAAATTTTTTTATACAAGATTTGTTTTAAAGAGGCTGTGCGGCTTAATAAAAAAAACCAAAATAAATTTTTTTATTTTAATTTTATTGAGAAAAAAATTTTTATGGGATAATTATAAAAACTAGGATATACTAAAAAAATTCAAATGAAAAAATCGCAAAAAAAGAGAGATTTTTTTTTAACAAAAAAAAGTCTACAAAATTTAGAACACATTATTTTTCAACATTTAAAATGACCGCCTTTAGTTTTAAAACATTCAGCCACACGTTTTGGTATCGATTCAATCATGTTCTTTACTCCATCATTAGGAACTTTCAAACATTCATAAAAAAGAAAGCTTTTTAAATGCTCGACTGAGGTTATCTTTGTATTGACCATTTTATGGTCAATATATGACCATAAATTCTCTATTGGATTAAGATCTTGGACACCAAGGGAGGACCGATATTTTTTTTTCTTGAAACCGGTTTCGAACGGAATGAGCAGTATGTGAACTAGCCCCATCTTGTCGAAAAAACCAATCAAAAAAAATCTCGACCGATGTTAACAAGTGATTTTCGAGGGTCTCCAATACACAAACTGATTTATTCTCCCTGAATAAATAGTGCAACATTCAGTACCTTGACGATTAATACATGTCCAAATTTCAACCGAACGTCCACCATTCTGCAACTTTGGTAAACAAAACTTAATTTGATACTTTTCGTATGCGAAACGTTTTACGAACACTCTTGACTTTCTGTAGCATACTTCAAAATTAGATTCATCACTGAAAATAACTTTTGATCAGTCTTTAACAGTCCATCTTTGTCGTTCTTCGCACCATCTGAGCCTTTTTAACCGGTCCGATGCAGTCAAAAGAGGCTTCTTTGTAGCAGTATATGACTTTATATTTTACTTTAAAAGCATTTTTCTTAAAGTATCTTACAGTGTCTTTTTTTACACTAAAATTTAACTTTGATAATTCTTTGGCCCCGGAGGTCTTTTCATAATTACACTTAGTTGTAAACACACATTTTCTCGAAACTTTTACTAGATCAGCTATTTCTTTTTGAGATTTTGTCTTATCTTTCATCTGAATTAATTTTTTGATTCAAATATTCTCAAAATCTTTAACTAATTTATTATTTTAATTCAGATAAAATAAAATGATTAAATAATTTAATAATTTTTATACATTGTTTAATAAAATAAAAAACATTTTAAGTTTGGCTTTCGACTCAATTTTCGATCACAAAAATTATAGTTTGATCATCAAAATAGAAAAATTATTGTATCTGTTGCAAGATGTAAAATCGAAAATTCTAGAATATTAAAAATTATAAAACATATATTTTATTTAAAAAAGTTTTAAATTTAAATTGTTTCCGGTTGATCGAATTTTACGGATTAAAGAGTTTCGAATTAAAAAACTTTAGTTAAAAGGTTGAAAAACGGTTTTGCGAAAATGGTACACGATGCAGAAAAAAACATTGTTGTGATATTTGTGATACTCCATTTTTCTAAATCAAAACCTCTTTATTTAAAAATTTTATTCATTATATACATTTTCAAAATGATGATTTTAGCTAATTAAAAAAAGGCTTCCCGATTTAATTTGACAAATTAGCCTAAGAATAACTAAAAGAAGAGCTTTAAAATATTATAAGGAAAAAAAACTAATAAAACAATTACACAGTATGTCTTATAAAATCCTTCACAATTATAAAAAAATTACATAAGGTTATAGCTCCTATAGCGATCTTTTTTTTTTAAATCTGAAGAATCAAAATATTTTGTAAATAAAATATAATAAATATTTAAGTTATCGGACTTACGAAAATAAGGGAAATTTATAGGAAAATTATTATTTAAAGGGAGAGATAGCTCAGTTGGTACCGTCATTGGCGTTCAAGAAGAAGGTCGAGAGTACAAATACTGTGCGAGTCAGAAAAAATCAAATTCAATTTTTCTAATACTTTTTGAATAGTTGACAGTCGGAATATTTGAAATTAGGGTAGGGTTTCGTAAGGATATTTCAATTCGTAAACTACTATAATTATGTTTTCTGTGGGTCATTGAACATTAAAAACTTAAATAAATGATTGAAATTAATATAAAAAGATGTTCTATTAAATTACTATTATTACTTTTATTTGTCCACCTCATATTGACCGAATTAGACCGACTTCCGAATTAAAAATTTATTATCCTTTAGAGTAACAGGCAGGTCGGGAAGTTCTCTATTTAATTTTTGAAAATCAATACACGTTTCTTTTCGGAGTAATTTTTTAAAATTAAAAAGCAATATTATTTTGGTTTAATAAATCAAAAATATTATAAGCAAAAATATTTTTGATCAAGTATTATTAGTTGACGATTGGGTAATTTAGATGATGAAAAATAATAGCCAAAATAATAGAAAAATTATAAGCGGGTAGCTTGAAAAATGGAATTTTTTGGGTTCTGATGCGGTATTTAATTCTAGAATTTTAATTTTTGAGAATTAATAATCTATAACTACAATAATAGTTGTTATTTAACTTTTCCTAAATTCTAATTTTGTTAAAGATATTAAGAATTTAAAAGAAAAATGTTAAAAATTTTGTTTTTTTTAAGAAATTATGAAAACTAAAAAAAAAAAATTTTTCCTTTCTAATAATTGTTACATTCATGATATCGTATTTTGACCAAAATTTCCCGGACAGATTTTTCCCGATGAAAGAATTTCAAAAAATTAAAAAAATATATATAATGAACAGCAAAACGATTTAAATAGCTTAATTGTATAATTAAGCTAATTTATTCGATTTCGTAATACCTTATAAAATTAAATTAATTAAAATTTGATTTTAAAAGGCTGTTGGTGAAAAAAGAATTGTTAAGATATTTGTTTATACTTTATTAATATCACGCAATCTTTTTTTGGATTAATAGAAACCATATCATCTTTTTCAAGGTTTTAAATTTTCAGAATAAAATAAATCCTGATTAATTTTATTTTTGACGGGAATTTAGCAAAAATTAAAAATCAAAAATTTAATTTTAGATTTAGCTATAATTTTTCTCATTTTAAAAGAATGATTAGTTTTTAAATTTTTTTGTTGCATTATGGCCAGAAATTTTAAGAAATTGCATTCCCTAAAATTATTTAACTATTTTTTATATGATAGGTTAACAAATTAATTTATTTATTAGATTAATTTATTTAATTTATTAGAGTGAAATTTTTTTTGTTTTGATAAAATTCAACCTTCCAAGTATCCAATTATACGGATAAGAAAAAAATTTTATTGCACTTCTAACGAACCTTATATTATTAACTTTAAATTCTGGCGAAACGAACTGTAAACGAACTTTAGTCTAGCATGCCGTAACCTTAATGAGCCATAACGTATCCCCCGTAGAGATTTTTTACCAATTTTTTTATAAGTAAAATATGGTAAGTATGGCACGTTGAGACTGTGGCTCCCTATGAAAAAAGAGAAAGTTCGCTTGAAGATCTGCAAATTCAAAAGAAATTTAAAGAACATCTCGTTGAAAATGTTATTAGTGAAAAGAATTTGTAATAAGTTTATACGATAAAATGACGTCATTTTGTCTTTATTCGTTATATAAAGGTTTTCGTTATATCGAGGTTTGATTGTACTCTATTGTAAGATTAATGAGATTTTTAGGGATATTTATGTAAAATTAACAGGAAAAAATTTTTTATTAATAATTTGAAAATAAATAAAAAGAGTCTCTTGTTTTTTATGGTATTGAAAATTTAACTTAATAAATAAACATTGGTACTTATTTCTATTCTTCTATTATCTTTTCTTTTTAGAGCATGTTCTATTAATTTAAAAAAAAAAAGAATACAAAATTATAAAAATGATTAATAACTTGACTAATTCAACTTCAAAAAAATGGTCTCTCGATTCAAAGATCGACAAAACCCTTTTAAAAATAGAAGTATTCACCATGAGTTTGGTATTTACCCTAGCTGTAATCGGAAATACAATTGTAATTCTAACTCTTTTGTTCCGGCATTTGATCAAATCGAAAAAATTTCATACACAAAGATTTACAAAGCTATCTCGAATGAATTTTTACATTTTACATTTGTCCATAGCTGACATATATGTTAGCTTTGGAAATATATTAACCATGCTTTTGTGGCGAATGAATAATAATTTATTCTACGGTGGTGACATAGCATGTCGCTTGGTAGTTTATTTTCAACTAGTCACGGTTTATTATTCAACTTATGTTTTAATAGCTATGACTATAGATCGTTATGAGGCTATATCCAAACCTTTAATGGGTTTAAGCTGGTCAAGGCGAAGAGGTTTATTGTATATAAGCATAGCTTTCATAATTAGTCATCTACAAGGATTGCCACAAATTTATTTCTTCAAATTGAGAGTTATACCGGATACAGAGCCAGAAAAAATATCATGTTATGCCGAGTTTAAGCCTTTAGAGCTACAAAATATTTACATAATTTACACTTGGTTAATGCAATTTCTAATACCACTGGCTATTATAATTGTATGTTATGCGTCAATATCAGTAAAGGTTTTTAATAGTATAAAAAATAAGAGTAATAGTGGTAATTCAAGAACTCCATTAAAAACGGAGAGAAAAAAATCAAGTCTGATAAGAAATGATGATATATCGGCTTTTGAACGTTCAAAATTAACTAAAAGCTTTGACATAAGTCGAACTACATCGACTTGCAATAGCACAATGAATTACTCATTAAAGAATTTAAAGCAAAATTTGAGCGTTTGTTCAGATGGCTCGATACCAGATCAAAATCGAACAGATGTTTCTGAGTTTAGACAACATTGTCAAAAAAATTTCTCCAAATCAAAAATAAAAACTATTAAGCTTACACTTTCTGTCATCATTTTGTATGTCATTTGTTCTACGCCCTATTTTATTGGTATGATTCTAAACGTCATGCTTCAAGAATCATTGAATATTAAATTTTTTAGTAAGATTTTTTTTAAGGACTGTTTGTTTCCGCTATTAGTAAATTTTTGATTTTTCTTTTTATAGAATATATGATAGTATTAAGTTGTTTATTGTTTCAATTGAACAGTTGTGTAAATCCGTGGTAAGTAATAAAAAAAATTAACGAAAATTTTAAGAAATTTCTTGTATAGTGAAATTATAAGAAGCTAAATAAACTAAATCAAATAATTTTTAAATTAAGTATTTGTTAAATTTTATCTTTAATCAACAAAAAATTTTGATAAGGGCTAGGGTTAATATTTATTAGAAAATATGATATTTTCAAAAATTACTTAAAAATTTAAAAAAAAATAATTTGAAGCTGAAAAAATGCTCAAGCTGTCAACTTATTTGAGAAATTAACAATAGAAACTAAACGAAAGTATGATCAGTTTTTAAACATTTTATCAAATTTCAAAAAGCTTTGAAAAAAATCTAACTTAAGAATAGAAGAAAATTGAAACAAAATAAAAACTTTGAAAAACGTGTTTTGATGGAATGAGCATTTTTAAGGAGCTTTTAAACAGATGATTAATTTTGTTTAAGATCTAACTATTCAAAACAAGTTTTTTTGCTAGAGATTTCATTATTCTCATTATGTCCACTTTTTTATTCTTTCTAATTCTAACTTTACTTTTTCTAAAATTGAGTTCCAAATCCAAATTCCATATTCTATATGATAGATATTCAAATTTTTTTTTAACATACCTCGAATCATGTAAGCTCTAGAACAACAATGACTGGTATGAGTTTTTAATTTTAGATCATATTGAAAAAAGATCCTTAGTCATTTTTCGACTTCTGTTTTAATTTAATCTTTATATCATGTTGCATTTTCTTTTTTTAGGTCTTTAGACAAAGTCATTGTCTAGCTTTTAATTGTTTCAATACATCTTTCTCCTTGAATAACTCATTACATTTTATACATTAAAAATCTTTTTATTAAATTTATAATTTCACCAGAAAATCGATAAGCTTCGATTTTATAAAGAAGAAAACAACGCGATAACCTATCTTTGAAAAATAAAAAATAAAAATAGAACCTAATTTTTAAAATTAATAATATTTAATTTTTTTTTATAATAGGGTGTATTTATCTTTCAATGTGAAATTTAATTGTTTAAAATTGTAAGTACCATTTAAAGTCAATTTTTTCTTTTAGAATGATTTTTTAATTTTTTTGTTAATTTTAACTAAGATTAAATCTAATACCAGTGATTAATAGAAGAACGATGAAATCAAAAGAAGCTAAAATTTAAAATTTGATTTTTTTTTCAAATGATTAAGGTTTTATGTATTTTAAAAGTTAAAAATAAAATTTCTAAAAATTAAATGATTTTTTTTTTCTTAAATTCAAATTCCTGATACAGCCTAGCCTTAAAAAACAACAAAAAAAATAACTGATAGACGTTTTAAAAACTAAATTTACCCATAATAGGCACCTCTAAGTATCTTTTAACTGTTTTAAATTACACCTGATACTTTTATTTATAAAAAAAAAAACGACTTTTGACAAATAAAGCCAAACGAAAAAAAAATTTTGAAAAAGCTTTTAGTCATTTTAATCAAATTTAAATTAAAAAAAAATAATGATTTTCAAAACTATACTCATAGTTATTGGTAACTTAATATAACTGATTTAATTTATCTCAATATATATTCTAATCAATTTTTATAATAAAAGGCCTAATCTCCTTTTTTGAATATTCTGAATCATGTACAAAATTCAATCCTTCGGCTATTCTGAATGCTAAGGGAATAAACTGTGGCATCATAGATGGAATTGAATATTGTAATAAAAGAAACAACTAAAGTTTTTAATAAGATAGACAGAATAATTTTTCAAACTTTTAAAATCAAATTTTTTCTCCTGAAGACAAAGAAACGTATTTGCATGAAATCATCAAAAATTCGTTTATTTCTCTTCCTTTTGTTTCAACAAAAGTATTACATCCTAAAATTTACTGTAGTTTTCTGATATAATAAACTCATTTATCACAACATTACGCATATTTTCAATCATCTTTAATAAACCCTGGTTTAATTACAAAATTCCTTGCAGTTTTAAATTATCATAATTAATAATTATGAGACTTTGTCGTAAGTAAAAACTTACGATTCTCAAAACCAGTAAAAATTCGGTAATTGTTTTGAATCTAGTTAATTAGAGATGAGAGTTGGTAACGATAATACTTTTTTTTTTATAAAAAATTGATTATAACTACAAAAAATTTTCAGAAAGTAAAAGTTAACTTGAAGAATTTATTTTAAGCTGAATATGAATGCGATATGGGTTATGAATTTTTAAAAGATCAAATTAAAAGAAGAATTACTTCTAAAAATGGCGAACTAACTCAGAAATTTACATGCAAGCGTAAGTAAAATTTTATTCCTTTTATAATTTAAGATTAAGAGTTTTTTGTTTTAAGCTCAAGGATGTAAATTTAGCGCAGCACCATCGATGAAAACCATCGATGTAAAAAATAATATTGAATTTGTAAGTAGTTTTTGTGACCCAGCATACCTCTCGGGTTATTGTAAACCGGACACTTCATATGTAGATTTTAAATGCAAAGATGGTTATGAATTAGATACACAGTTTGGTAAATATATACATAAAATTTTTTTAAATATTTGTATATCTAAATCTTGCATTATTGGAATTTTTTTAAACTGATTTTTATTATTGGAAAATTTTAAAAAAGCAAATTATCGAGAAATATTATTAAAAGTTTATCGTTTTTAAATAAAGGATTTCTGAAGGTAAAATGTCTGAACAGTTACTTATGGGATACGATACCACTTTGCAAGGATGGTTTGAATTAAATTTTATTCGAAAGTTTTTCCTTAAATTTGGATTTAATTTATTATTAAATTAGTTTTCGATCTTGAATGGAGCGACGACTTTTTCCCACCAAAAAAGAAATCATCAACAACAACTTCTTCAACCACAACAAGGTCAACTACAACGACAACGACAACCACCCCTACCACAACATCAACGACAACAAAAACTCCTACCACAACATCAACGACAACTTCAACCACTCCTACTACAACATCAACGACAACAACAACCACTCCTACTACAACATCAACAACGACAACAAACACTCCTACCACAACATCAACGACAACAACAACCACTCCTACTACAACATCAACAACGACAACAAAAACTCCTACCACAACATCAACGACAACATCAACCACTCCTACTACAGCAACTACAACGACAACTACAACTTCTTCAACAACTCCTCTATCAAAAACTACAACCGTAAATAACCTAACAACAACAACATCAACAACAATGAATCGATTGATTATTTCAACAACGATTTTTCAAAATACAACTTCATCTATTATAAATTACTGCTCATCTTCGATCCCCAAACCGAGTTTTTTTAATTTTTCCCTCGTTAAATACGAGGTGAAAAATAATACTAAAGATCTTTATTTTCCTGGCTCTAAAGTAATATATGAATGTTTACTAGGTTATTTTAGTCAAAACATGAGTAGAACAGTTGAAGCGATTTGCGAGTCGAACGGAAATTGGATTTTGAAAGATGATTGTAAAATACATAAATGTTGGAGTAACCTTCCTAAAAGACCGTTAAATGGGCGTAGATCAGTCGGATTGTTTTTAAATAGTTTAGGGTATACAAATAGGTCAGTGGTTAATTTTACGTGTGATGAATATTTTTATAGAGTTGGAAGATTTCAATTAATGTGTATTAACAATGAATGGGAAAAGGATGTACCTGAATGTAAACTTAGAGAAGATATATGTCGAATAAAGCCAGCATCTTTAGACGAAAATACGTTTCTCAAGAGCTTAACAAGAGTTGAAGCAAAATATGAGCTTAGTTATCAAAATTCAACAACTTTAACTATTTATACACATGCCATGTATATTTGCATGCCTGGTTATTACTTTCAAAATGCTAGAAGTACAGGTTATAGATATTTTAATACGACGTTTTATCCTTACCAAAATGTGAGCTGCATTGGTCAAAACAAATGGCAAACTATACCAAAATGCATTAATTAATAGAAGGATTCTAAATAAATAATATAAAATTCATTATTTGATTGCCTTGTATTTTTTCTTTTAACAATAAATATGCTCAAAAATAAAAGAATTTTTAGTTTTTTACCACATTTTTTAATGGATAACCTAATCAACAGTATTCAACTATAATTTGATTATTTTTAAGTTTTGCCAATCGCTTTAAAAATAGCTTTTTTTGCGTGGTTATTTTTAAAATTTTAATTTTTATTGAATCTATTTTTTTCAAGGCATTACGTTAAGAATTACTGACTTTGTATTAAAATAGCAGAGTTCAAAATAGACTAATTAAAATAGCATAACAAAACAGCCAAAAAATAGCACTAAAATAAAGTTCAAAATAAATGTTCTAATTAGCTAATTTCATAAAAGCAAGTTCATATTAGCATTAAATTAAAAAATTATAATTAATTGCCTAATTGATAAGATTTTTTTCCTTTAAATATTGTTAACTAATTTCGTCAAGTATCTCTTTATTGTCTTTTGATCTGATTCGATATATTGATATCATCGATTATCAAAAATTTTTAAGTCTATAATTTTAAAATTTAAAATTTAAGTTTAATGAACTTTGACAAGCAATTTCAACTTTTGGTAAATTTGGCTTATCCTAAAATAATTTTACAACTTTAATTGACTAATTTATTAACGTTGAATTTCAGCGATTTTGATACTTTTATTTTAAGCAAGCTATTTTAATTATAAATGCTGTTTTAATCAGTTTTATTTTGATACCTGATTTTAATTTTGTGCTATTATGATAATTGCTATTTTGAAAAATGGCCATTTTTATTAGTTTTTTTTTGACACATTTTATTTTGATAATTTCCCGAATTACTTACAATAATCCAACAAAATAAATAAATAAACCATAATATGTTTAACAAACTTTGAGTGGGTGATTTTTACAGATCATTGAGAAGGTAACTAATTTTTTGAAGCTCATAAAATACTGAACTAGAAAAATTTTTTAAAATTTAGATTTCTTGTTTTATTTTCTAAATATTTAAATTTTGAAAGCAAAAAGGCATGTTAAAGTTTTTTGTCAATTTTCTTTTTTGTCAATTTTCTTTTTTTCAATTTTTTTGACCAACAAAAATCGCTCTGCAAAGCCCTTAAAAAGACTATTTGTGGCAAAAAAAATTGTTGCATGGTGGAGCAAAATTTGCTGCACCTGTTGGCAAGGGAATAGATCAAAATATTTGACATTAAATTAGCAGTATCGTAATAGCTCTTTTTAATAAATAGCAAGTTCAAAATATCAAGGTGAGAATAGACAGGTTAAGATTAAAAATAGCTATTAACAAAAATAGCTGCAATCAAAATAGCATGTTCAATTTATCAAGAAAAAAAATCCACTTAAATTAATTTATTTATTTATTTGAACCAATTAAGCCTCATAGAAAAGGTTAAAAAAATATATAAAAAGAAAAAATATAAGAGAGTAATGAGACGTCGGTTCGGAATAATAAATCAACTCCGATTTTAAAAAAAACAAGCATAATGGGTATTGTGCATTATATCATCCATAGTCAAATATTATCAAATAAGTATGAGTGGATCAAAAATTAAAACATTTAATTTTCAAAGGAGTCGTTACAATAAAGCTATTACGATTTTACCTGGCTATTCTCACCTTGATATTTCAACTTGCTATTTTGATATAGCTATTTTTCAAAATTAATTATCAGCTAATTTGATACTAGCTATTTTATAAAAAATAAACTTGCTATTTTGACCGTGTTATTTTGAACTAGCTATTAATTACTCAGCTATTTTAATATAGATCCAGAATAAAGATTTATTAAGAAGTAACGCTGGTCTTTTCAATAATTAATAAATAAATTCATTAACTTATTAAATTGTTAAAATCGTGGGAAAATTTTAACTTATTTTTTTTTATAGATCTTAATGTAATGTTATATGTAAAAGAGATGTCACCTCTCAATTTAATTTGTAAAATATTAAATATTTTCTGTTTCGAATTACTTTTTGAATATTTTATATTTGTAGTATAAATATGTTTGTTTTTTTTCATTTCAAATCATCATTCTTTTCAATAAATAAAATTACAAAAAAAATACAATTTGTTACAAAGCAATACAAAGCAATAAAATAGTGTTGTGAATCGATTGACTTATCTTAAAATCGATTCTATTCGGTTTCTTGATTTGAAAAATCGACTAAAATCGATTATAAGAAATACTAAATCGATTGAAATCGATTATAATCGATTTTAACCGAAATTTTAAAACTAACAAAATGCTCAACATTTATAAACTTTTAAAATTTGGTTATGTTGGTTCATTTTTGAAATTGATTAATAGAGAGAATATAAAATATAATTTTAGACTATAATTTTAGAAAGAAGTTGAAAAAGAAAATTAAGTTAAGTCATCCTTTATTTTTCTATTCCAAAAGTCAAACTAAGCTTTATTTAAATCGAATAAAATACTTTATTTGACTGCTTAATAACAGTTTAGAAAAATTTTGGTACCGATCAGACAATTTTTTATAAAAAGTTTATCTTAAAAGAGGAAATTCTTATTTAGAAAAATATTTTAAGACTTTTATATGATTTGAACTTTAACTGTTTTAAAACAAAGCGTTTTTTAATAAAATTTTCGATTTTGAATTCATTTTTTTATTTAATTTAAAATAAAAAATCGATTTTTTTAAATTTCAAATCGATTTGCTCAATTAATCAAAAAATCTAGCTCAAAACAACATTCTAAATTCTACACCTAATTTGGTTGATACTAATATTAATCGTAATCAAGAGCAATTAAATTCTATAAGTCAAATAGATCCATCAAATGTAAATGTTAGTACACTTTTACTAAATTTCATGAAGGAGATTTCATCTAAAATTGAGTCAAATTACGATAATCGGGATAAAAACCTTTTAGAAAAAATGAGTTTGATGTTTAAACAGCATAAAAAACAAACCACTCCGACTGAAATTAAAGACAAAAATTATGAAGAACTTGAGAAAAATATAGATAAATTTCAAAGACTTTCAAATCAACTCACCATAAATTCGTCTTATTTTAGTAATGATATATTCCCAAAAATTTTGAATAATGATTATTTCCCACCACCCTTATATCGTGATAATGATCTATATAAAGAAAAATATTACAACGAGCTAATTTTTGGGTTTAAGAAAGACATTTTAATATTAAATACTGAATAAACAATTATCTCAATTAATGAGTAAAAATCAATTTATAATTGAAAAATTAGATGAAATTGATGATAAAATGTCACTGATAAAATTGACCTGCTAAAATCAAAAATAAAGACAAAATATGATTCTGATTTAAAAAAACGGAATGGAAAAAGTAAATCGCTTAATTACAGAAAAAAATAGACATGATGATAATCAATCAAATATTCAAACAGAGTCTAGTAATTGTCAACCAAATGAATCAAGTGCTGTAAATGATAAAAATAGATCAACTATTTCTTTCAATAAAAATAATTCTAAATATAATATGTCCTTATGCTAGAAACACTAATCAAAATCGAGCACGTTCAAAATCAATAGTAACTTATTCTAATCAAAGCTATAAAAATAACATTGGTCAAAATAATTCTTCATTTAAACAACAAAATTACAAACTAACTCGAAACAATCATTATAAAAATAGAAATAATAATTACAGTAATGCTAACATATTTCAAAAGTATTCATACAATTCAGTAAATTCAATTGCCCAAAACCAATCAAACAACAATATTCATATCAATCGTAAAAACTGAATCCGATCAAAATCGTTATATTTAGATATTTGTTTAATAAAAAGAGATTTAAAAATAAATTTTAAAATTCGAAATAAAAATAAAAACATAGAACCTACAAAGCCGTTAAATTTTGAAAATAAACTGGAATTCAAAATAAATAAACTAACGTGAAGTTTTTTAAAACATAAACATTTAAAACATTTAAAACATATTATGTTTTATTAAAATTAAAACATAATTTATTTTATTAAAACATTTTAAAACATGTATAAAACTTTTCTATTTTCTTTTAAAACAAATAGCTTTAAAATTGTGTCCAACTTTCATTTGTTAAAACATTTAAAACTTATTTCTAATGCTATTATATTTTTATGCATTTTTGGTTAGCTTTTAAGAAAAAAAATAAAGTAGTTTTAAAACTTTTATTTACAAAATATTACAAAAGAATACAATTTTAAAAATGGTTATAAAATAAAAAAATGAAAAATGGTTTTCAAACATTAGTAATTGTGTTTAAAATAAATTTTCTGATTTCATTAATTTTCTCTTGAGCTAATTCCAACATTGTTTTTTTTTGAATTAATAAGTATAAAAAATAACATATGTAAACCCCACAGTTTATTATATCGTCTTTTTCTTGTTTAGTATGATTTAATTCTATCTTGGACCATTCAGTATCTTTAAATTCATTTTTTGATTTAATATATTGAATCCAGTTATTATAAACTCTTTCTTGTTCTGATTGGCTTGCACCATAAGGATCCAAATATAAAAAGTTTTTTCTTTTATTGAAATAAAAATTAGAGTCCAATGATTATTTTTAAAAACTGGTCCTGCCACATATTCGAATTTGTCTAACTTTTTTCTAAAAGTACTTTTTGGCAGATTTCCATCAAAACAGATATCTGTTATCAATGTCGAACTCCAAAAAAACCAATTTGGTCATTAATTACTTTACGAAAAAAAGCTTCTACACACTAAAAATAAAAATAAATAAAAATATTTATTAAACGATTAAAGATCGGATTTTACCATATCACATAATCTCTCGTCATTTTTTATTTTTTCAAAGGCGTCAAGATTGAAGGTTGATGAACCGATTTTTATTGAGTTTGTGTTTGTTAAAAGCTTTCTTTTCTTTTTATTTGTAATATTATTAGAATCTTCTTTTCTATTTATTGAAATAATCCCGTTTTTATTTTGTTGATCGACATCCATTAACTCAAATGCTTCTTCATCTATTTCATCTAATTTAACGTAAGTTAATTCGACTGATGATTTTGGAACAGATTGAGATAGAGATGATACGTGATCCTTGTATGTTAACTTGGATGGTTTAGGATCGTTATACGTGCAAAATTTTTTCTTTTTTGGTAATTTATTTTTTTTACCCCATTTGTCAACAGCTATTTTCCCGTTCTCTTTTATTCAAAATTTAAGTAATTTTAGAAATAAATTTATTTAAAAAAAAAATACCTTCAACATCAGTGGAGATATTTGATATAGTTTCATCAAACTCAGAGTCAGAACCAGAGTTATTAATTTTTGATTCATAAATTTTAGCTTGTCCAAGTGCGACTGATACGGTTTTATTCACGTAAGCAGCTGGAAATTCAGGTGATTGTATTAGTCTTTTTCTTGTTCCAAAAAATTTTTCAATTGTTCCATTTGTTAGTCTACTTATTGAAGCATTTTCACCCATATTCAAAACTCTGTAAACAAATCCTGACCATATAAAAGCGTATGGTATAAAGTTCTTGCTCAGAAAACGTATGTAGTTTTCATTAAAAATATTATTTTCAACTTCGTTTGCTGATTCAAGACGTAATATAAGCTTTTGTTTTATTTGTTCACAATGACTTGTAAACGGTGAATTCTCTGCAATTGTCTGGCCTTTTTTATCTTTTTCCGTATAAATATCATCCGTCTCATTTTCATCCTCGTCTGTTTTTTCATTTTGACTACTCGGCAAGCCATCCAATCTGGAATTTGAAATCAATTTCTCAGAATTTGAACATAATTTTGGTCTTCTCTCGATATAATAGCTCAATTTTTCAAAAGCTTCTTGGAACTCATTCGTTTTTACTTTTGAAAGAAAAACAATGCACAATAGTTCCCATATTTCATCAAATTTTTTTAAATCTCGACAATTAACCAGGAGAGTAAAACATCTAATTGCAAAATCCATGTCTTCAATTTCTCTAAAATCCACTGTCCTTCTTAGTGACCGTACAAATCTGTGCATTGTATGACTGTTACATGAACCTATCCATATAAGATCAGTTTTGCTGTGTTCGATCTCATATTTACTTAATTTAAATACTCTAAGAGCATATTCTCCAATTGATTCTCCTCTTGCAAAAACTTCTAGTCCCGCGTGAATTGTTGCAAATGACAAATCACACATCAAGAGTCTAAAAATTAGGTCTTTTCCATTAAACACTCGTGAGTAATTCGACTTTACTAATCGAAACATAGAGCCTATTTGAAATGAATCGTGGCGGCTCGTAGTAGTTTCGTTTAGCAATAAAGAGTCTTCTAAGTCAAGATGCGCAGAGTCTTTGATCAACATTGCATATGTGAGTAATTGACCATATTTACGCATATAATTGTGAATTTTCATTAGACCACCAGTCGCGTCAACATGTAAAATTCGTCTGTCAGCTGGAATTTTTTTAAGTGCGTAAAGTTGAGACTCAGTATGTAAGGCTAGAGAAAAATTTGGAAAAGTCTAAAAAAATTAAATAAGTAATAAAATCTATAAAAAAATTTTTGATCACAAATTACTTCAAAACTTTGAACGTAGCCGTCAATTCCTCTTTTTTTCGACGATTTTATTAAAGCTTTATTTGAATCGGCTGTATGAAGCAAATTTGTAATCCAACAAGTTGAAACCATTTCCTCGTTCATGACTTCACTAACTGCTTTTCGAATGGCTGCTTTTGTTGGTAAGAATTCATTACTTTTCGATGCGATACTATTTACATACGCATCGGCAGATCCGTTATAATGTAGTCTAACTTCATTTACGGTGCCAGATCGAATTTCGCCACGTAGTTGTTTTGATGACTTCTGCAGCTCATCATGATGATGTTCACCTGTTCTAATTATATTGACCATAACAAATGTTGAGTTATTGTCTATTGGTTTATCCAGAACCGATAAACTATAAGTTGCAGTGCAGCTTTTGTTTTTG
Source organism: Brachionus calyciflorus (assembly GCA_002922825.1). Taxonomy (NCBI): domain Eukaryota; kingdom Metazoa; phylum Rotifera; class Eurotatoria; order Ploima; family Brachionidae; genus Brachionus; species Brachionus calyciflorus. The sequence goes on from NTPY01000639.1 coordinate 82,237, forward strand.
CAAGAAGCGTTTCCACTTTTTGAAAATTAAAATAAAAATATTTAAATAAAAAAAAAAAATTAACTAAAAATACCGGAAAAAAGCTGCATCTGAGCGCTTGCGGTTTGGATAAAATTTTGCCATGTTCGACACAAGAGACACTTCTAAACCTGTTGTCGCTCTTTCTTTGTCGATTATTTGATTTTCGAACAACTTTATCCATGAACCGAAAAGTTTTCGAGCATTAGGGCGTAAATTGTCGACTACAGATTCTTCAAGTAGAGTTTCAAATTTATTTTTATCAATGGCTATATCGAAATTCAAGTTTAGTTTTTCCATTTTGATAATTTTTTTTTAAAGATAAAAATTAAATCGAACTAAATCATGGTTAGTCAAAAATCTATAAGAATTTAACATCTGTTTTTGGATAAAAAAAGGCGCATAAACGGAAAAAAATTAATTGCTCTCACAATTCAAAACTGTCCTTATAATTAGGATATTTTTTTATCAAGTCATTTTAAATATTCAAAATGTGTCCATATAATTAGGATATTTTTACTAGAAAGTTTTGGAAACTACGAACAATAATTTTCAAGATTAAAATGTCAATTTTTTTAGAGCCAAAATTTAGAAAGAGATTTTATGAGAAGTTTTAGATGCGAATAAAATTTTTTAACACCGAAAGAGATTTAGTTTTTTATCAAAAAAGAATTATTATTCAGAGCTGAGCAAAGTTTTAGATTTAAAAGACTTATTGGTTTAAAATAAAGCGAAAATATTGAAAATCAATTTTAATTTAATCATAATCTGGAATATCGGCAAACTTGAAGATCTTGAGGCTTTGGCTTTTAAGTCAATTAGTAGGGAAAGGTCTCGCAAGTTAGTGGTTTTTCAACAAAGAGGAATTCATTTTTAATTTTAGAGGAAACAAAGCTTTTTTATTTTACCTATTTCAGTATCGTTAACCCTTTGACTACAAATGTATCAAAATTTCAACACATTATTTTGATACATTTGTAGTCAAATTTACTAGAATTCTAGTAAATTTACGTAAAATCACCAAAGTGAAAAACAGGAAAATTACCAAAATTTACGAAAATAATTGTAAATTCACCAGATTTTACGTTAATTTACGTAAAATAAAAATAGCTTTAATGGTTTTTGAGCACTTTTTGATGATTTTTCGATAAATTCGTTTTATGCCATTGAAATCGGAAAAAAAAACTTTTTACTTTTTAATCTAGTAAAATTTGGTAAAAAAATCTAAAATAATGTAAAAAAAAATAAAAAGTTAATTTTTTTTTAAATTTAGAAAATGGTTACTTTTAGTTATTCCTTGAGCCTCATTCATGGTTCTATTATCTATCTTTTTTTATATTTATTTTCCAAAAGAACAGAATTTTTACTATGGTTTTATCTATTTAAAAATTTAAAATAAATTTTTTTCTCAAAATTTTAAGACACCAGTTTATTGCAATAAGTAGGTGATTTTGCGAAAAATTTTAGGAATTTTCTTTTAAAAAGCTCCAAAAATATTTTTTAGGCCATTTAAAAAATTTCATCAGTGAAAATCCGATGTATGTCTGCAAAAATGCAGGTTTTTTTCGCACTGGCCGTACTGGTCACCAAATGAGCAAAGTGAAATTGGTCACAAATTTCATGACCACTTTATTAGATAACGTTATAGCCCCTCATTTTATCTTTTATTTGAAAAAGAGTCAAGGTTAATTTAATGAAATTAAAATTTTAAAATTTGAAATTTCTTAATTTCGAAATAAATCTTTTTCATTTCAAACATACTGTGTTTCAAAATGTTCGGATTTTCAAATTTCAAACAACCCTAATCAATTAAAAAACATTTATTTAAAGATATTTTTAAAAATTTAAAATTGCTAAAATACTCAAATAAAATCAAAGGTTCCAAATCTAAAACGTCTTCGTAATTATAAATTTTTCATTTTTTGTTATTTCGATTATTATTCTAAAAAATATCTTTTTTTTAAATATTTTGGAAAATAGTATATTGATCAATCAAATCGCTTTTATTTTCTTTTTCATAAAATTTCACAAAACTCTTTTTTCTTTATGCTTTTTACAAAAAAAATGAAGAAAAAAGAAAATTTTGGGTAGATTTTATCTCGAAAATTGTAGCAAACAATCTTAAATTAAACACAGTAAATAAAATCACCTATCACATATATATTTATATATATATTGACACTTGAGAGTTGTAGTAGAAGTTAAAAATTCAGTAAGAGGGTCGAGATTCGATTGCTCAATCAGAAAAGAAAATTTTAATTTACAAATTTACAATTTTAATGAATTTTATATTTTTTAGTGAAATTATATGGTTTATTTTTAAAGGCAAACATGAAAAATAAAATTAAATTTAGCAATTCAATAAAAAATTTATTTAGGTTTAAAGAAAATTTGTTTAACTAAACTACACAAACCCTTCGTTCGAATCCCATAGTTTGTCAAGTGTAAAAGATTCAATCGTCACTAAGAAATTTTTTTTAAAAATAAATTCAAAGCGCAAATTAAAGTTATCTATAATGCATTATGGTGTGATAGTATCCCTAAAAAAGTTTTACATTTGAGTAATCGTAAAGTTGATCTTTTCGTTTATTATGTGTGGAAATTTCTAGTTTAAATTTTAAATGAATTTTTTTATTCTAGTTTAAATTTTTAGATGACCAAACTTTATTTCTACCCCATTTTTTTTATTTTTTTTTGTTTTATTTATTTTATTACTTTAAATACAAAATCGAAAAATTGTTCTGACAAAATAAGAAATTATGAACAGTCTCTTATTGATACATGTCTGAATAGAGTTTACTCTAAAAATAAAGTTGCCCTTGCAACATTGGTTGCAAACGAAAAATATGTATTGTCCGCAAATAAATTAATCAAAAGTGTTATTGCAAACACTCGAGGTAACGTATATGATAAAATTATAATTGAAGTTGACGAATTTCCTTTAAAAAATGAATGGAAAGAAGATTTATTAAAAAAAGGCTGGGATAGTATATGTACAGTCAAAAGAATTCATATACATAATGATAGTAGACTTGCATCTAGTTATCAATCCGTTTTTACTAAACTAATTCTTTTCAACATTACTCAATATGATGGAATTGTTTTTATTGATAGCGACGCATTTGCAATTGGAGATATCACCAGTCTTTTTTACTTCCATAATTTACTTGATAACGAAAATTATTATCTTGCGGTAGGACCAAACTTTAGATCTAATGTATATACCAAATTTGAGTTTAACTCTGGTGTTTTTGCATTACGACCAAATAAGACTGAATTTAACCGTCTACAGAAACTATGTTTATCAGATCTTTCTCATTTAAGATTAGATGTAGCAGATCAGAATTTTTTAAACCACTATTATGCAAATAAATGGATAAATATAGGTTATAAATTCAATTTTCTATCTTATTCTATTTTATACTCCAATTTTACTAATGAATTTATATTGAAAAACACACGAATAATTCATTTTGCTGGTGGAAAACCATGGAGTTGTAATCCAAAGTTTCAATTTCTATGTAAATTATGGAATGATATTGATGTTTAATTAAGATTATTAAATGAATCTAAATATATTATAACTTTGTTAAAGTAAGTAAAAAAAACAGTTAAAAAACTTTTTTTTTAATTCGTTTTAAATTAAGTATTTCGCTAATAATTTTATATGTCATGTAATTATTAACGAAAATAGGTAAAAAGTGGCATATGAAATTTTTTCGGTAATAAAATAAATTCACAAAATTTCTCAAATTTTCTTCTTTCTCATTATATCCATCTTGATAAGGCTTAATTAAAATAACCCACTTATGTCTTTATTTAAAAAATCGGTCACGAATTACTTCTTATTACGAAACTACGTCATGGAGTTTTAATCCAAAGTTTCAATTTCTATGTAAATTATGGAATGATATTAATGTTTTAAGATATTTCGTGAATTGAAATATTTCACAAAATTTTTAAAATTTTACTCTTTTTGAATGTATTCATTATGAGAGGCTTTTTAGAGAATCTCATATTGTATTATTTAACAAATCGGTCCAGTATTTCTCCTCGTAACCTGTTTTCTGTTTCTTAGATTTTCCAATTTTCAAACTGAATATACCATTCCCAGTAAATTCTAATTTTATATAAAAGTCGCTTGAGCCAAATTGGCTTGAAGTTGCTCGCAATCATAACCCTATACGGCTAAAAATTAAAAAAAAATTGATAAAAAAGAGAATAGCTTTCTTTCTAATATTTAATCTCCATTTCCCGATCACGAATTTTTTTTTTCTTCTAAAATTTTTATCTGGTTGTTTATGATGAAAGAAACCTTTTTTTAAGGGTTTTTTTATATTGGCCGAATTAGGAAAAAATGATTTTTGATTTATCTTAGTAAAAAAATTAAAAGACAAAAATTTTGAAGGTGTGAATTCATTGAAATTTGTATTGATTCTTTTTAATTTGATTTAAAAAACTTTGAAATTATTTAGGGATTATAATAAATAAATGTATAACAGAATTGGTCCAAAGTCAAAAAAAAATCAAAAAGGCAAGTCAAAGTTTGACTTTGAAAAAATTTTCTCGATTTTGTGCTGATAAAATTCTGAATTTCTGACTTAGAGAAAAATAAAATTAAAAGTCAAAGTCACAGTTAAAAAAAAAATTCTTTTCCAAAACTGACTTAATACTTAATAAGTTAATAAGTTTCTTTTAACAAATATTGTGTTTTCATATAATAGAATTATACTACTTTTTTCACTGAGTGAAAAAAGTATACTTTTGACGTCTCACAATGTATTATAATGAATCCAAAGTTCAATTGGAAACGAGCCTTCGAAATAATCGTCTACAAAGTAGTCCATAAATTTTTCCATATTTTTGTTTTTGTGTTCCTCGTCAAATACTGGGATATTTTCAAATAAATGTTCGAATTGTTCAGTTATCAACTCTGGTGGTATACTTTTGACGTCTCAGTGAAAAAAGTATCATTTTTTGACCGTAAAAAAAGTAGTATCTACGGATTTATTACTAAAAATAGCTTTTGACCAGTCTTTAAAAGTCCATCTTTTTGGTTCTTTGCACCATTTGAACCTTTTAAACCGGACCAATGCAGTCAAAAGAGGATTTTTTAAAGCAGTCTATGACTTTTTATTTTTTTCAAAACCTTTTTTATTTACTTACACCAACATTTGGTAACTTAGTATTAAAGTCAGATGATAGCCGTCTATAGCTTATTGTAGGATTGATTCTGGCCTTTAAGACTCATCTCAACTGGTAAGCTTTCGGGTCTCTCAGACCTTGGTAATTCTTTGGTCATGTAGATCAACTATTTCTATATGAGATTTTGTCTTTTCTCTCAATAGTCCAATTTTTGTGCCACCTTTGAGCCTCAGTAACTTTTTTTGTTGCCCATTTTTATGGAAAATCAGCAGTATGGTACAGCTCAATAAAACCAACGATTTTAATAACCATAAATAATAAATCATGCATACAAAGTGCAAGTAAACAATAAAAAAGACGTTACAAACTTTGTATGATAAAAAAAAATTGGAAGGATTGTCAAGGTGTGGTAAAACTTTTGTAAAAAAATTTATGTTCTAAACTTTGTAGACTAATTTTTTTTATTAAATTTTATCTGTGTATTTTTTAAAAGAGTTCTGGAGTATTCAGAAATTTTTTTTTTGGGAGAATTTTGATATTAAAAGAAAAATAAAAAGATAATCTTTAAGATGATGTAGTTAGTATTTCAAAAAAATCGCTTTTTATTTCAAATTTTCATTTCTTAAAAATTTTTGAATAATTTTTTTGAGATGTTCTAAATTTTCTAGACATACTGTATATACTACATAGACTTATGGATCTAGTCGGTTATGTGAATAAATGTTCACTTAAAAGTTGATCATTTTACGGGTGAACATTGTGTTCACAAAATATTTTGTTCATGTAATGTTGAACGACAATATGAATATAGTTTTAAAAATCAAAATTCAACAAATAAGGAGTTTGGTGAACATTTAAATGTTGTGTGAACGAATAAAGTCAAGTAGCTTTAATCCGAATTTCGATATTCTAGATTGTCCAAATTTTTTTTTCGAAACTTTTCAATCCAAAAAATACTTAGTAATTCAAATTTTTCGATTATCCGAACGGAATTTTGTTGTTAGTATTAAAGAGGGTTGACTGTACGAATGATTTTAGTTGAAAGAAATATGCTACTAATGTGATTTAGTAATATGACTCTTAAAACTATATTCCGCAAATGTTAAAATCAGCTTTGTCACATTTACCGCTCAACTACTGTTCTTTAACTCTTCTCTACCAGTAATGCAAATGTTAATTTCTAAATCATTCTTTAAAGTGGTCGTCATATGGATGAGGTAGAAAAAAACATATAAAATGTGAATAAAACATAAATAATGAGAACTAAACATAAATTGATTTCTACCAAAAATTACAATTTTAGAAATGTGAATAAAACATATATTTATGATTCTAAAAATTCGACGAAAAATTAAAATTTTTGTTTAATTTTTAAAAAATAATATAAATATATAATATTAAAAACAAAATTTATTTTTCAACTTTTAAAAAGATGTATTTTTAGAAAAATTAAATTTTTAAAAAATTTTTAAATTTAAATTTTTGTTTTTTTATCAAATTATTTCGCGAAAATATTGATGATTTGGGAATTAGTCGACGTGAAGAGTTTATTATTTAACTTAGAATATTTTTTTTTTGAGAAAAATTTTTTTCTCAAATTTTGATGAGTGCCCTATCGTCGAAAAATCATTTTATGTGTTAATTTTTGATTTTCTCTTTTTATATGTTTTATTCTACCTCAACCTCGTCATATTAAGTTTTTCAATTAAATTAAACCGCTAAATGATATTTTAGATTATGTGAACATGTGACATGTTAAGTGAACATATTACAGTTTAAGTGAACATTTTGTTTACCAATACGTGAACATAAAATGATCACCTAACCGACTATACTCAGAATTTTTTAAACGGTTTTCAAATCTATCAAACGTTACTTTTTATTCTAACTTTACATTATCAATTTTCTAGTGATAGACAAATAAGGAAGCAAAAAATTTTTCGATTTTCAGTGCATCAAAGTTGTTACGTTTTGTAGCAAATTAACATAAAAATACTGAAGTTTTAAAAAAATTGGATGAATTGAAATGTGTGAATCGATATAAACTTCACAGTCACAGACTTTACTTCGAGTAAAAACCAAAAGGAAAGTCAAGTAAAGACTTGAGTATGTTACTTTGACTTATGACCAACTCTGGTGTATTAATTTAATAGGATTTTAAAGCTTAGAATAAAAAAACAATAAAACTTTTAATAGATTTCTTTTTTGCTTTTCAATTTTTTTAAAAATTGCCTCTATGTATCAGAAAAATGTCATTTGTTTTTAAATAAATTAAAATATTTTTATATAAATATAGCAGAAATCACACCAATAAACTCTTACTGTTTTCATATGACTTTAATCGTTATTACCAACTTATTTTTTTTCCTTCTAAATTTTTTAGTAAAAAGCTGAAAAAAAAATTGACACAATTTTTAGTAAAAGACTTTTGAAAGACAGGAGTTGTGACACCAATGTTTAGTCAATATTCTTTAATGTAACATTAAAAATACAGTTTACTGAGTTAAGAGTTATTTTTTATTAATGAAAAACAAACAAAAAAGAAATGGGCGACTTAATTCATTTTTTTTTATCAATGACGGCGATACAATAGAAATAAAAAATAAATAAATTATTTAAAATTTATGTAGAAAAAGTACAGAAATGTTTTTTTCTAGTTTTAAAAGATTGTAGAGGGTCAACCATTTTTTTTCCAAAAGTTTTACTTTATCTTACAAATAAATGCCTTTATTCCAAAAAGAAAATTTTCACTAAACTTGATTCTATTTACTCTTTCTTAAATTTTGACTATTTAAAGGGAAAAGTGTATGACATTGACGGAGGATATTATGATGCCGTAAAACTAAATAAATTGTTAGCGATTACAAAAAAATTTATAGAATTAAAGCCTCTGGCAATTAAAGTTCGCTTGGCATCTATAAATTACGATCTTAAAAATCAATGGTCAAATGAAGCAAGAGAATTTTTTCTACAAAAAGCTGATAAAAGCAAATTTTTCAAGTCATCCGTACGTAAATTCAATATAGAATCAAATGTTTATGAAATTGAATTGTCAGAAATCTCAATTGGCTCGGTTAATCAATTAATGATAAATGCAGGTTTAGCCATGAAAGGGACTTTTTAATTAATTTTTTTTTGTTTAAGCTTTTTTAATCTTTTTTTTTTTAATTTACGTTTTTTTTGAAGTTCAATGGAACTTTTTCGTTTGTAAAATTCCGTCAAATTTTTTTTAATGTTGTTGTTCTTGATGGTCATGATGTTCTTTCTTTCTATTTGTAAATGTTTATAAGCAAATTTATTAGTCAAGATTTAAATAAAAGAATATTATTTTGTAATTTTCCAAAAAAAATTTTTTTTAATAAAAAAAACATTTAAAAAACAAAAAATAAAAAAAAAATTATTTTTGACGAAATTAAGTTGGTGGTGGAAATGGAAAAAACACAGAAGGGAACGGAGGAAACGGCGGGAATATAAACCCTGGTGCTAGAGTCGGAGGTGGAGGAGCTTCAAATGTAAAGTATGGTTTGAATGATTCATTTTGAATTTTATTTTTCTCATTTTTTTGGTCTTCTTCTTTGATTTGATCCTCAGCTTGAGTCTTATTTTTACGTTTTTTATTTTTATTCTTTTTTTTTAAATTTGATTCGTAAGTCTCTGGTGGAGCAAACATTTTGTTGCGTTCAGCTCTTAATTTTTCGACATGTTTAACCCAAATTTTTTCCTCTTTAAAAAAAAACTTGGAATCAATATATCAAAATTAATTGGAAAGTTTTCAGAATAAGGGATTATTCTAGAGTCATTAAAAAAATTAATAAGAGCTAAAAATAGCGGTTAAAAATTTTATTTTAATAATTTTTTTTCGACACAAAAAAGATTTAGTATAAACTAATGCCAAATTAATTTATCGCCAAAAAATTATTGCCAGTGAAAAAATGGCCAAATTCAAAGAAATTATCGCCGTTTGCATAAATAAGAAACAATCGCCAATTGCTTAAATAAGAAATACAAGCCAAAAAATTTATAGCCAAAATTAATTTTGGCTATTATTAATAATTTATTTTAAAATAATTAAAAACCTTTATAAAATATAAAAAAAATTTCATGATAGAAAATTAACGGAATTAAGACTTAAAAAAAGGTCCCGAAGATCCGAATTCGCGTTATCAGAGACTTGATTGAAAAATACCGTTTTTGTTACCCGTAACAAAATCCCAGCTAAGAATATAAGTCAAAATTGGGGTATATTATTGCATGACCACTGTATATAATTCTAAAATTTTTATAATGGAAAAGGATTTCATTTTTTATTTTTAAAAAATTAATAAATAAAAATGCCATCCTTTTCCATTAGAATTATATACGGTTGTCATTCAAAATAAACCCCAATTTTGGCTTTTATTCTTAGAATGCTGGGCAAAGGTTTAGCGTAAGAATGTCTGTCTGTGTTAATTAATCAATTAAAAATCTGATCTTAATGATATTGTCTTTAAAGAAGCAATAAATTTGCTACTAGACTATACTAGCCATTAAAATTTTTTGATGTCAAAAAATTATGGTAAAAGCCTCTAAGATTTTCCATTTTGTAATCAACATATTATTCAAGTCTTTTTTTTCTATGAAATTTTCTAGAAATTATAAAACTCGAGACAAATTTCTCTTTTTTCTATATTGAATTTCGCGAAGCGATACACTTTCGATACTTTTTTTTTAATTTTTTTTATTTAGATTTTTTTCTTTTAAAATAAATCATTAAAAAATAGATCTTTTTAAAATTGACATAAATTAATATTTTTTAAAAACTGGCATTAAAGTAATTTGGCGATAAATTAGAAATTAGAATTTGGCATTTAATTAGCATTTAATTTTGGCTTTTATTTCAAAATAAGAAACTGGCGTTTATTTATTTTGGCGATAAAATCCTTATGATTTAAATTTTGGCGTTTATTTCATTTGGCTATTATTTATGAATACCCCTAAAAAATTCCCTTTTTACGAAAAATTGCCAATTAATAAAAAAAGTATATAAAGTATTACTTAGTTTTGGTTTATCCCATTCTCGATCTAATACGTTTCTTTTAACTGGTTTGTCAAATTTGAATTCGTCAACAACTGTCTCTTCAGTCACTTTGAAGGTCTCAGTTAAAAGCTCAGGATTTTCTAGACTTTTTTCAAGCTGTAATATTTCCTTGTCAATTTCATCATTTTCATTTTCAAATTCTTTGCAAAGTTCTTTAAAAAAAAATAAAAATTTTATTTTTGGTATGAATTAAATGAATGTTTTTTTAAACCTTTTATTTCATCCAGTGAATAACCAAATTTAAGTAATCGTTTCTGTTTAACTTTTCTTAGTCGTTCAACTAAAATTTTTTCTCGCTTCAATCTGTAAATTTCGTTTGAGATACGTCTAAGTTTACTCTAAAATTTAGAATAAAAAAGGCTTCTTTTAATTAATACTTAATATTAATAAATCAATTTAAAATAAACCCGGAAACTCAAATTTTATGCTATTAATTTAACATCTAGTGTAACCCTTTTCATAAAAGTTTTATTTTCAGTTATTTGATAAAGAAAATAAATAATTTTAAATTTTTTTGAAAGATCATAAAGCTTTTTACGAAAAGATTTGATGATGTGAAAATAATTTGATTTTTGTCAATCTCTTTTAATTGATCGTTATCGTATCCTTACTTTATCATTAAAGTTACTTTAACCATAGCTCATAACTATTACATTTACCATTACGATAAGCGTTATAATTACCAACACCATAAAAAATTTTCAAAAAAATTATTTTGGAAAAAAAATTTTTTTTGCATTTATAAAAGTTAAAAAAATTTTAAAAAAATTGACAATATAGTACCTCATCATTATTAAATTCCTTAATCCGTTTTTTTATATTCCATAGTTTGGCCAAGAGATAAACAAAGGAAAAACTTTTAGACGAAATTTTCATTTGCTAATTAACTGACAAACAAAAAATTTAGCCATTATCAGTAAATATAAAAAAAACGACATAATTCTTTCATTCGGCAAAGTAAAACCTAAAAATATGCAATTACTTGCACTCCAATTGCCTGTAATAAAGAATTTATGTTATTAAAATACTATTTGAAAGCTTTAAATAAAAAAGATTGTTCATCGTGCAAGTAGTTATCTATTTAAACATTTTGAGCAAAAATTTTTCTTTGCTATTCTGACGATGTTAAAAAAAAACTACAAACCTCTTTTTCAATATTTTTAAAAAATTCCATTTGTTGTTTTCTGAGTTCCTCATTTCTCGAAAATTGATAATTTCCAACACCCATATTTCGAATTTCTACATTTAAAAAAATAAAAATAAAATCAAAAACTACCTATATAAGAATTTCGTATAAATACCATTATATCTTATGTCTTGATAATGTATTGCACCTTTGTCTAAATTTTCAGCTGACTCTTGTTCCCATTTTTCTTTTAAAATCTTGTTATATTCTTCTTCGTCCATTTCTTGCTTAAGTTTTAAACTAACAAAAAGGTAGTCGAACGTGTCTTATTTAGAGTAATTTCTTTTTTAGAATTTTACTTTGAATTTTCGGAAGCTTCTGCTTCCTCGGCTACTTTCTGGTCAAAATTTACCAAAAATATCTCCTCATCTCCTTCCTCTTTATATTTGTTAAAAAGCAAAAAAAATTAAAATTATCAACGAAAATTAAAACTTTATGAATAAATTTTACCTGTCATTTTTTTTCCACTTACTACTTCCTCGTAATATTTAGCTTTTGTTTCTAACTTTTTTCTTATTATAAAAAAGTGAATTAAATTTAAAGAAAATTTAACACTTTCATAAAAATACTTTGATTTTTCAAGGAGTGTATCTTCAGTATCAATTTCATCTTCTGTCAATTTTGTATCAGCTTCTTTTGAAGTTGTAGGAACATCTGATTTCTTTTTTTTGCCCCATGTTGATTGGGTCTAATGACGTAAACAATTATTCAGTTTTTTTAAAAAATATAGCTTATTAAATAAGGCTAAAATAAAAGTTACTTTATGAGTCTCATAGATGTCATTCTTAGAAATTATTGCTTGTTTTTGTTGGCGAAACTCCTCTTGTTTTCTTAATAGTTCAGCCTTTAGACTTACTATCTAATCATGAAAATAATTTGAATTGAAAATAAAAAAACAAAGTTAAACAATAGGCTTTAATTACAGATGAGAGATCCAGTTTTAACCTGTTGGTTTCATTTGACATGATTTTCGTTTTCATAAAAAATAATCAAACTCTTAATTATTTATTTTAAAATTTCAAATTATAAAATTTATGAAATTATAACAACAAAAATTAAACGATAAAAACTAGACTTTTTCTTTGTTTTTTTTATTCAAGACGTTCTTTGTTAAGAAAAAGGAATTTCGAAATATCAGGAAGGAAACTTTACATTCAAACTTTTGGACGATAATGATTAATCTTCACAACGTTTTAAAAATTGATCAGTGAACCCTAGAGATAATAAAAAGAAGTGATTGAAAAATTCTAGAGATAACTTAACAAATTATCCATTTTATTTATGTTAACATTCTAAATAGTTATCAACCTATTTCGCTATCATAGAAAATATGAAATTTCTAATATATTATTAAATGTTATCATGATAACAATATTGTTATCAATCAACTTAAAATGTTATCATTGCTTTGTTTTAGTTTAATTTTTTTAAAGGAGCTTGTACCAATAAGATTGAAAGCTTATGGCACAGTTGCAAGGAAAAATTTCAAGGAGATGCACGGGTGTACCAGATCCATTATTTAATCTTATATATACAAAAACGTCTGGCGGTACAACAACAGTTGTACTACAGATCTTACTACTGCATATAATTTAATTCTAAAAGAAAAGGCCAATTATTTTAATCCAGGAATAGAGTAAAAATATTTTTGTAAAATCTAAAAGAGTGGAATTTTTAATCTTTAAAATTTAATGCAGCTTCAAACACGTAAAAATGAATTTTTAAAAAAAAAAAAA